>JAMWET010001982.1:467500-785421 GCA_024036415.1 Prochilodus magdalenae | reverse complement strand
TAAAAGAAGTTAGCTGCGGATTGTGGGTGTGTCTTTATCTATGTATTGGGATGTTATGTTAATGTGTGAGGTAGTAAGATGCCTTTGTCATTGCACAGTGTACAACGGTACTTTACCCACAACATAATTAAACATATGGCTAAAATATAGAAGAAAAAAAATAAAATTAAAATAAAACAATAACATACATATACACACAAAAATACATATATACTAAAAATATTTAAATTAAATAAATGACTATAAAAACTGTATGTTCTAAGCAGACAGTAGACTGGTAGGGTAGCAGTTAGTTATTGCACATTCTTTGGATAGCTTATAGAGTTAGTTATTGCACATCAAGAGTGTTTTTTTTTTTCATAGAAGAATATATTGTACATTCGAGGACAAATGGTGACGTGAGTGATAAATAGAACAGGGGTGGAATGGAACACTGGAACCGTATACAGTGCTCTACTGGAGTCTGTGCCAGTGAAGTGTTTAGGTAGTGTTCAGTTCACTTCTACTGAGCACAGTGTTCTATAAGAGTCCTTGTCAGTGTGTGTGTGTGTGTGTGTGTGTGTGTGTTTGGAATTGTTCATTTACCGAACAGGTGATGTGCTGGGTAAAATGGGTCTTTCAGGATGTTGGCTGCCCTGCTGAGGCAACGTGAGTTAAACAGGTCCTCCAGGCAGGGCAGTGGGCAGCCGATGATCTTCTGGGCCGTGTTAGTGACTCTCTGCATTGCTCTCCTTTCTGCTGCTGTACCACATTGAAATACACTATGTCAGCACACTCTCGATGGCAGAGCGCTAGTAAGACACCAACAGCTTCTGCTGGAGGTTGTTTTTCCTGAGAATTCTCAGGAAGTAGATCCTCTGTTGTGCCTTCTTGACCAAAGCCGTGGTGTTGGTGGTCCAGAAGAGATCTTCAGAGATGTGTGTGTGCCCAGAAATCTGAAGGACAAGACTCTTTCAACACCATCCCCATTGATGTACAGTGGTGCAGGTACTGCACCTCTCCGCCAAAAGTCTGTAATGAGTTCTTTTGTTGTCGAGGAGTTCAGGGTGAGATTATTCCTTGAACACCACTCAGTCAGTCCATCATGGCAGGGCAGATACCATGATCAAAAAGAGGTTGTTGTCCAGAGTCTTACAACAGTGCCAATATAAATATACAGACCTTTCATGTGCTGGCTTTTGAAGTGACTGCTTCTTTTCGTGACGGTGTTATATCTGCTGTGTAAGAAAAATGGAGGCTTTCTGTGCTCAGTGAGAACACACTGCTTTGTCTGTCAGCTCTTGTGAATGGGGGTTATGCACGCTTCGCTTCCGGTTCTGTGCAAGGTGGTTTGAGAATGGCGTTGTTTTATTCAAGATGCCTCCAAGAGCGGGACACTTCGCTTCCGGTTCTGTGCAAGGTGGTTTGAGAATGGCGTTGTTTTATTCAAGATGCCTCCAAGAGCTACCAAAGATGACTCTTACAGATTTCCATTGCATATGCCGGCTAACTTCAAAGACTCCTGCCACCAAAATGGTTATGGGGTTTAATCTATAGCTTCCTTGTACATATGCGACCATGAAGGTAAGTACCTTGTAACGTTAGCTAGCTAGCTAGGTTGATGCTAGTGATCCCGAATGGGCAGAATATAGTACTAAATAGTTAGCTCTAGTGAACGCTACCATGAACTTGCTAATCTTAGCTAATAGGCAACCTGTCACTCTGCAAATGTCTGACTTGTGATTACTAGTTGTCACTTGTTTTTCACCGGTATCAAACAAACACAGGCTGACTGGTGCTGTCAGCATCAGGGCAGCCTGTCACAGGTCTATGAGGAAAAGCGAGAAGCCACACAGTCTGACAGTAACGTTAGGGTTGGGTTAAGTGTTCAGTTCGAGTTTTCATTTAAGTAAGAGTAGACTATTTAGTTATCATGACCAAGGCATCTTGGTCACGAGCTATCATTCTAAGAAGCTTGGTAAATGTATGCATATTTGTTCAAAGTTCATTGCTGTTTGTTTGTTAGAGGGATAGTGAGGTCACTGGGGTTTGTTACTCTGACTATAAATCCTTCATTTATGAGTGCTACCTTTCATGTGATGTTATTTATAACCAGATCTCCTGAGATTATAAAACAAAACCTCTATAACAGCATTACCAAATCACATTATATGTACTGTGTTAATGCCTTTACCAAATTTGCCCCAGCAACCTAACTAGCCTAATTCATATCAGTGGTAGCTGTTGGGCCACTGATAAAGTAATAGCACTCTCAAGTCATTGTTAAAGCTTCTAATTTATTTATTTTTTTATCTTTTGTTCAGATAGTGCTTCGGGACTCGGACCCTGTCGTCCTCAATTCAAATCGGTGTTCATGTGTAGCTGGCACTGCAGTGTGTAACCACACAGTTGCTTTGCTGTTTCAAACAGCACACTATTCAGAACTGAATGTACAAGTTGTGCCCCCTGTCCACACCTGCACCGAGACAGAACAGCAATGGCACAAGCCCAGAACAGTGGTAAGTGTTGAGATGCCTGTTACTTCTTATTATGGTCATGTTTACTTGTAAACAATGGGACAACAATGGAAACATGATCTGTCAAAGCCAAAGTTCAACTTCTAAGAGGATTGGAACCTTGAATGGAGAGCATTTTTGTTGATTTGATTGTTTTGACAGAGGCAGACATGGTAAAATGTAACATACTTTGCCTGACTAGTTAAATTTAGTAAAAGTTCTCATTGTTAAGATTGTTTGTTGGTCTTTTTTTTTTTGGGGAGTGAAACCTGGTCCAATAAATAAAATGGTCATCACTAAACCAAGACTCAACCGACTCAGTGAAGGAGGAATCAGATAAGGAAGTGAGCTGCTGTTACTACAGTTACTGCATCATGAGTCTACAGGGTCTCATGCAGTATGGTAAGCGTTATTACTATACATGCTATACTCAGTGGTTTTGTTAAACATGTGTTGCAAAACTGCAGGCGCTAGATGAACAGCTAATGGAAAGCCAAAGTGCATGTACATGTTTTTAGAATCAACATGTTGTGAGGTGTGGACTGTCCAATGCAGATGTCTTCCCATAAGCAAAGACTATTTCCATGGACCAGTGTTTCTGTTTATACTTCACATTTCAGAGCCATATGGACATTTGACTTAGGACAGTAGAATCTGTTCATGTAGTGTTACAGATTCAAACACCCAACACACCTTATAAACCTAGCGACAACCTGACAGTATCCCCAAAAGTGGCCTACTAGTGGCTTACCTGCATCATCAGGATGTATACCGTATTGCAAGTACAATTATTTCAGTGTATCCCAGCTAGGTAACAGTGCCACTGAGTGTAAGAGACTGTGCAGTTGCTTCTAACACATTTACTTGTCACTGTGTAATGAAACACCTGTCGTTCACAGGAGTACACTCTACAAGGGCTTGGTTGGGGACCCACTTGACCTGTCCTTGCTACAGATTGGAGACGCATACAAAGGCTTTGACATCAAAGAAAAACCTCTAGTAGCAACTATGGGCATCAGTGATGAGAAGACCCTTGTGGAGACAGCTTTTGGCATGGCATACAAGGGTGTGCTCTCATACCAGCTGTCCATTTTCCCCACAAAGTCTGTCAAGATGCACCAAGATGCTCCACCTTACCCACCCCTGCCCCCTGAGGAGTACAGGCTTCATCCAATACAGTGTGTGCACTCAAGAGGAGCACTTCCTAAAAAGCTTGACTGTCACACTGGACATGGCCTATAAGATTGAGGCGGCGACAAGAGAGCAGGCAGCAGACTAGGCTCCGTAGGCCTAGGATCACCTCTTCACGTTTTAGAGAGGTATGTTTTGTGAGGGGAGTGGACTCAGCAGAATCTCTTGCAGAAAGGATCCTAAAAGGAACAAGGCAGACTGCAGAAATGAGAAGAGGTGCAGAAATGGAGTTTGGGGCAGCAATGGAGTACTGCAGGATCAAAAATGTAAACTATATGCCTTGTGGCCTCATCATCCATCCTGATGCCCCTTGGCTTGGTGCCTCACCAGATGGTTTAGTTTTTGACCCATTTGCACAGCCACCATTTGGACTAGTTGAGATAAGGTGCCCCAATGTAAAGAACTATGTGGATTGTAAATACCTTCAGATGCAGTATGGCACTCTTACTCTTCGTGAAAGCCACCCATACTACTGGCAGGTGCAGGGTCAACTGTTGATTACTGGTGTGCCCAGGAAGACATTGGACCAGTTTTACTTTCATGTGTACAACTGCTGAATTACCAATTGTATAATTTTGTTTGTTGAACTATCAACATTCTGGGTATTTACCGCATTGTTTGTCAGTGAGGAACATTATGTAAAATTTGTTTCATGGTAACAGTATAACAGACAGATTTTGTATATTTTACTGTATTCATGTTTTTTATACTTTTTATCCACCAAATATACAAGGGGTTTTATATACATGCACAAGTTAATACATATACACACACACAGTTAACTATATACAAGAGATGGGGAACAGTTATACAGTTGCAATGAAATTATTCAACTCTCATTGCAAATTAGGTTCATTAGCCAAATTTACAAGTTTTCAGCTATTTGAATTTTGTATTAAATTTAGATAAACCATTTGTCATCAGTTATTCCAAGTTACATTTAGTTTAAATTATTCTTGTTGACAACCTAATTTGCAGCGGGGGTTGAATTATTTAAGTGCAACGACATATTGTCACACAATCATTACAGTTCATGTATAGCAACTTAATGAGAAGTCGATGTAAGTTCAGTGTAAGTTGATATAAAATCCCAGGTAATTTTGGAGCATTTCTGTTTGTCACTTAAATCATGAAATTGATATAATTTAAGGGATTGATTATAAAATTTCACTGACAAATGGTAAGAATGGAATGTTTGGTTTTTTTTTTAGGACAGCCACAATATAAAAGAGATAGGGCACAGAAAACTAAAATTCTTGGTGATCTAAATTAAATCAAACCTGAGTAAAGGGTAACACTATCTTAAGGTTCTTTGGTCCAAGCTCTGACCAGTTGCTTGTTTTGGTAGTTTGTTAGAAGGCTGGCTACAGCAAAAATTTGGTTGATACTGCCAGGAATGGTCAGAGGGATAACAGTCTCAAACAGTTTGTTCTCTTTGAGTCGCCGGATTGTCCTCTCCGCATGAATTCCTAACCGTGCAGTGTCCTGAGTCACAAGCACATCATCATGTGACAGCTGAGACTTTTTACTTAGAAAAGGTGGTCGGTAAACTTTACAAGGAACTAGTTCATCTATTCTGAATCCCTTGTCCACCATTACAGCCATATCTTTATCCAAAAGAGGGACGATGCCAAATTGCCTGAACAATTCTTTATCAATGACCGAGCCAGGAAACAAAAGGAACAGCACCATTGGGTGACACACCTATGATTACTTTCAGGGTAGTGTGAGATTTATACTGTGAAAAATCTCACTCTGTAAGAGTAAAGATGAAGGCGTCTGACATCTCATCTCTGTACAGTCAATAATGCCTTGTGTGTCAGAGTACTGGCATTGTGGCTCTAACGGCAGAGAGTAGTCATTCCAGGCAAACAACACAACACAGGCACCGCGCCCTCTTTTAAACGTCGTCTCCCACCTGGAATAACATCTGTGTCCAAAAAATGCCTACTACAGAATGTCGTAGTCCTCTTAATTACCAAATTCTCACGTCTTACATTTCGTATCCATATCTTTCGCGATGATTCATCCTTTGGAAAGTGGTGGAAACTTAGGGTGGAGTTGAACTTCCCCGACATCGCGCACTGAGGTACACAGCTGGGATTATCCCACTTCTGGTATTTTACTGGTCTTGATAAAAACATCTGCTCGCTATCATTAGATAATGAATAAAACACAAGCAATGCTCAAAAACGCTACCCTGTCTGTATCGCTACTAGCTGTGTTGTTATCAGTATTTCTGAAAAACGGATATAATGAAGCCAGTTTTCCGGTTTAGTCACGTGACGTTCGACATAAAGCCTATTGGCTGTATATGAACAGAGGGAAGGTAGAGCGCCCCTAGTGTCTGATATGTGTAATGACGGGAGGAGGCGTTTTCTCTTCCTGTCGGGTTTTTTTTTTTGTTCCAAGGAAGAGTGAAAACAGCGGTTGTAATATTTGACTGTTTGTTTTGTTTTTTCAGATCATTCGGTTATGAGTTTAATCCACATTTAGATCCCAATATAAAACCGAAGAAAACATAAACCCCTAGATTTACAGACAGTCGATTATATTCAGAAGCAGTGCATCATGGGAAGTCGTATATCGAGCTTTGTTTACCAAATAGACAGAGAAATATAGTTTTGTTAAAATTTGTTTTGTTTAAATCAGTGTTTTATTAGTTTGTATTTTGATTTTAACGTCTTCAGTGTTTGGTTTGTGTAATGAATGAAGTCCTCACCCTCGCAGTGAGTGGTAGAGCTGGTGGTGGACTGGCTGCCCGAGCCGTGTACAACTCATACTTACCTGGCAGGGGAGATACCATGATCAAGAAGGTGGTTCACCCAGGGTGAGGCTCAGCCATTGCACTCCGGCTGTGCTGACCCCTGCGAATTCCCCAAATGTGGGAATCTCGACTGCATAATTTCTGGTAGTGGGGGACTGCGTTCGCGCTCTCCCCTGATCTCTCTGGTGAAAAAAAGGATGATGGACGTTTTTCTTCTATGACTGTTCAGCTGCAGAGCTGGAAGGTTAGTGTGTGCTGTTTGTTAATATTACTGTTTAACTTAGTGACTATATAAATCATTGCGTTTTGCTGGTTATGTTAAACATAGTCTCATTCTAAATTTTCTGAATTTCTGAATTCTAAATTTTTTTTTTTAGGAGCAGTTTTTAAGGTGTTATTTTTTTTGTTTGTTTGTTTTTTAAGTGAATAGTGCAAATTGGTAGCACATGGTGGGGGTGCAGAGAAATCCAACTCAAATCTTTGAACGGTGGGGTTACATACACCTACTGCTGTGACAATAACTACTGTCATCACCGCATTTTTGTTTTTTATTCATCTATTTATGTATGTGTTTGTTTAGCTGAACACTGATCATCATTAATCATGCTTGGCATCAGCTTACTACTTGACTAATAGCTTTCAGTGGGCTGAAGAAGACTGGACTGTAACGTTAGCGGAGATGGGATAACTGGACAATGCGGTTAAATGGACAGTGCATCAGCCCGGTGCAGACAACTGGACGTTGGAAACGTACCTCTGGGAACTCGTGTGTATTTGCCTCTGACAGAAGAACAATGACGGCAGAATTTGTCCACACTCTCGCGTACAGATAGGCAGAACTAATTTTCTAAGTGTCTGATTAAGATGGAGAAGGCTGTTTGTCTATACCTTTAACATGTATTTGTGGGTCATATGGCATCTGTAAATATAAACATGTCTAAAATGCTCAAATAAAACATGAATTTTGTCTGAAAGTACAGAGAGAGCGAGAATTAAATCTTCACCGACCACAGTAATTAAAGTAAGAGGCGGACCAACCACACTAAAAGTCTCTGAAAAAAGAGAAGGCCCATTAACTTTTCTCTGTAGGCCACATATGACCGTCTTGCCAGTGGAATGGAAAACAGCTTATTTATTAATGTCAACCAAAAACAATTTGTTCCTCAGAGGTAAGTAGAATATTGTTAACCCTCTGTGTTCAAATGTTGTCTCTGTGTGCAGCAGTGGTGGACAGTAACTAAGTAAATGTAATTATTATGGGATTTGGTTTTAGTAGGTTAAAGAGATTTGGGGGTTAAAATAGAGTGCAGTAATAAAGAGTCCATTTTAGTGTCAACTAAACGATGTAATTCTGGTCATATTAGAACTAGACATTTTTTAGATGTACAGTTTTTCAACCAACTGTGAACTAGTGTTCTACTATTCTAGAGAGTTAAAAGGCTGTTAGTGGAGCTTTATGTTAGTTGGAATTAAAACTCAAAGATTAAATAGACAACCGGCTGCAGGACTGCAGAACTGGCAGTGCGTTCATGGTTAGCTGCCAGTCAGGGAGATTTTGTACAGGCATGGGCTGACGAGACACCCTCGCTGCCCCAGGCCAACATGTGCCGAGGATGAAAATCTTGGGCACGTGTTTTGGGACTGTGGGTATGCGCAGGGTGTCTGGACTAGGTTAGCCGGCCTGTGCAGTAAAGTAGACCCGCAGTTTGTATTGACCAAAGAAAAGGTCATGAGGGGGTGGCCTCAGGATACCAGGTCTCCCTTCTTGTCCCGGATGTGGTTGTTGTTCAGCGTAACAAAGCGCGAGCTCTGGAACGCTCGGACCACCCTCATCCGTAAAGGGACAAACCTGGACACCGAGGGAATGTATCGTAAGATCTGTGCCGATTTGCATTTTCGGATGGAGGTTGATGTCACTAGGTAGGGTTACCACGCAGCGAAGGAAAGGTGGAAGGGCCTTTTCAAGCTGTAGGCCACCTGTTTTTTTTGGCACGACTCCATCCCGTGGTTCTTTGAACCACTTTTTGTTTTTAACAGTTTTTACTGTCTGCCAAATGGAGAGGGGTTTTAACCTTTTATTGTTTTATTCGGTTGCCCAGGCACAGCCTACACTTGCGATTTTTTAAAGAAGCGAATTTTACTTTGTTTGTTTTAACTTTTTACAAAGTTTAATTTTATTTTGTGTATTTTTATGTAGTTTCTTTTAAATATATCATAATTTTTATGGTGTATTTTATTTTCAGGTTTTTTGCAGTATTTCCGGGAACGGTGCACCCCCCTCTAGCGGTCTAAAAGGAGAATGACGTATGGAGTGTATGGTGATGTGATGGTCTTTCTTTGTTGTTTTACATTTATGGTTTATTAGTCTGTTATTGATCTGTAGTGTATGAGGGAAGTTTACTTTTAGATGTGTAAGAGAACTGAGGGCTGCGTTTCTCTGTCCTGTGAGGCAGCATGTCTTTTGCTCGAGTCAGATGGTTATTGGATCAGTCGTTTCGGTCCATAACACTGAATAAGACATACTGAGGACGCTGTCTGAATGTCGTAGGAGTTTTCAGGAAGCGCTGGAGAGCTTGTTTCCATGTCTGTGAATGTGCTACATGTAAATGAGGATATTAATACAGCACTGTGTGAATGTCCTGGGAGTTCCAGCAGCAGGAGGAGTAAGGAGAAAGCGCCCCTAGTGTCTGATGTCTGTAGTAGTGTTTTCATTTCTATTGAAGTCCTCACCCTCGCAGTGAGTGGTAGAACTGGTGATGGTCCGGCTCCCTGAGCCGTGTACGACTCATACTTACCTGGCAGGGGAGATACCATGATCAAGAAGGTGGTTCACCCAGGGTGAGGCTCAGCCATTGCACTCCGGCTGTGTTGACCCCTGCGAATTCCCCAAATGTGGGAATCTCGACTGCATAATTTCTGGTAGTGGGGGACTGCGTTCGCGCTCTCCCCTGATCTCTCTGGTGAAAGTAAATAAAGATTCGTTTGGAAGGACGATGGACAATTTATGGTCACTTAGTAAGCTCTGTTTATTACTAAGAGTTGTTTTAAAAGGAGTTGCTTTTGGGTGTGTTTGTGTTGTAGTGGTTTTCTTCCTGATAATGTTGAATGTCTTTTGTTGCTCTGCGAGAACATTATGCTTTGTTGTGTGTTGTGTTGACTCCTGTGACTTATGTTAGAGCACCCCTAGTTACTGATGTGTGTAGTAGTAATGGGTGGAGGCATTTTCCTTTTCTCAATGTTCTTGGTGTATCAAACAAGTGAAGACTGTGTGCGTGTTGTTTACAAATAATATGCATAAAAATGTTAACATGTAATTAAGAACACGCACTTCCTCACATTACAAGCCAACTGTTTACATCTACTGTATGTTTTGACACAGAAGAGTTAAAATAGTTACATAACCAATAAATATTGATCCACTTGGGATTTAGCTCCAGTGATGTCTGGTTACATACAGCCAAGCAAACTCAGTTAGGGCTTTAGGAGCTGAACTAAAGTCCTTGTACATTAGATTAATTATCTACATGATCAGAAAGAGGAACCAACGGTCACATGTAGCTTTATAATGGACTGGGGCTAATTTTATAAGATGTTGCTGACTGTGAATGTCAGCAGGTGCCTTACCGTTGGGTTTTTAGTCAGATGTTAGAAATGTGAAACTCTGTGGTGCCTCATTTAGCCACTAAGGGTCAGCTACATTATTTAAGCCAGCGTTCTCCATCTTTTAAAAAAATGCTCTTGTTATTATTGTGCAATGTTAGTTGTAAGAATTGTATACGGTCTTATTAGGTTCCTAGTACGTAGTGCAGGGAGCCTATTGTATTTCACAACAAATTTGGTATGAAGGTAGAGTAATGGTAAAATGACTCAGCCACAAAAAATGGCACCAATTGGCCAAAGGGGGGCACTATAGCAAACCAAGAATGTTTTGGATTATAACTCCCAAACCAAAACTTTGCCAGACAAAATGACATTTCTCCCAGATTCCTTGGGTCAAACCCAATCACTTTGTAATCTGAACCATTAAGCTCCGTCTACTTAGATCTTTTTCCAATTAGCATAATATGCAAAACCAACCTTTGCGAACTAGTTTTAGGGTTTAAGCCCAAAAATTCTGAAAAAAATCTCAAAAAATCCTCCAGACCCTGAACCTCAAAAACATGTTAACTTTTGTAAACAAAATGTCCGCCATATGTAAATTAACCCTTCCGAAAAAATACATAATTAAAAATTCTGTAACGCAAAAATAAAACTTTGGAAAATGCTTCAGGACTAGATGTTGAGGTCGCCTCTCAAATTTGGTGCAGTTACATTGATAAGGGGCGCTATAAAGTCTACATAACTGTTTCTTAACAACAAAATCCAATCGAGCTGAAATTTTGCATGCTTCATCTTTGAAACAGTCTAAAAATGAATCTCTAAGGAGAAGTGGATCAGTCACAATTTATGGATGCCATTAGCCAATCATCTTTCAGTAGGTATTTGACAGGCTTAACATTAACCAATCATATTTCTACTTCTGGTCAAAAATTTGGTTTAGCTTTATGTAGTGCAGTACTCTAAGCAATTTTGCAAATACAAATGCATTAAAAAATGTACACTTTTTGTGCCATCTTTAACTGCACTTTTCAAACTTGTCTCAGGATTTTAAGCCTAACTTTTCAAAATGTGTCTATAATTACTCTGTGGAGTCTCTAGGTAAATAATTATTTAAAAAACATTGACTTTTTTACTTAGCATGACTTCTGTACATCAATCAAACACTTCGGCCTTGGCTTTAATAGCTAATATTGCTTTAATTCCTCAGCCTTTACTTTAATAGGCATGTAGGAACTAAGGCTCTGATGAGGTATACAAACATTGGTGCAGATTGATCTTTAGGGGGCGCTATAGCATTTACAAACGCTTTAAACAATTCAAAAGCTTATTACTATGTTATTACACACTTTATAGATAAACTTCTCATGTCATTTGATTCAGCTCTTAGTCCTGGACAACTTTGTAATTACTTGTTGTGTCAGGAAATGCTCTGCTCCTTTGCTATTTTGATCTACTCATTTAAACACTACATCTTATAAAACCAAGGTCAAAAGGTCAATATTAATAAAACATGGTACAGATCTTTGTCTAAGGCCCCTTATCAGTAATCTAAACACTTCAATTCTTTCTGACATCATCTAACAGCATTAACTTTACTTCTCTTTGTCACACTAGCCCCTTATGTGTACACTGGATCTAACAATGCCATGCCTATCAAAGGGTTACACTTTAAGAATGAAACAGCCCTGCATATTGTAAGACCTTTTGCCTTACTTCCATGCGTCATAATGGCCCCTTTCTTATTCTTCTCTTTCTTTTTTTATCTGAAATAAAATGTGGAGCAAAGACCATAATGCCCAGAGACAACAAATTTAGCATGTAGGTAGAGTAGGAGTGAAATGACACAGCCTCAAAAAATGACACTGATTGGCACTATAGCAAACCAAAACACGTTTTGGCTTATAACTACTGAACTCGAAATAAGGTGATTATTGAACTCTTGTCTATAAAGAGCCCTATGGTCATTACTGCAACCAATATTCTTTAAAGTGGCAAATTTTCATGTTCTTGTAATTTGCCTTGTAGAGCAGAATGTGTAATGGTGTCCATAGCAATGCTAAATGGTGTTTGTTTAATAAACAGTCTGGTTATAATTTATTGCAAATAAAGGCCTTTGTATTACGACCTTCAATTTATTTCAGTATTTTCTCTCTGTATGTATTTAATATAACACGTATATTTACTTACAACAAAATAACTGGTTTCATGTAAAGTAGTATAGTCAAACAACTTTCTAATTAGAATTGTGTTAACTTTTTTTAGCATTTTTAAGATTTTGCAAAGAGCGCTTTTTAAACTAGTCTGTGGGTTTTTTTGCAAATTTCCAAAATCAATTTAGAATTACTCAGAGCCAAGAAATGTTTTTTACTCATAATGGTTTGCTGTTGTTAATTAGCATTTCTATGTTTAATTGCTATAACTCATCAGAAGTTGATGTGATCATCTTGAAATTGAAATCCTGAAATACGTCAATTAACCACAACAATAAAAGGCACCTCCTTGTTTCTGTATACTGATCCACCTCCCACATAATACCTGCTCTGTGGTGGTCCCGTCGGGGTCATGACTATTGAAAAACAGCGTAATACAGTATACAGAGAAACAGATGGACTACAGTCTGGACCTGTATAACTGCGGAGTTTCCTTTAAGGTCAGTGTAGCTGATAACATGAACAGTGAGTGTAGATGCAAAGAGGGGGTTTTAATGTTGTGTGTAACACCATGTCTGTTCTGCCCATCATGTCCTTTACGCAAAGCAATCAACACATTTGACACGTCCCTGGACAGTGTCAGTTTCTCTTTTCTTGGTTCATGAAAGGTCCCTGTGCCTTTCGGAAAGAGAACTGGGAAACATTTAGCCTCATTTGAGTCAACATTTAACAGCCTTATTGGATTGTTGTCCTCTGCAGGTGACACAGACATGATTCCATCAAAGTGCTGATCCAGCATCTCTTGAGCGACATCTACAGGCTGTAAGCATGTGTCCATAAACATACCATGCTGCTGTCTGTCATGCAGTGTTTCATCTATATTTACATCTTCAGCTTCAGTGTTTTCTTCAGTGTTCTCCTCATCACCATTCTGCATACATGCATCATCTTGCTCTAGTGTTTCCTCCTCAGTCGTACTGAGTGGATTAACCCAATCATTATTAAACTGCACATCTCTGTAAAATGTATTGTGCTCTTTCAGATACAGCAGTGCATTCTTTATTTCGTCAGGATTCACAAACTTATACTCATAGTGGCCTTTGTAGGTCAGTTTCCTCTTTAGCTTTATACGAATCATCAGATCAACATTCTCTGTTCTAGGTAAGGTTTCAGTGACATCTGTAATGTTTGAAGGAACACAGACCACAGGACCGTGAACACCATTTTGCCCACCTTTAGGTAAAGACATAAGTTTCATGAATGGAATATTCATCACAATGAGATGTTGTTCCAGTGAGTGTAGATTCTGTAATGTTTACTGCACTTTCTTCTGGCATTTTCCCATTAAGAATCTTTCTGTGACATGTATATCAAATCCACAGTGTTCCAGCAGGACTAGTCATTTTGTTGCACTCACAAAAAGCATAAAATCACAATTATGTAAGTATGTATCAGTAATACATTTCTGGGCTGAAGATACAATGATCTGTTCTTTTTTCAAATATTCATCTTTCCTGCATTTTATGACTCGATGTTTGAAAAGTAGTCGATGGCAAACGGAACACACATATTCAGGACCTGTACTAGTTTTTCGTATGAACCCTTCAGTGACAGAGTTAATGTCTTCTTGTTTCATTTTTTCCACAAACTTTCCTTTCTTTAGTTCTTATTTTAGTCATATTCGCATAACTACTGTCCGTTTTATACCTCTCACTACTACTTTGTTTCTTAGCGGCTTGATGTATTATGTTCATATGGTATTCTGTCAAACTCTTTTTATAGCTTCTCTGTAACTTTCATTTGTAGCATATTTGTTAACAAAACTGTGTGAACCTTTTCATCTCTCTTTTTTTTTTCTTTCTTGGTTTGCTTCATACTGGGTTTTCCGTTTCTGGGTTTCGTAACGACTGGATGTGATTTGAGATTTTTTCAGTTGATGGTCATGTAAGCATAGAGCCGCACAGGAATCTGCATGGTGCACTTTAACACTTAATGACACTCCCTGGAATGTTGAAGATAAATTCCTGCTTCCTGAGTAAAACTGTTGCACGCTGGGTATTTTAGCCACCTGTTTTCAGTGTATGTAAAAATATCCACACCAAGAAAATCATCAGCAGCTTGGATTTCAGCCTCAGTGGCCCAGGTTCCCACGTATTTCATTCGAGATGTAGCTACGTAATGTGCAACAGAAGGAAACTCTTGTCCGAGAAGTCCTGTACCTGGACTCGTTTTTCTCCATGTGTGCAGTGACAGCACGTCAGACTTCCCTGTGGTCAGTAATGGCAAAGGCCAGTGATCTGAAGAAGCAGTTACCAACACCTCTAATAGCCTGTGTCTTACAAGGCTCACCCATTAAAACTGGTGGAGTTACACCTCTGTGATTATGCTCACTGTATGGGATATTCATTTTAGACGAAGACGTTTCTGCTCCTGGACTTTCAGAGGGCTAAACTGAAACCTTTCACTCTGGTTCTGGCTGACCCACATGACACCTTCATTGCTGTTTGGCCGTTCACATATTGTGTCTATATTTTGTTCGCCACTGTTTACCTTCGACTTCCGCTCAGAACCAGTTGGTTTGCATTTACGTTTCACTGCATCGCTATATAAAAGTGGATTACTGCAAACCTTTGGAACACGGTGTGCACATTCCTGCTTCACTTTCTGAGCCATAACTGTGACGGTCGAACATTCGCCTCCCACATGTTCCCGCAGTGCTCTTCTGCCACTTACAGTCACAGTAACACCCGTGACCTCGAACTGCTCCTCCTCCACTTGCAGTGACAGACCCAGGATTGTGATACGGCTCAGTAGAGACTCGATGTTAGCATGATACGCTACTAAGCTTTTACCTGAGTCTACCAAACTCTGTCAGTACCGTTTGTAACACATCATCATGAGACGAACACATCCTGCATATCCTCATATTCATCATCACCAAACAGTCCAGTAAACATTTCCTCGCTATAGCTCAGTTCAAACTCATAACCATGTAGTGTATATTCTGTAGGCAGATCTTGAATGAAGAGGTATCCTGAAGGGTCCTGAATCCTGCCTGCACACATTCTTCACTTGAGCCATCATCATACTAGTAACACTGTTAGCACCACACTGCTTATTACTATTAATACCAAACCGTGAATGTGCTTGAGGGAAAGACCCCGTGACTCTTAATGCCTGCAGACATGAAGCAAATACAGGATTAACACTGCAATGTTCAGACTTTGTGCAATATTTTGTGCCAGATTATTGGCCAGAGCATTGAGTCAGTTGGAGCCTTTTTTATGAGGAGGCATTTGGTCTTGGGGATAAGGTGTAACCCCATCAGTCAGAGGGCTGCTGATTGGAGCAGTAGTCTGGGACGAAAGCGGCCTGAGACTCTCAGGAGCAGGGTCAGTCAGAGCCTTTTCGTCATGGGGAGGCGTAACCCCATCAGTCAGAGCCACAGCCATCGCATACCTCTCTGATGTCTGATGCTATGCCCTGGTTAATTTTTGTTATACAATTAGTTTAGGGGAATATATAATTCCTTTCAGCTACCACTATGGGGCTCCCAGCCACGGAATCAAAAATATATATTTCCACCACCTGTAATTCCCAGTGTGGACAGGTGAGCGCGCCCAAACCTATACAACTTCAAAAACAATAAGTTAATGGCTAAAACTGCCAATGAATATTATTAACTCTGAACTCCTAAAACCATGCTCAATATTGTGTTACACCACATCAAGTTTTAAGTTTCAGGTTCAGGTCATTTGCACAACATGTCAGGACATTTATGCATTGAAATGCTCAGGTAGACACTCTACAGCAGGACAACATTATATGCATACTACACATTAAAATAAAGAGATACAAAGGAGATATATCAAATAAATACAAAATGCACAAAATACACAGTATACAATAACAGGAGGGATCTGTAGAAATTCTGATATGTACATTTATTAGACAAGGATAGTCTAAGAGGGAGCAGACCTATAAAATAAATAGGTATATTTATATCTATTCCTGTTGTTTAAAGTGACTGTGATGTTGTCCATAGTGGTGATATATTAAGAATATTAATACTAATAAAGTGTCCGAGTGCAGTGGTGTTGCTGGTGTTGGTAGCATTTGGTGAAAGGCTCACAGCTTGTTCAGAAACCTGATGGCTTGTGGGTAGAAACTGTTCATTACTCGGTTTGTTCTGGCCTAGATGCTGCGGTACCTCCTGCCTGATGGCAGTAAGGTGGACAGGTCGTGTGCTGGGTGGCTGCAGTCCAACCGGATCTTCTGGATTTTCCTCAGGCAGCAGGAACGGTAGATGTCCTGCAGGTCTGGAAGTTTGCTGCCTATGATGGATTCCGCTGTCCTCACCACTCTCTTCAGAGCCTTGCAGTCATAGGCAATACAGCTGCTGTACCAGACAGTGATGCAGGCCTTGAGGATGCTCTCTATGGTGCATCTTTAGAAGTTGGTGAGGATGTAAGGAGGCAGACCAAATTTCCTTCGCAGGAAGAAGAGGCGCTAACGGGCAGATCTCACTGCTTTGTTGTTGTGGAGTGACCAAGTGAGGTCATCGGTGAGGTGTACCCTGAGGAACCTAACATTGCTGACCCTCTCCACTTTAGCTTAATCAATGTAGAGGGGAGAGTGACAACCCCTCTGCAGTAGGGTTAAAGGTGGAGTGACACCAGGGCCTCTGGACGTGTGACATATGGCAAAAAAACATAAACCTCGGAGATGGTTTTGATGCCTTTAAACACAGATTTGTTGGTCTTCTAAGAGAAAAGTGGGATTCGTTACTTAGGATGACACGCTGCCATTTCGCATCATTCAGAATGTCAGAGTGGTCTGGCATGGTACCACTGCAATTTTTAGTAATGTTGATGTGGTGTTCTCATAAAGGGCAACACTTCTCACTGAAGTTATGCACTTGTGGCTGTTGTCACTCAAGTACATTGATAAAGCCTATCACTCCTTACACAACATATCCAGCTGAGCATGACGTTTCAATCATTTGCATGTCTCACAAACCTAATTCTACCTACCAAATTTCATTCCTGTTGGTTGATTCCTTCTAATGCAACAATTTGTGCAAAAGTTTCTTTTCAGTGTGCATTGGATTGAATAAAACACTTAACATGTCAATTTCTGAAATGCATACAATCTTTTGAACATTCTTTATATAGAATATTCGGTGGCTTCCACTGACTGATTTTAATGTCATAACATGTAGGCAATATTCCATTCACAGTTTCTAGCCTTAAAACGTCTAGGTCACTAGATGATTAACTAGCAGCATCTGGTTTCTCAGTTGGGGAGGTACAAAAATTCTGCTGGACGGTTGTTCCAAGAGTTAAGAAATACTGAGTTTTTTTATCATGCAAATGTACTACTTCACAAAATTCAAGTGACTAACACTGTTTTATCAATCTCTAGAAATTGCTGATACTCTCTGAAACACAAACCAAAGATTCATGTTACAATCAAAGAAAATCTAGATGTGACCAGCAGAGTCCTTGCTGGGCTATTAGTGTTATAAGCCCTGTCAGCTACCCTAGTTGAGGTGCTGCTTTGTTTTTCCCCTCCCCTTAGGAGCAGACGTGTTTTGTGTGAGTCCTGACAGCCCCCGTAGTCTGGGCGCTGCGCTGTTTTCCCCTCCCCTCACGCACCAGGTGTCACAATCAGGCTAGCATTAGCATGTGTGCATTTATACGCATGGCAGGAACGCCTGTATGGACGTCTTCTCTCTGTTGGCGGTTGTGACTTGGGGTTGGTCGTGAGACGGTGTGTTGGTGCGTGGGTCTATGCAAGCTTCCCCTCTCTTCCCTGGGGCTCTCGTGCATTAGCAAAGAGCTTTCATGAACGACTGTAAACAGTAGCCAATTGGCGTGGCCGCACTGCATTATATTGCTCCTGTACTTGGGTTGCTGTGGGACAGCGTCTACAAGCAGGTGTAGTGTGGATTGGTGTGACGACGGCTAACCGGATGGGAGTTCATGCTAGCACCAACTAAAGGCTCTGGGTGTGTGCGTGTCACCATTGACTGGTCTAGGTGGCGCCTAATTCTTGGAACGTGCAGGCCTGGCAGCAGCTACACTCCGTCACCTCTCGACCATTTTAACTTATTTTTAATACCTACATAGTGAAATTGAAGCCGCTGCAGTTTTTGTTTTGCGTTGATTGTTGTTGAGTTTTGTCTGTCTTCTTTTTGTTTTTTTATTTGATTTTGTTTCTGGCCATATGGTGTTTTGATTTATAATTTGTTGGTTCTGTTTACTTTTGATTTGTTATATTCTGTATTATTTTGGGTTTTTATTTTATTTTGTCCTATTTTCGTTATTGGATATTGATGTTGCTTATTGATTCGTTTTTTTAAATTTACCTTTCAGTGTGATTTTGAAGCATATTTGTTGAATATTTTTTAAGAAATATCTGTTGTCTTTTGGGTATTCTTGGCTGTGGGACATCCTCGGGATCTTCGTGGCCCCAAACGTTTTAAATTCTAATTGTCTCTTCTTTTATAGGACACCTGAGTGCGTGTGGTATACTTCCCCGTGGTGGGGTGCTCCTATGGATGCTCCCTCCCTCTGTGTTCACCCATGGTTTGGCACCTTACTTGCTGTGGTGTGAGTTCACGTGCACTGTGTGCGTGTGTTGGAGACTTTAGACAACACAGAAAGGCCACTTTTAAATTGGATGCCCACAGCCAGTCACCCAGCCTTTGGAGCTCCTTTTTTATGAAAATTTTCTTTTTTTTGTGTCTTGCTTATTTTAAAATATATTAATAAACTAGAGCTTTTATTGATTGTTTAATTAATAAATCTTTCTAATTCTCAAGCCCACGTCTCTGAATATTTTTCAGACTTACCTGTGTAAGTGCCATTTTATAGCTTATATATATTTTTAGGGTATTTCCTGGGGTGAAACTCCCCAGGTGGCGTAGTTGGGTTATTATCATACCACAGGTCACAAAGTACAAAAATAAATTTGAAATGGATAAAGCAAGAGAAAATAAACATGTATTGATTCATTTATATAGAATACTATAAATGTTTCTGAAAATAAGAAAACCAACAATTGCTTTTCCTATATATGTGATTTGTGTGCAAGACTTCTGCATTAACTCGTTTCATTATTCTCTATTAATCTTATTACATTCTGTAAACATACTGGATACAATACAGTAAACTGGATATAGAACACGTACCTTGTAGAAATGGGTTCCAACAAATGCAATGTTTTATTCACAGCCACTGTTACAGCACATACAGAAACAATGATTAACAGATACATACAAAACATTCATTTATGACAACCATTGTGGTTATTATTCTGGGTGTAAATTCTTTTCAACATTTTCTTCAACTTCAAAATGTACTGCCAGTGACACAACCCTACGTGTTACATGCTACTACTTTTCAATGAACATATAAACAAAATCATCCTGGGTTAGTCCAGTACATATTTCCCTAAAAATACCCACGTGTCCGTTATGACAAAGCTATACATCTCCTCAGCAACTTTTTGTATCTGTAAAGCATCAGGCAGAACAGCAAGGTATGTTCTGTTTGCACATGATGAAACTATTTGAAACCACATATTACTTACATTTACACATAGTACACTTATTATACAATACCACACTTACAATAACTACTCTAATATACTATTTGCACAACACTGAGTAACACTGAGTAACTTGTAATAAGTTAATTTGTCAGCCTCTCAAACCAATAATTAAATACAGTACTGTAATCAGAACCATGTATTTTGCATATGACATTATCCATAATAAGCATTTTGATATATGAACATTGCAAAATGTCTTAATCCAACACTGTATGACAACTTTACATAGTACTTGCTGAATTTGAATGAAATCATTAATTTAGAAAAGTGTTTTAATATACACTTGCAAGTGGCGTCACAGTCATTTCGATCTTGACATTAACATAACAATACAGCTAACATTACTTAAAACATCACCCACATTTGTAATTGCAATTTAGTATTGTTTAATTTCATATGTTGTCCAGCAGCACTGCTGCGTTTGATCCACTCACAGGAGCACAACACACACTAACACACCACCACGTCAGTGTCACTGCAGTGCTGAGAATGATCCACCACCCACACAGTACCTGCTCTGTGGTGGTCCTGATCATTGAAAAACAGGGTTAAAAAAAAATATGGAATTGTAGAACTGAAGTGTTAAACATGGTCGAAACCTGATAAAATGGAGTGTAAAAACAAGAAGGTATTTTGAATATCATGGCTGATCAGTGCATATACCGCTACACCATGAAAACGCTGATTAGCTGTAGCACATGCGGTATGTATAATAGTTTGTGATTACTGTCAGTATCAACTAAAAGTATTTTATACTTTTCATAGTTTCAAACTCCTTTGAAAGAGTCGACCCCACTTTCAGACATGTTGCACTTGAACAATGGATTCGTTGCTCAGTATAATGCACTGAAATTCAATCATGTTGGTATCCCATGCACACTCAAAAACTAGCTTTTACAAGTACATTTGACAGTGATACTGGAATGTTTAAATACTGTGACCACTCTCTTAGACCTTGCTGATCCACCTTGTAAAATATATATATATGGATTATTACGCGTCTGTTGCTACACTGTTACCCAACCTCTAGTCCTTCCTCCCAATGCCGCGGACAGGAACACATTACCCTAAGTATTGTGTACGTTATGGAAAACTCTCAGCTGTACACAGACATGCTAATATGAGCTGCTTTTAAAGTGTCAGCTCACTGTACACTCGAACACACACTCCTACCTTGCTAGTCCACCTTGCAGAAAACACAGCCGATTTCTCATTTCTTGCTGCACTATATATTCATCGCACTATTAGAACGTTTTGGTTGATGTACGATGCTCTGCTTAAAGCTCTGCTCATCATAAGGAACTCTATTCACACCGTTGTCCTGGATCCCCAGTGAAAACACAGACCCACCCACAAACTCCCACCACATTAGTGTTACTCTACTGCTTTCCATGATCTACCACCCACATATTACCTGCTCCAAATTGGTCCAGACCTAAAAACAATCATCACTATGGATGTAAGGTGGTGCCACTTAGCTGCCTGCTGTAAATAATTAAATATTTTTCAATTATGATCAAAATCAGTAACAAGAATTTAAACAAAGCCATATTAAAAGGTTTAACTGCACAACCAGCACCACTAAAACTTTAAGCACTATTTTTCAAGAATTAGCTTATCCAACATCAAACTCATTAGCCGTTAATCACTCATGAATATTGTCTACATTAATGTGATTAGTTGTTTATGCTTAAATAATAAAAAAAAAACACACCCACCACAATCTCTCATTGCAAATTCTCTCACCAAAATCTGTTACACTATTCTAATTATCATGCATATTACAATTTGTTCCTTTGTACATATTTGAAGTACCTTAGTCAAACCAGCAATCCATTATTTGTGCACAGTCCGTACAATCATTTTTTATAGCAGTACAAACCTTGGAAAAAGCAGCCATAAACAATTCGATTAGTAACTTTATTTGAAAAACACTGAGTATTAACATTTCTCATGTAAAACATTACCATTTCTTATTACTCTACAAACACTGCCTGGCTAAACAACCAACACTTGGGCCAAAAAAATAAAAATAAATAAGAATGAAAATAAATAAATAAATAAATAGAATTGAAACAACAACAACCAGCCTCTTTAATTGCTTAAATCTACAATATTCAATGTTCATGTAACTTTTAGACAAACTGTCAATCATAAATCTAAAACACAGGAAAACACAGATTCTGATTGAAAATGTAATTTGTTTGAGCATTTGCATTACTTCCCGCATTCAGACATATTGCCCAGCATCTCAAATTGTTGAATCACAACTCCATCTACTGCCAGCCAGTTGCGCCATCCCCCTCAAAGGCTATAAGTTCTTCCTCTTCAGCTGTGACTGTGGCACTTGGCTCCTCAGTGTTCTGACGTGACTGCCTTGTAGAATCAGAAACATCTATGAATTTGACCTTAAAAGGCCCACTTACCAAGAGGTGCTCCTCCAAGGCACAGGTGTCCTGCGCTAAATCCTCAAGCTTCCGCTGCTGTACATAGTGCAACACCACAGCAGACGTAAAGGTAAGTGTAGCTTCTGTAGAAACTACAACTGTATCACTTAACATACACACATAGCTCTCCGACTTCTGAAGCAACTTGCAGCACTCACATCACTGCCTCCTTCAGTGCCCATTACTACTCCTTCAATGATTTCACACTGCTCTGTAGTGGTCTCATCCAACTCTGAAGCAATGGAATCAGGCACATTAAATTGTTCGACTGCATCAATTTTCGTGCGCCGGGTTGTGGTTAAATGCAAGCATGGATGCTGGGGTGTAGAGAGCTCTGTAAAGGTATAGCATGCACTTGCTGAAACTTGCATGATGCGAGAGCCCCAAAACCAGTTTCATCTTGCCAGTTTAATCTGCCACAAAACACTCTTGCACATCTATGTTGTTTCCATAAGTGTTCACACAAGAAGTGTTCACACAAGATCCAGGGCTGCACGATATTGGAAAATTTTAACATTGTGATATTTTAACTTTTCTGCGATATATATTGCGATATTAAACAATGCAGCACTTTTCACCAGATTTGGTCAAAAGTCATGAGAAGTAAATGATAATAATGCACGTTTCTTACCCTAAATAAAGGGTACACATTAGGAATTTAACACGAGTGAACATTTTATTTAACAATCAAATCTTTTAAACATCATTAAAACAAAACTACAAAAAAATATCAGCTATACATTCCCCGGAGTGGTATACATAAATACAACCTAAATGTCATGGCGCTATAAAACAAATAACTTGAGTCTATAATAAAGGTCCACACAGCACCTGTGATACACAAATGTTTTAAAATAAACTTTTCCGAGGAACAGTAAGTAAAAGCAGACTGCTGGTGATCATATCCAAACAAATAAAGATGAAATAAAACTCGCCGTTTGCAAACAATGACGTCCTTGATCCTCACTGATGAAGTGGACAGGAAGACTTATATAAGGGTCCGCTGTCTGGCTGGACCACCTGTCTGTTGTAGCTGCATAATAGTGATCTTGCGACAGCTCCGTTTCAATTTGTGCCTTGCACTTCTCGTATAACTCTGGGATGGCAGTTTGAGAAAAATACGTGCAGGACGGTATTGCATGCCGCTTATCATGTGACCGGATCGTGTTTTTAAAGCGCTCTTTGCGAAATGTGTTAACTGGTACCGTGTCTTTCGCCAGGTGAAACGGTATCGCATCAGTGATTTCTCGCTGCTTTGGATAGCATGCTGCTCGTCATACAGAGCTTTGTGGTGGCGCTTTAAATGGTCAGACAAATTAGTTGCTGAAAGACACTGTCGACAAATTACCCATTTTTGGTCAGCATCCTCCTTTCTGTAGCCGAAGTCGCTCCAAATATCTGACGTTGAATTCATTTTTGCAATTAAATCCTCCCTTTCTGTGTTTCGCTCCTGCTCCTCGCTCGTTTTCTGTGACTGTGGTTAACGAGTGGTGGTGGGGCGGTGGCGTGGGCGAGAGCGGGGGTGTGGTCGGGGTTTTTGGGGTGGCGGGAGATGATTGGATGCTTCACTGTGCACGCAGGAACTAAATGTCACTAGCAACAAATAGCGAAAAAACAATATTGGAGCAAAATAAATGATATTGGGCAGACATAGTCTTCCTCTGGTATGTAAAATAAGAACAGTGTGATTCTTCTTATTGTGTGAAGCAGCAAAAACATTGCGGCATGACGTGTTCGTTTAGTGACATCGCACGTCCAGCGATGTGACTATTGCGCATGCGCACATCGCGATGACGATGCTTAAACGATATACCGTGCAGCCCTAATGAGAACTTTGCACATGACCATTTACCCAGCCCCACTTTAGCCCCCCAGCTCTTTCATACTATTAAACTTTTTTGCAATCAAACAACTATCCAACTATCCAAGCGTCAAAAAAATAAATAAATAAATAAACCCTCTCTGTACCACACACATAGTATTCACTGAAACATAACATGAAGCTTTGTTCATTACATTTCCACTAAAACTTGAAGATCAATGATCCAAATACAACAATGAACATGCATTAATTATAGTAAGCATAACCGGCAGACAACTACAGCTGATTTGCCAAACAAATAAGCAAACTTGTCTATTGTACTGCACCTCCACTTAGTTCAAACAGAACCACTGAAGAAACTAAATCCCTAAAGGAACACCGCCATCTTCTGGCAACACAAATTTTCTCTTCACCTGATATTACACAAAGAAACCCAATATTAGAAAACATCACAGCGTAGGAGCCACGACACTTCATCATACAGAAAGAGGCAAACGCAACTAGAAAAATGAACCAAACGCGAACGTCACTCCTCATTAAACATTCTAACAGTTTGAACTGCTGAGGTCACGTATCTGACTGCATTTAAATACATTTTAGACGCACACGTACAACCACTGTTTACCGACTTAAGTTTTCTACTAACTAGATTCTTGCTCGACTTTCAGTTCCAACTAAAAGTTCACACCACTCAGTATATGGCATCTGAGGGCTGCCACGCCAGTTACGCTGGAACAAGGATATCGAACACGAGGCTGGCTTCTGCCTCGCCAAATCGACCTGAACACTTTCAAAATCTCATTGCAATAAACAGGACTATTACTACAGCACATCAAAACACTTTCACATAAAAACAGCAACTTGATTTATCCTATCCTTGGTCAAGCTCGGCTAACCGTTATATCCCACATTGAACGCAAATATAAACATAAATGCATACACCTACCTAGCACAGATTAACTGTACTACAACACGGTCCCTTACTTGGTACACTTCGGGTGTTACCTAGCTGTGTTCCTTGTGCCCTTTGTGATATGGCAACAAACACCGCCTGTTCCTCCGGAGTGAACGAAACGCCATGATGGTATTCATCTCTGTCTGTCTGCACAACGAAGTTCAAATACTTGGTATCCCTAGCTGAAACTTTCACTGGGCTAACTATTCATACCTGGTGTCGCCAATCTCTCCGACCCTAATTGATGCCAATATCTCTTCTCCACCTAAGGCTCTAATGAGGTGTACAAATATTAGGGGGGGCGCTCTTGTTACGGGTCCCAGGCGTGAGACCCGCAGGACAGATAAAACTGCAAAACAGGGTTGAAATGAAGAGACAGAGCGACGTGGCTTGCTTTCACGAATGCCTCTCTGGGCTGAGATGAAATTTCGAGACTACCATAGATAACCACGGCGAAGCCAATGCTAGACGAGAACAACAGGCTTGTTTTAGCCAGTGCATTGAGGAGAAAGTGAAACGGCGGAATTCATTACATTACTTCTTTAATATTTATTTATTTAAAAATTTTATTTATTTAATTAAATAAATAAAAAAAACGTAAGCAGAAATGTGACCACACTTTGTGTACGTCACACAATAGCATTTACAAACACTTTAAATTATTCAAAAGCTAGCATGTTATTCAAAAGCTAGCATTTGTAGAGTCCAGCTGAGAAAAAAAAAAAGATGGATCACAAAACATTCAGAAACTTTTCCACAAGGTACAAAGTAAATTTGCTTTTTTTTGTCTCTTTGTACATATTGCTTCTGTCCTGCAACCATCAGGCTACCAGTGGTGCTGTCCCGGTAGGAAATGTCTCACTTTCCACATCTGATACGTGTTCTACGGTCTCTTGTGAATAAAATATGGGTCTATGAGATTTGGAAATCATTCCATTTTAGTTTTATTTACATTACACAGCGTAACAACTGTTGTGGATCTGGGGTTGTTGTAACGAGGTGTGATTGTTGTAAGCTTACACAAAGAGAACTCCTCTCCGTGCCTGACAGGAGGTAAAACCTGGTCCTGAGTTTTCTTCCTGCTCTAGATATAGCTGCAAGTACCTGTTCACTTCCTTTAGTTGGCGGTGAGAGAGGGAATGGAATACCCATGCTGAGTTGTTGAAGTAAAAAATCCTGTTGTTTTCATTTTCAGGTTAAGGAAACGTGAGCCAAAGTCAAATCCAAACCATTAATTATTGTTGTTGTCGTCACATGCACCTAGTGTTTATAGAGGTTTTGAGAATATGGCTGGTTGTTTCATGACTCTTTTATTAATTCTGTGTAACATTATTAAATGTGTGTAACATGAAATATGTAACATTACTAAAACATAAGACATTGTTTACAGGCCAGACAGACAGTAAGTATACAAGTAAATGAACACCATACATGAATTCATTTAAAAAATATAATACAGCTCACACGGTGAAGTGTAAAACCCATGTACCCAGAGAACAAACAGATTCTGTTATTACAGTCTTGCTCTAGCACCCTGCGAAGGCAAAGCCATTTTGTACAGCCCCCCAGTGCTCCCCACATAGAATATGTTTGGTGAGTCAACCAGCTCTAAGAAATTTGTGCAGCTAAACCACTTAATAGACTAACCAATGTTACGTTGTCCACTTGGACTGAAACTGTGGAATAAACTAATGCAACATAACCTTTGTAGTAGCATTAATAGTTCACTTCTCGTCAATGAGTCCTACAGTTTCAGGTTGGCGACACTGAGGCCCAGGTACAGGTGTAATGATTAGCGGAATTGCATTTTTACCATCATGGTTGAAACCAGGACTAAATATGGGAAAGAGTTTCCCAGAGAAATACTGATGAGTGTATGAACATATTTGAGACATGGCATCCACATCATAAAACAACACCCTACCATCATTATAATCCACAAACACTCCCACCTTTTTAACCTTATGTCTCTTTAAGACACTTTTACTTGGGGAATACAGTTTATTCTTCTTGCTCACAGTCCAGAATCCATACTCTGGTTTTAGTATAACCTCCCCCTTTTTCATAATGTTCTCTTTAGCCACTCCTAAAGTCCAGGCAGTTTTCCCTCTCACCTGCACCTCAAAGTAAAATGACGTTTGAAACCCTTCTTTTCCCAGAATGAAAACGCAGTCATCAAAATGTCTGTTTTCATCACAGTAGTCTTCACGCTTCTCTCCATATATCACCTGCTTTCCATCAGCAGACAGGTTGAGGTAAGGATGAGCTGTATTAATGTCCATAGTCACATCCACTGGAAGAAATTGGGAGAATTCTGATGAATTATATGTTTTAAAGTTTTCTGTTATAAATTTGCATTGCATTTAAAAAGGCATGGCATTCTCAATAAGTCATGTTTATGCACTGTTAATGTGGAGTTCATACAGTATAAATATATACAGTTTTATATGTATATTTTATGTTTTATATGTTTAAAAGATATATCTACTATGTGCAATAAAACTGCTTACTTTATTTATTACTGCTCTAGTGCTCTACTATGTGCAATATCTATATTCACCATGCATAGCATAATCTGTTTACCATCACTATGTGCAATGTTTCCTCTGATCCTAGTCTTCTGGATTAAATTTTTTAGTATTTTATTTATATTTTTTTGTAATTTTTGGATATTTAGATCGTATTTATTATTTGTATATTTCCTGATACTTTTGTTCTTTTCTCTGTGCTGCTGTAACATTGTAAATTTCCCCACTGTGGGATTAATAAGGATTATCTTATCTTTAAATAAATAAATAAATAAATAAATAAATATATATAATGTCTGTAAAAGAAAGTTGAAGTAGTAGTTCGATTTTTAATTCAAGTGGAAGTATTAAAGTACATATTCAAAAATGTACTTTAAAGAAAAAAAATTAAAGTATTTCTTAAACAATTATTTCTAATTCATTTTAACCCGTATATGTGCTCATTAAAAGTTAAAACTGCACTACGAAACTGAGCATGTGATTTATACTAGAACTTCCTATACTTCCTATACTAAAATCCAGAATTTGAGATTGACATTATTAGAAATGTCTGATTTTTATTTTAGAATTTAAAAGTGAAACAGCAGATACTAAGAACAGTGTATGTAGGAGCAGGGCCAGAGTGGGACATTTTCAGATTTGGAGCTACATAAAGCAGACCAGCCCACCTCAAACTAATGTCCAGCAATGTGGACCACTGCATCAGACTGCATTCCTAATAGCAGTGCAGTCCTCACCCTACATATACCAACACCCTCATACCAAACAGCAGCAACCAGTCAGAAAGCTGGATTCACATAGAAATCATACTGCCACTCACCACAGACACTTATGTCCAGAGAGGACCATGGACAACATTAGACAGTTCAACCAGTTCAACACAGTTCAAATGCACACACTAGTAAACACACACAGCTTACTGCCACAGCGGACAGACCGAATAAAGAGGACATCACAGTACATCAAACAACTGATGTGTAAACACGAGGAACAACAGCAATCTTAAAAACCCACATCTAATCACTGTAGTCCAGCACTGCCAAAGTGAGCACAGGAGAATGTTTGTCACTTCCATCCATAACCCTTTGGCATCTTCACAAGTGTTAGCACACCGAGGCTGTATCAGTAGAAACGAGGGTCGCTGGTTTAACCCCTACGCTACAGTTAGAACACCCTGGGGCCGTATCAGTAAATACAAGGATCACTGGTTTAACCCCTATGCTGCAGTTAGCCTACCGTGACTAAATCAGTAGAGACAGGGGTTGCTGGTTTAACCCCTACGTTACAGTTAGCACACCGGGGCCGTATCAGTACAGATTCCTTCTTTCAATGTCAAATTGTGGTTCATCGCAAAATCTGCTATAGTGTCCTTGCTGGGATTACTGAGTTAGCATCTTCTTAACTGAAGCCCCATAGTTGTTGTGTGATGTGCTCGCTCCTCTACAGTTACATGGCCCTGTGATTTTGTGAAAATGATTTTGAAGGAGTTGTCTAAGGTCTCTTAATTTTAGAATGGGGGCCTTGCAAGTTCATTTGGATGCACTCTGCAGCTTCAGGAAATTTATAGATCGACAATGCTGCAAAGAAGAGTTTTGTTAAGATGGCCTATGATAATATTGTCATGATGTGTCCATTCATAGACCCTGACTATTTGGTTGATAAGCATTATTGCAACTGTGTGATGATTTGTTGGTGAGGTGAACAGCTCATTGGCTGAGCATAGTGGTTCACACTCACTGACATCATGAACTTGCACGAGACACCATTAGGAAATGCTGTATACTGAAATGCCTAGAGGTGGGCCAATGTAGTGTTAGAAGTCTTGCCCAAGGACTCTTATTGGTGTAGCACAGCATAGTCAACCAGACTGGGATTTGAACCCCTGTCTCCCACATGTGATGGTGGCTCCATGGCAGGTAGTGGTCTTATCTGCTGAGCTACGCCAACCACATACATACATTAAATTCCACATATTGTGCTTGAACATATTTCCCATAATTCTCAGCAAATCAACCTACTGATAGCATATATCTTTTTTACATAGAATAACCAGCATGTCACTTACCTCTAAATGCTCTCCTCTTTTCTATCACTGCAAAAAATGAAATATTTCAATGATGCTTTTTGCATGACAGTAGATCACAACTTTTTAAGTAAATCAAGAATTCCTGGTACATCTTTTACAAATATTAAATACATACGACCTGCAAACCACAGATAAATAAGCTATTTTATAAGATGAGATAAATAGAGAACTTTAACTAATTAGCTTTAAAAAAAAACACGTTTTAAAGATTTAGAAAAGGCACAGCAGCCAGGTAGCTGTAACCCTTTGTTCTAACCACAGGTGGCACCTGCTAAAACAACAACCAACACGCTCTCGTTATAATCAATAAAGTGGTTTACAACAGTTGTGAGTACCGCAGTGCGATATGGTGTGATTCCACCTCAGAATGTATAAGAGGAAACAAATCTGTACAATTCCTCCAGTGAACACTATATGGAGGTTAAAATAAGGACATGACTCACTGATTGTAACATAGCTAGTTACCTAAATAACCTTAACGGACATGAAAAACTACAACACAACAGCGTAGCTCGGATACTCATTTCCGTTCTCTCGAGCTATTTTCTGATAGATCCAATTGTGGATTGTTTGCCTTTTGAATCGGTGCACTTTACATTTTCAGTGTTTACATCCTGAAGATGTAACATGTTTGGAGGCATGCTAGCTTTTACACTGTGTAAATTTGTAAATCAAATTACTCTGTAATCACCAAAACATAGGACTGATCTTCTGTAGAAAATAATTATAGCAGCTATTTAATTGGAACCACGTAAAATATAAACCTGTCTAATTTTTTTTTTTTTTTGTAAAAATTATGAAGTTCAGATGAACAAATATAAATTCTACTTTAAGGGACTGTACAATATAAATGAGCCATCTACTGTTACCTTTATAGATTCTTCTTTTTTCCCCTGGTGAAACATAAATAATAATTATTTACTATAATAAGCAACATACGACACTTTAAGTAAGGAAGAAACAGTTGTATGTAGGACATGAAAATTAAGCCGTGTGTGTGTGTGTATGTACCTCTTCTCCTACAGTAAGCAAGTGAAACTAGTCCAATGATTCCAAGGAGTATAACTGATGCAAGCAGGAAATTAAAGATGATAGAAGTCTGCACCTTTCTAAAAGTTTTATCTGGAAAAGTACAAATCATACAAATTACACTAAATTACCAAACAAACAATTCAAATATAAATATAATTTATTTTTCAATGTGATTAAGATGAGATGAACTTCACTTTCTTCAAAAGTAACCATGTCCTTGAAAGTAAAGTCCTTACACTTTAGATTAATTACTATCATAATCAGGCAGTGGGACCAAGCAGTCACAGTTCACCATAGAACATAACAATCTAGATATGCGCACCATCACCTACCAGAGATTATAACCTCTGTCTCCTTCATGTGAAGTCCCTGTTTAACTCTGCAGAATAACCTGTTAGACTGTGAGTTAAAAACAATGACACTGCATTTTACGCTGTAGCCCTCGGAGTCACTGCGTGTCTGTGTAACTTCAGTGTTCAGAATGGCTCCTTCACTGTCCAACCACTCAATTACTGGTTCAGGGTTCCAGCCTTTAGATTCACACACCAGACCAAATCCCCATAAAATATCAAGCTCTTCCATGGTGATCACTGGGTTGCTGCCTGTAACTGTATAGATCAAGCATTTGGATGAGAATTCTTAAAAACAATCATTCTACAGATGTACACCTGGATATATTAAGCACAGGTTCTAATCTACTACTTGTCAAGCATATACTACGGTTTTAATCAACTGTAGCTAATAAACCAAAGGTGCATTTTACAGTGGTTTACAATGGCTCTTACCTTCAACTACGATTTTAACAGTTATGTCATCAAAATAGGTTCTTGACCTCACTGAGCACTTGTAAAGTCCATTATCAGAGACTTGAATGTCCGAGAGTTTGAGTGAAGTGTTGCCTTTCTGTAGCTCCTCCTTAAACAGTGCTGTTCTCCCCTGGTATGATTTATCCTGCTCTTTATTGTTGTCCTTATGATCTGCATAGAGATGCACTGTTGAATCTGCCTGATCTAGTTTAAACCACTCCACTCTCATATCCACAGCACTGATGTTGGGTTGAAGGGAACATGGAAGAATTAAATCTTCACCGCCCACAGCAATTAGAGGAAGAGGTGGACCAACCACACTAAAAGTCTCTGAAAAAAGAAGTTATATATAATTGTGTTATGAATGTGAGCTGTATAGACTAGTACAGTACACAAAAATCCAAAACAGAAATGATGTCCATTCCTGAGCCTTCAGTACTCCATATGGAATTGAGTGAGGGTGGGAGAGAGGTGCAGGGTGTTATGTGTAGAAATGTATGTTTATATTCTGTTCTGTGGTGTGCAATCATACAGTCACTACAAGTGAAGACTAAGAAATGGGTGGTCAGAAATAACTCACTATTGATCATATGAATCTTGGGGTACTACTGTCTGACAGCAGACCCCATGTGTGACAGTAAATCGTGGTACACATTGGTTAGTTAGTGAACTATCAGTTAAAATTAGGGAAGCAACATTAAACAAGACATGGGCACTTACCTGATCTTGATGTTGTAAAGCTGCAGAGAAGTACTATTCCCAAATATGTAAACGTCATCCCTGAAAGATTCATTATCACTAAGGTCACCTTTGAAATATTGAAAACATACTGTACACATACACAGAGTTTAGCTTTTAACTTTTTTTGAAGTAATGTGAAATACGTACTTGATGGCAAAATGGTTCCTTGCTTGAAAACACCTTCCTGAAACTAAACTATCTAAACAAGCTATGAAAGTTGTTTTTTTTTTCATTTTGTACAATAAAGAGAACAGCCTGTCTGACAGCTTATCCACTTCCTCACAAATCCCTCATATCACACCCACACACATTTTAGGCAGTGTTGTCCATTCATGCCTCACCTAGGCCCATTAACTTTTCTCTGTAGGCCACATACGATCGTTTTGCCAGTGGAATGTAAAACAACTTGCTTATTAATGTCAACCAAAAACAATTTGTTCCTCAGAGGTAAGTAGAATATTGTTAACCCTCTGTGTTTAAACGTTGTCTCTGTGTGCAGCAGTGGTGGACAGTAACTAAGTAAATGTAATTATTATGGGATTTGGTTTTAGTAGGTTAAAGAGATTTGGGGGTTAAAATAGAGTGCAGTAATAAAGAGTCCTTTTTATTGTCAACTAAATGATGTAATTCTGGTCATATTAGAACTGGACATTTTTTAAATGTACAGTTTTTCAACCAACTGTGAACTAGTGTTCTACTATTCTAGAGAGTTAAAAGGCTGTTAGTGGAGCTTTATGTTAGTTTGAATTAAAACTCAAAGATTAAATAGTCTGTATCAGGGCCTAATCCTGGTCTTGGAAAAAAGTACCACCATGAAGGGCAGAGATACAAAACAACTGACTCTAATACTGAGAAGCCTCTGAATCAGGTGTGTTAGATTAGCGTTTAAACAAGAGGTAGATCTCCAGTACAAGGATTGAGCTCCCTTAGTGAGGTGTCACGACCCGTTTTAATTAAAAAATAATTAATTCAGTGGTGAATAAAAGTGTAGAAATTCTATCTACTAAAAAGACTAATTAAAACATATTAGTTTACTAATGATAACCGTGTTACAGTTCTCAGTGCATGTACTTTTACTTTAGTTTTATGAGTTATGTAGTATGTGAAGGATACTACTGGTGACCTTTGACCTCTGAGAGGCGGTGTTGGATGGCTTCACAGGTGATGAGACCCGCCTTCTAAAGATGAACTCGAAGATTAATTTAACCACAAGTAAGTAATTTTAGCTTGTTTATTGTATGTAACGCGTTTATACGAGTTTTAATCGTCCATCGTGAATAAGGTGACGGCCGGGTTCAGATAATCCCTGTAGGTAACGAGCTGGTCTGGTTGTGTTAGCGGCGCCGCTATCAGCCTGAACGTTCAACACATCAGTTATATATTATATCCGACTGATTTTAAACCACTACGTTCCTCTTACAGTTCATTAACTCAATCCCACATTCCCATCCCAATGTGACCCCAGCAGCTCTGTTATTATTAATATTATTATTCCAGGTGTTTGTTGGTCTGTGCTAACTGTGCTAACATTAGCTGGGTTGTTAATCAGCTGAGTTCGGTAAGACTGCACAGTGAAGAAGGAGGACCTACTGTACCTTCTCTGGAGGTAAGACACGAAACTCATTAAAGTGTAAGGTCGTTGGTTTCTAGTTTATTTTAATTAAGTGTTGAAGTTTGAGTTGAGTGGTTATTGTTTGCACCACTGAAAGTTTGAGAGTGTTTAACTCTTCATCTGTGTTTGGTAACAGTTAGTCTACAAACAGCTGGTCTAAACTCTGCCTGCGTTTGTGTTGATGCAGATCAAGGGTGCTCAGTCCTGATCTAGCCTACCGCCCTGGAGAGTTCAGGTGCAACACACCTGGCTCATGTAGTCAGAAATCTCTGAAGGCCTGGCTTTGGTCTGTGTTGGGTGAGTTAGATTAGGGTTGGAGCTAAACTATTCAGAGGGGGAATCTACAGGCCCCGGGTTAAACATCTGTGGTGTATGTTTATTAAATGTGTGTCAGCAGTGATGTTTCGCTTAAACAACTTAAACTCTTCAGTAGTTTAACTAGCAGAGGCTGCGAATCGCTCACTTCTCCTTCTCATGTCTCTGAGAAACCCGGAGTCGACATTGTCCCTGCAGTACCACATTTGACCACTGAGCGGCAGCTCCTCCGTCCAAACCGGCGTTTGTCTTTCTCTATCAAAGCTCCTTTATAAAGTGGGGGATGTTCAGTGTGAGGATTGTGTTCGGTCTTATTGATCATGTTAAATGTGAGTTTAATGAAACGCTGCAGGTTTAGTATGAGCTAAAATGTGCTCGGTCGTTTCTGATTGGACAGCTTGTGGGTTCATTATCATTTCCCCAGCTCTGCTGTTTCAGTGTGTCTGTAGGGTGAAGTCTCTTTTCTCTACAGAGGGTTTGAGTGTAGACGGCATGTATGTTGAATTCTGTACTTGTAGGAGCCGGTAAAAGCTGAAGGCCGTCCTGATCTTCCTCGTGTTTATAGTTTTTGAGAGTGACTCGCTTCGCTGTGGCGGCGGCTCCTTATCGCTTCTCGGCCTTTTGGCTAAGATCAAGTGTAGTATCTGTTCTTATCAGTTTAATATCTGATACGTCCCCTACCCGGGGACCATATATTAAATTGATTTTTGGAACAGGGAGATGGAATAGGGGCTTGCTCCGTCCACTCCACGCATCGACCCGGTATTGCAGTACTTCCGGGAACGGTGCACCCCCCTCTAGCGGTCTAAAAGGAGAATGACGTATGGAGTTTGTGGTGTGGTGATGTGATGGTCTTTCTCTGTTTTACATTTATGGTTTATTAGTCTGTTGTTGATCTCGTTGTGTGTATTTGCCAGAAGGTGTCCACAGTGTCCTGTACAGAGAGACAGAGCTCGATTTCGGAAGTGTATGAGGGGAGTTTAGTTTTAGATGTGTAAGAGAACTGAGGGCTGCGTTTCTCTGTCCTGTGAGGCAGCATGTCTTTTGCTCGAGTCAGATGGTTATTGGGTCAGGCGTTTCGGTCCATAACACTGAATAAGACATACTGTGGACGCTGTCTGAATGTCGTAGGAGTTTTCAGGAAGCGCTGGAGAGCTTGTTTCCATGTCTGTGAATGTGCTGCATGTAAATGAGGATATTAATACAGCACTGTGTGAATGTCCTGGGAGTTCCAGCAGCAGGAGGAGTAAGGAGAAAGCGCCCCTAGTGTCTGATGTCTGTAGTAGTGTTTTCATTTCTATCCTGGTGAATGAAGTCCTCACCCTCGCAGTGAGTGGTAGAGCTGGTGATGGGCTGGCTCCCCGAGCCGTGAACAACTCATACTTACCTGGCAGGGGAGATACCATGATCAAGAAGGTGGTTCACCCAGGGTGAGGCTCAGCCATTGCACTCCGGCTGTGCTGACCCCTGCGAATTCCCCAAATGTGGGAATCTCGACTGCATAATTTCTGGTAGTGGGGGACTGCGTTCGCGCTCTCCCCTGATTTCTTTGGTGAAAAAAAGATGAAGGATGTTTAGATAATTTTGATTATTCAGCTGTAGAGCAGTTAGGTTAGTGTGTGCTGTTTGTTAGTATTAACTACTGTTTAACTTAGTGACTATATAAATCATTGCGTTTTGCTGGTTATGTTAAACATAGTCTCATTCTAAATTTTCTGAAAGTGTTTCGTAAGGAGTGGTGAGATTATAAAATAATTTACAATAAATTAGTTTTAACTGAATCATTTGTTGACTGGTTAGTGCTATTGTAGTCATAGGGGAGTCTTCATAATTAAGGGAATTGAGGAATTATGTTCAGTTCTGGTTTATCACTATTGAATCTATTCTGATGTGTAACAAATGGGGAAATTTTATTTTTATTTTTTACTGATTTTTTTTTTTACAGCCTCTTTGAGAACATGTATTGTCTATATAAACTCTTGTGATTTTTGTACTAATAAAGGAAGAGTAAGGCTAGAGCACCCCCTTGTGCCTAATGTCTTGAGTAGAGGTACTTTACTTTTGTCAGTTTTCTTGGTGCATGAGTGAAAGCAGCAGTTTTTTAAGGTGTGTCTTTTTTGTTTTTTTTTAAGTGAATAGTGCAAAATGGTAGCACATGGTGGGGGTGCAGAGAAATCCAACTCAAATCTTTGAATGGTGGGGTTATATACACCTATTACTGTGACAATATGACTACTGTCATCACCGCATTTGTTTTTTATTCATCTATTTATGTATGTGTTTGTTTTGCTGAACATTGATCATCATTAATCATGCTTCGCATCAGCTTACTACTTGATTAATAGCTTTCAGTGGGCTGAAGAAGACTGGACTGTAACGTTAGCGGAGATGGGATAACTGGACAATGCGGTTAAATGGACAGTGCATCAGCCCGGTGCAGACAACTGGACGTTGGAAACGTACCTCTGGGAACTCGTGTGTATTTGCCTCTGACAGAAGAACAATGACGGCAGAATTTGTCCACAATTTTGCATACAGATAGGCAGAACTAATTTTCTAAGTGTCTGATTAAGATGGAGAAGGCTATTTTTCCATTCCTTTAACATGTATTTGTGTGTCAGATGGCATCTGTAAATATAAACATGTCTAAAATGCTCAAATAAAACATGAATTTCGTCTGAAAGTACAGAGAGAGCTATCCTGAAGCATTTATTTTCCTGCCCTTTTCTTGGTCCATAAAAAGACACACAGAAAACGCTGTCTGAGTATTGTAGGAGTTGTGAGGTAAAGTAATACTGTAATACGACTAATATTATTACTGGTATTAGATAAACTGTAACGGTGTGGATGTTCTGTCAGGAAGAGTAAAGCAAGTGATTGATGTTTGGATGTATATATTTTCTGTTAACTTAGATTAGAAATCAGAACCTCAGATTAGTTGCCTGCTGTGAGATTAGCATATTTACATGCCCCAGTACAAAAACAAAGAAATCAAATTGAAGTAAATCAGTAACTTTTTTGTAAGCAGTTCTTTACCATGGTGTATTGATTTTATTTATTTTTTTAGTTCACATTTGTAATAATCATTTGAAATCTTGTTTCTGTTGCCATTTGTATTTTCTTTTGCCTCATGTTACCATGTACTCTTTCTCTACCACTTCCTAACCTTGTCTTTGTGTGTTTGGCTACTTAATTTCTTTTTGATTTTAAGACACTCATGTGAGACATGAGATCATGAGATGCCTTGTGTATTTTAAAAAAGTGGTGTAAATTGTTGGTGAGGTTGATTTCCTTACCTAACAAAGTTATCAACGTTTTAAAAGAATAATTAGTATTTTTACTATGATATATAATTATAAATAGTTTTATAATCTCAATCATTTTACTGGGGGTCAGTAGTGATCTCAATCTGAATCTGTACTGAATGAACATTAAAAACACAATGCTTGGAACACTGGGTTTCTTTGCTATGCTAATGATAGCATCACTGTAGAAAGAACCACTTGATAGGTAGAATCATTTGCTAGAACACCAGTAGTTGCTTACTATTTTGTGTTGTGAGAAATCCGAGAACCCAGATTTGACAAGTGGATTATCAAACTTGGTTAGCACAAGGAAACAACAAAGGAGTCTGAATTCACACTGTCAAAGTGAAAACCATGTGAAAGCAAAACTACATCAGCACCGGCACTGAGGCAACCACAGAAAACCTGATGGCCATCATAGTTTCTCAGAAAGGGAAGCAGTGAGTAGGGTTGCAGTACACAAGCTCAAAGTTACATACTGCTCCAGGGCTGTGCCCATGGTGACAGTTGGCATAGAATCACAGAGCCAGTTCCTGTTCCATTAAGTATTAGGCTATATCTCTTCAAACTAGTGGCAACAAAACCGAAGCAGTGAAGCTTTCTTTTAAGGTGTTTCAGAGTTCATTACAACCAGTGCACATTAATGGCATCTGTTGATTAAAAGCATGAACAGCAGCTGTAAATCTGCTCTGGTCTAAATCTTTGTCTTATAGTGATTAAAGTGTGTGTGTGTGTGTGTGTGTGTGTGTGTGTGTGTGTGTGTGTGTTTCTGTCTAAAGCAATAAGCGTAATAATTTTACCTGAGAATGTGATATGACAAAATTACACCACTTCAGAGTCTTCAATATTTCCAGCTAATACTACCCAATCTCCTGAAAACAGTCAAGGTCAGGGCCTCATTAATGACATCAAACTTCATCCCTTTACTTGCTGTGAGCGTCTCCAGTGGTGGAATGTGAAGCATCATCTGGGCAGCACTGCTACGCCTTTCTCTTTCCATATCATATTAATTATTCTCACTGCTACAGTGACTCATTACACAAAGCTTTATTACAACGACATGATGGTGGCTAACTTCAGTAGCACTGCCTATAGCATGCTACATGGACATCTTTGACATACCATCAAAAGCTTCCTTTGAGTTCTGTTCCAAAAAAAATATCTTTATATAGTGAGAGGTACAGCACCAGCTCTGCAAAAATGCACATGCATAGCGTCTGAGGTCAGTTCAATGAGAAACAATATTTATTATCAGATGGTTAACCAGTACTGATTTTAAAAAGATTAACAAGTAAAAAAGGGCTTGCTGATGGGTCCAACAGCACAGAGCAGATACATCATAGAACTGATCCATTAATAGATAGAAGCATTGTAATGATGAGGCTCAGGCCAGCTGAGTGTGATCACCATCAGTCCATACTGCAGTATAAAGGGCTTAAGCAACTACCACCAAGCCATTAGCCAGTGGCAAAGTTCCTTAAAAGCCTTCACCCAGAAGAAGCATTTAAATGAGGGTATAGTGAGTCTTCACTTACACCTTCACAATACAATGCTTTGGGAGAAACTGGTCCCAGGACAAATTGTGAAAAAGGCAACATCCCATTAAACTCTGCATACAATCTATAATCCATTTCCTACAGAAAATGAATAACTTTGTAAGGCTTAAAATCCTGACAGTTTTCAGTGTAAGGAGCAACCATCTCTCAAAATTCCCCTCAGTGCTGAAGCATTCTGAAGAGTTTAAGACAGCAGTTATAGAAATAATACATATATACCTCTGGGTTTCAAAAGGTGCTGTCTTAACAGAAAGCAAGTGCCAATATCAACCATATAAAGTGCTGTCACAGCTTTTTCAGGACTAAGAACAAGCAGATGAACACACCATCCACACTGTCTGGTGAAACATAAATTTTAACCTTCACAGCTGTACACAAAATTGTCCATAATTCATGAGGAATCAGCTTAATTTTTTACATGTTACAGATATTTGGCATTCGGGTGGCTGGCACGCCCTTTACAAAAAACAAAAAAACCAACAACAAAAAAACCCCACGTTTATGGCCACGGAAACTCTAGTAGTGATACCAGTACCTTCACTACCAAAACCAGCTTGTCAATGTCCCTGGCATCCTCCAAATGTCGAGTAGCCCTGCAAATTCTGTAGAAAACTGATCCTGGAAACAGATCAAAGAGTCATCTTTGTTTCCAGTCTTCTTCTGTGATCTCTGTACAGTTCTGAGAGTGGACCACAGCTACTTTCAGTCAGGTATGTCAATGCACAGTTTAGGAGGAGGGTCAAAATATCTCCCAGGGCTTGGCAAGATTTCCACCTCTTTGTGGAGAAACATAGGGGCGATTTTCAGAGGTTCAGGTGTAGCAGGCATCTCCTCAAAAACCTCCGATTCGTCATGCTGCAGGTTGTAGGAGATGTTGCCATACTCTCGCAGGAACGGTAAGAGCTCCAGCAGGAAAAGGCAGAAGTCTTTGCGAATGCCAAACCACCCTGTGCAAAGGAGAGAGTGCCAAAGGACTGTAAGTTACAGCCACAATTCAACAATTAAACAGTACGAATACAGCAAATTCAGAAGGTGCTGGCAGTAACAGAATAATAGATTACACGTTTTACGCACAGTGATTCCCGCCCTTTTGTCTGAAGGTGGTGGTCATGAGAGTGATCAGGGAGACCCACAGGGGCACAAACACGGAGACATAACTCAACTTGTTTTGGGCATCCAGTTTATGAACCAGCAAAATCTGGGAAAAGAACAAAAAGAGATTAACTCTACATTTGCAATGAAGGCACTCAGTACCAGGAAGCTAGGCTGCAGTCAGAAACCTGTGGGCGTTCATATTTTGTTTTAATGAACCTCCTCTTCTCTGTGACCGTGAAACAGATTTTGTGATGCCATTTTACTGGGTATGCTAGTTTTTTTTTCCCACACACACAAAAAAAAAAATCCCACCTTCTGCTTTCAGCCCTCTTTCCTAAAATAATTCAGGAAACTAAATCCTCCTATACACAAAACAAATCAGACAATTGCCTGCCTAACAGGCAGGTAAGAAAAACAGCAATCTTGTGTTGCTTTCCTCAAGTTTCTCTGTCACTGGAAAGCGACACCAATTTTAACTCTGGTTTGCCCTCTGGCATTATCTAAAAAACTGCTTGCAAGCAAAACCACCTCCTCTGTCAAATAGTCAACATTAAATGTAGTGATGGTGAAAGGAGGCAGCTGTCCAGGAGAGGAGCAGTAGTACAAGTTCTGGATGGTAGGGAATCTGGTGACAGAGAAAGTTAACTTTGACGAATGGAGATGGAGATTCCACTCTGAACACTGGTAGCCAAAAGTCTCTGTAGCTTTACCTCAGCTTCTCAGCTTTAGCAAAGTTGTAAACTTAGTTAGCTTAATGAAGTTCTGGTATACAAGACTCTTATTAAAAAAGAATGAATTTGATATGGGGAGAAAGAATCCTGAAGAATTAGAGCTGATTCCACAGCAGTGGCTATATTAATCAAGGCAATATAGCATATTGGTTGAGCTGTTTATCATACACAGTAGTGTTTATCATAAGCTGCTCCTAAAATACATGTACTGAATACATAGTACCGTGTCTGTTCAAATCAGAAACAAAACAAGAAGGTTTAGGTTACAAAAAGGTGTCTAGGTCTCCACGGATTTGAGTAGGAAACCTTTGGCATAGCAGTGTAGAGTTAGACTAGGTTTTGCTCTGCCGTTCTCAGTTTGTTACATCTAAGGTCTACAAAGTATTACACAGAGTACTGAAGTACAATGTTGTATTGATTTGTAGTTGATAGACACTTTTCCAACCTTTAATAAAGGGTAGTCTCCTCAATGGTGACTATGTGCTCATGTGTTTCTGCTGCAGTGTCCTCTTTTGGCACAGTGCAACTTAAAGTGGTCAAATTCATGAATTAGAAGGGGTATCTGGATACTGTTGGGCATATAATGTAAAATCTGAAAAAATAAATAAATAAATAAATAAGGGACCTCGAAAGTGAGGAGTGGCACGACGATCGTGATCCAGCTCACAGCCATAGTGACGTATGTGCGGCGCTGCTCTGCGATGATATCCATGGAGCGGAGGAAGAGCATGGACCAGATGATGTAGTAGAGCACCACCAGACAGAGGAAAGACATAAGGATCCACAGCGGCACACAGACCACCTACACATAACAAACAGTTCAGTCATGAACTATCAATTCATAAACAACTGTAAAGGAGTTATTTCTTACTGAAGGAATAGTATTCCTGGGGCACAAAAATCACTTCAGCCCATCCTAAAGGTATTGGAAGGTGCTCCATCACACCAGAGGCCACTGTTCCACTTCGCCCCAGCCCACTTTAGGCTCATGTGCAGCACCTCTAGAGTGTCTGAACCTGTTGGCAATGCTTTACTATGGACATTATGCAAGCTGTGCGTACGCATTTGAACACTTGAGTCAGCAGTGTGGCCATCTTGCAATAGCCCATAATATGTCTGGATACTTTTGGACAATACTCAATTTTAATTTGACAAGATCCATGTTAAACAGTACTCTCAAAAATCTCTTAGGAAATGACCAAAATGATGACTGAAAAAACTAGCTACTGGGAGCTTTTATTTAATGCTCTTTATGCAATACAATACATGCTGAACATTGCCTGAGCTTTTCATATGAGCGTAAAGACATAGGGTTCTTACCAGCCAGGACCAAGTGATGATATTGTCCATCCGTAAGGCAATGAAAATGAACTGGAGAATATTGACCGAGCACATAATCTCCAGCTGAGAAAGAGAGAGAGAGAGAGAGAGAGAGAGAGAGAGAGAGAGAGAGAGAGAGAGAGAGAGAGAGAGAGAGAGAGAGAGAGAGAGAGAGAGAGAGAGAGAGAGAGAGAGAGTCATTCTACTAAAACGTTTAAAAAAAAAAAAAAAAGTCCAAAAGTATGTGTAAAAAATTTTGTTCACTTTTTTCATTATATTTTTCATTTACATACAGAAATAGACCAAAAGGTTTAAGACTTTCAGCCCTATCTAACATACTCAACTTTTCACAAATTTATGAACTTATTGAGGTCAAAATATATAAAAATAAATAATTCTAATAAATAAATATTTATATTTTCACTTAAGTTGTTATGCCAGTAACATAAATTATAAGTAAAAATGTCAGAACGTAGAAAATAAAATTCAAATAAAAGGAATTTTCACTAGGGGTCTTAAGACGCTGGACCCTGCTGCTTTTATTTAACAGTGTATTCTTGGACTCTGCCTGTTTCAGACCTCAAGTGATCGATCATGACGGAATCCCCACACACAAGCCGCCACTGACAGAGGTGAGACGAAGAAGAGGGGCATGAAGACAAGCAGCCAGACATGGTTAGATGTGGCCCTCTCAATCTTGTCACACACCAGTACTTCAAACATCAGCAGAAGAATGTGGATGCCCACCGCTATCAGCATGGCTTTGAAATCTACACACATCTCGCCCTCCGCTCTGCATACACACACACACACACATTGAGAATAACATTCGGGTAATTAAAATACACACACAACCAAGCCCATGCATCTACAAATAACCTAGGTTTATAGCAAAAACACGGTGCATACATTTGATCACACTGCACTTTAGGTTTCACAATACCTAAAGGACATTAGTCCACTGACTGGTAACACACCTGTAGCGTGGGTTGTGAGCCCACACACCAGTGCCAACTGAGGCACCGATGATGACCATGAGTTTCCACAGCCATATGGGAGAAAACACAGCCCAGCAGCTCCACTCGATAACTCCATCCAGCCTCAGAGCCAGCAGCACAGAGAATAATGACAAGGAGGCATAAATGAGGAATTTGCTGGAGGACACAAACACACAGTATGCTCAGATGAAGTCCAGGTAGCTACCACTCTCAAGTAAGTAAGTAAAGAGCTTAAAACACAAAAATGTAATTCTGTGAGATCCACTTCAAATGTTTGTTTGTGCTTATGCACTAGAACAAGCTGTAACTGACCTGTGCATTTCCATTCCTCAGTTTCCTTTCTTTGTCAGAATTAAACAGAGTGTTTTACACGATAAAGCGAGTAATGATATCAAACAGCATCAAACCCTACAAACCAAACTCGTGCCTGAGATATTACAACTGAAATCAGCTGATAACTATAATACTAAGTTACTACGTACTGAACATCCAGTGCTGTCTGTACTGAGAGAGGAGTATGATGATACTGAAACAGTGTCAACAGTGGATCAACTGCTAACGTTTAACTTAAATGCTGTTCAGAACATATATATCTATAGCTTTTCTCTAAACGCAGTTCCACCCAGTCTTTTTGGTGGCCGTGTCACAAAAACGGCTTCGTATTAAGAGCAAAAACGATCTAATGTAATATATTTATCTGGCAGACAGCCGAGCTTAGCTAACAGAAAGTGAAATCTAGTTAGCAACATTAGCTTTCAGGCTAACTTACCTCAGCAGGCTACCTCAAACAAGCAGTTTTACTCACCTGACATTAAAATCCTGGAAAAGTCCTCTAAGATTCATGATAAAAACATAGAACTGCGTGAACTAAACCATCACTGCTATACAAAAATCCACTCCACTCCACACCAAATCTATCAGGTTTGGGACCCAGTGGAAATGTTTGTAGAGGCTGCACTTCCGCTTCCGCTGGGGTGACACAGTGGAAACCGCCGCCAAGATAAAAGCCCAACCGCAGACTCTCAAATTGGCTCCCTACGCCCTATTTAGTGCACTTGCATAGGCTACTATACTGTGACTCTACGCTGAAACCATGTACTACACGTTAGGTGGAGCTCCGTTCAGCTTATGGCTGAATATAAATGGTTTTCTGTTCAGATAATCCACCGTTTGAGTCCCGAAGCCTTTATTCCATTACCTAAGGAGCCATTTGGGATTCATCCACAGAAAAAACTGTAGGTATTGTGGCAGGGAACTATTTTTTACTAACGATTAATGATGCTAGAACATTATTAAGAAGTCAGTAACAAGGCGCACTGGTTAAATATTGGTGATTTAATACTTATTATCAGAAGGGAAAAACAGTAATTCCAAATAATGTTCATACACATTTACAAAATAGCGCAAAGGAAAAGTAAAACGATAAGCGGCATCTTCCAAAACAATAAGGTAACTTCAAGTAAACATGGATCAATTCAAACTTGGTCAAAAGCTTCAGATATGACATCTGTGCAATATATGCCACGTTTGGTTAACTTGTTTTACAGCATACACTGCTGAAAGGTTGACTATGCTATAAAAATGTGATTCTGCATTATTTTATATTAAAAACAATATCCAGTAAATCCCACATCAACATGAATAGGGCATTGTAAATGAGCAACACATCAACACACTTGCACAGACACAATGGAAATGACATTAATATGCATTACATACTTGCTACATAAGACAGAAAAGAAAGTTTTGTGCACACTAGGACACCTGTGATCTTAAATGCCCTCATGCAATCATATACCATTAGAGATTCTTCTTGGCCTTTTAGATGGATTGTCATCGTTCCATGTTCATTCATAACAAGTGAATAATGGTTGATATTTTCATATAACACGGTGTCTTGAAAGAGGCTTGTGTCTTCAATATGTGGTTTAAGAAGAAAAGGTCCATCTCTTCACCACATTCTAATGATCTACTGGTGTGGTGACATTATAAAAGGTGAAGCACATGTGCCCCTAGTATAATCACTCCAGTAAACACAAGAGTAGAACATTACCATCATCTTACATGTGTGCCTGGGAAACTGAAAAAAAAAAATGCATTGCACTCTTAGTAAATATATTTCATTAAAGTAGCAACGTGTAAGACACTGCAACCTGTGACATTCATACTCTGCACAATAGGGGCTACATATAAACGGAAATTGCACAGTCCCTCCTTCTATCTCTTCCATTTTTCTCAGTCTCGAATTGTTCAGTTTAGCATCAAACTTCTTCCCTTTACTTGCTGTGAGCCGTCCGCAGTGGAGGAAAGCAATACCCGTGTTTACTCGTTTTGCTTCTATTTCTATCCCTTCTTTTGTTTGCTGAGACCGGTTGGCAGTGGGTGCTTGCCAGGAGCTTCAGCCAGCATTGTGTTTACTCTTCCTTTCACTGGCTACCTGTCCTTAAGTTTTCTAACATGATTAATAAGAGGTAGCAGTGCTACTTCTTTATCTTCTCATGTTGGACCGATACAGCTTAACACTACACTGATTCCCTATTGCCTTTTGACATACAAAGTAGTACAAGGCCCTCACCTTATACTTTATAAATGTCTCAGTAATACAATACATACATGGTTTTGTTGTAATCATAGATTTTGCTTCATTACACAACTAGTTCAACTTCATTCAAAGCTTGCCTATTTCTGATGAGGAAGAGACTTGGGAAAACACAGACTAAATTTAGAGTAATTAAATGAAGATGCTTCAATTAATGTGCACATAAAGACCTTACAGCTTCACTTTGTAACATATTAAATACTGCCCACTAGTGTCATAAAAGCAAACTTTCTTTTCTTTTTACAGAGGTGTAAAGACTTAGCTTCATGCTCTGAACAGTTAACAATGCTTTACAAGCTAAAACAATGTATGAAAAACTTTCTGACTTTCTGAAAAGCCTTACTGACTTTTGGTATTCTAATTTTGACGATCCAAGTACTGTCAGACAGACCAATGAGCAGCAGAAAGGGATGTGATTCATATGAGGAAAACCATTAGATCATACAAAACACAGCTTTAAGTTGGGTCTGAGACTATATTTGACTAGAGAAGAGCAAGCAGTGCTCTCAGTGAACCAGCTCCAGCTGGCTGGCAGAGAAGGGCAGCACACCGCTTACGTAGTATGCGATACCTAGAGAGAGTAATGCAATGACCACTAAGAGCAGTAGAACCCTCCAGAAACCAAGGTCCTCCACAAACTCCTGCCAGGTGGAGCGGAAGCTGGACAGCACACCCTCACTGTTCTGCAGGTTGGGATTCAGCAGCGAGTGGCTCTCCATTGCACTAGGAATCAGGAATCAGCATTAATATCCCATGGATATGGAATAACAGTGCAATGCAGCATGGAATAGAATTTGCCATCACTGTACAAGTACAAAATTGTTTACATTGAGAACAGTGCCTAATGCGGGGCCAGAAATGCATAATCCTAAACATAATGTTAATCCTAGAGGTGTAACAACACACTCAACTCACTAACCCTAGGCATGTCATGATCATGAAATTTTAGTTTGACTTTTTTTTGTAATTAACATTTTGACTGTCTTGTGTTGTTCACTGTGTTTACATTTATGGCATTTAGCTGACGCTCTTCTTCCAGAGCGACTTACAAGGTTAATCATATTACAGGTAGTGTTAGGAGTCTTGCCCAAGGACTCTTATTGGTGTAGCACAGAATAGTTTTCGAACCCTTTGCAAATTTAAGAAGACTGCAATTTTTTAGTATTTGTGATGTATTTCTAATAAAGGGGGCTGGAGTTGGGATTGGGCATGAGATGACCAATAGATGACTCAACCACTAACATGAACAAGTACTTACTGAAATACATTCTGTTGCACTTATGCTGTGTTTAACTCTTTCCAGGTCTCAGCATTGGCCTTTTTCTGACAGGGTTTAAACTCAAGGGTAGTATGGACTCGAACCCATTTGTACTAGTTAGGATACATTCTCAGATGTAGCACAAAGCACTTTTGTAAGCCATGCCAAAATTGCCATAAATGTAAATATCCATTCTCATACATTCTTCATTCTACAGTACCATACATTCTAATTCTGTTGCTGTCAGCAGATTACTTGCTTCTATCTGTAAAAAACTGCAGCTTCGTCTGAACACTTCACAACATAAGCCTTTCCCACTCACCTCTCACTTTCAGCCATCTGCATGGTCTCTAGTTTGGAGTGGGCTCCTCTGTTGAAGCCTTTAACCTCCTGCTCTTCCAGGCCCTCCAGCAGTCGAATAGCATCTTTGTTCACCCCTCGCCGCTTGGCCAGAACCAGAGGGGTTGATCCATTATGGTTACTACTCAGGCACAAATAAACAGTCACATAATGACTTCAGTTCATGGTGGATCTGCTGAAAATGTCATACTGTGTTATTGACCAGCTATGGTCACTGATGTTACTTTTTATATTTGACCACAATGAATGCTTTAAGAAGATCATTTTAAAGGCGTCTTCAAAAGTTCAGAATATCTTACCAGATGTCTATTTTGAGGCCATTGGAGACAAGGAACTGAATGGTATCCACATGTCCACACAAGTGCAAAGCAGTGTTGCCCTGGTAATCAGTGGCTAGCAGATCTGCCCCAAACTTGTGCAGAAAGCGACAGATCTCCACATTGCCTCGCGCTGCTGCTAAGTGGAGTCCAGTGCGGCCCCGATTATCACGGATATTGGGGTCGCAGCCTGTCTCCAGGAGGCGCTTAGCAAACGCTAAGTCCCCATCAATGCAGGCCTGCAGTAATGGTACGCTGGTTTGCGATGAATCATTGATGAAGACATATGACATGTCCGAGTGGGTCTCCGAAAATTCCAGCGTACCTAACAGAAGGCAGGAAAACGACATGACTCACTAAAACCTACAGCAGGCTCGGAATTACTAACAGCAAATGTAGAGGGAATGAGCTAAGCTAGATTTGATATTCCTGTAGCTCTCATCAACTCATATACAACAACAGACACAGGTGATCAAAAAGACATTCAAGACACCTTAACACTCTGTGTTCTAAGTCTGTCACGACACACATGTAAATTAGTGCTGCCCCTTAAATGTAGTCAAATCATCAGGTGGAGACCTGTCAGTCAAACAAACAGAATCTTAAAGAACAGGAGTCAAGTTCCAGTCAGGAATTATAAATGAGGAAAATCATAAATATATTTGTATATTCTAGCCAGACTACATGACATGCTTGGTTAAAGAAGAAGAAAACAAACAAACCTGTGACCGTCCCAGACAGAACTGCGGTGGAGAGATCTATAACCAGCTGTCTGTTGAGGACTAAAATCTGAGCTCAGTAACACTGAGATTAATAACTGATCACCGTCTTTTAAATAGTGTATGTTTTTAGTTTGGTATGTATTCTCCTAGAAACTCTCCTAGAAAAGGTAAGTGTATAATGTATTACTGCAGGGTCTGAAGTGTTTGTATTGACTTTATTGTTTTGCTGATGTCAGTTATTTAAAACAAAAGCACAGTGTAATGAAATTAAACATGATTAAACGATTTCAGCATTCATTCATACCAAAATGAAGCAAAACACAGGGAAAAGTAGGATACGGCCACCTGAAGAGGGCAGGGAAGACCCGATCTGTTCATTAGCACACGACACCAGATTCCTTCATCTCAGTCTTTCACAGCAGAATAATAAACACTTTCCATTTTTGGGAATGACGGGATGAAAAAGAAATGAATATGGGCAGAGAAATGAGGAACAGTATGTGCATTTCTGTGGCACTTTGCTCTTCATTAGCACACTGTGTCTGAGCAGGGCTTCACTGGTGATACCTGTCAGCTAGCTCGCTGTCTCCAGATCAGCAGGAGTGCACATCTCAGGCTGCAGTTTGTTCTATATGACTGAAAACATTTCTAGGCACGTCTGTCATAAAAGAAAGAAAGGTTTCTTCCTGGTAAACTCTTTACTAATCCCTTCTTTACAAACTAACATCAGGGAGCTGCAAACCCTCCTCCAGACTCCAAACAGTCCAGCAGGTCTGAGTAACGACAGCGCTACCAAAGACAACAGGCTATCTATGTGGACGACTGTCGGTCAGTAACCGACCAGCACTGCGACTCTCAGCTGAACGTATTTACCTGTTTCAGTGCACCAGATCAGATGAGAAAATGTTATTCGGTTATCCGTCTGTCGCAGGAGGGTTGTTTATATTAGTGCTACAGCTGCTGCAGTATCTTTTAACTAAGGCGCCACACTGCCACCTAGCGTGCTGGAGCGTCATCACCTCAACTACAAGCTCTCCAGCAGAACAGACAAAAACGCCGGGTAAGGTCTCAGGTTTAAGTTTGAGGTTTAGCTACATAAAGTTAATTAATAGATACTCCTGTAGACTAAAATAGGGGACTTAATTCCACATATTAAATGTTACCCTTCATATGGATCTCAGTCAATGCTGAGTCACTCCCACAACTACTGCTACTAATAACACGAACAATAATCAGCAGCAGCTGCGTCTGCTGAGTAAAGCAAAACATGCACTAATCCAATGTATCGGGGGGGGGGCAATTAGCAGAAATGGAATACAGCACACAGAACGATAAAGTGTATACTTACCTGTAACTATAAACGGTTGTGTTGTTAGGTTATCTTAGGATGAGCCCTAAATAAAGGCTGCCATGTAAAGCCAAACTGTTCCTACAGCAGCCCAGGACATATAAACCACACACTGGCTGTAGAAAGTGCCTTTCAAGATTTACATTTCTACACTGAAGCAGCAGATTGAATTTGGTGGTGTAGTAGAACCAGCTGGAGGAAGAGTTCATGTTCCTACCAGTAGCTCTGTGCATAAAGCTCCAGGTAGGTTATTACCCAGGCAGGATTATTACCAGCATTAAAACTACAGGGCTGAATTAACTACTAGCTTCTTGTTTAAATTTTTGTTTCCACCTTAAATGATGTAGCAGCTATTATAATGTGCACCATTTAAGGTGGAATGGAAAATTCCAACAAGAAACTGGAGGATGTCCTTTTTGGGAAATGTTGTCGGCAATAAAAGAACAATTGGGGTTTTAAAGGTCAGTATTGATATTAATCTTCAGTAAATTGCAATATGCAATCTCACCAGTAAAGGTTTACATACTGTTCCTTTAAAGATAAACTGTAACTATATGGCAGCCACTATGAAGCTGTTGTAAATTACAACTTAATATGAGATCAGTTTCAATACTTTAATTTCAACACTTTATTTAATATGGAACATAATCATAACATTGGGACCATTCTGGTAAACCTGTAATACTGGTAATGCAGCTGTCCAGCTAAGTGATATGCCTACATTTATGCAGTACACTTAAAAAAAAAAGATAGACAATAAAACACAATTGTCTAAAGTTGTGAAATTGTACATCAGTCGTCATCAGTGTAAGACTGTAATATACATATATAGGTGTATAGATGCCTTTTAAAACAATCCTTAAAAATAAGCTGAAATGCTGGAAAAAATTCTAAAAGTTTTTATGTTTCCATAAAAATGTACAAGTCAGTAAAGGTTCCTGCCACAGGATGAAGCAACTAAATAGCAATGTTTACATACAAATATTACAAACGGAAAGCATATACTCAAGGCTACCAAAGAGAGGTTAAGAAGCTTAGTGGCTATAGTGGTTACATATCACTGTCTCTTTAAGAGACTCAAAACTCAAACTCAATCTGCAAAACTAAAAGTTTAGGTAATAGACCCTCCAAACACAAATAGGTTTACTTTCAGTATCGGAAAGGTGTGAACAATGGAACAGGTATTTTTTCTGAATAATGATGACAATGAATATGGAAGCAGCATTGGTCACATGTCTGCAGGGAATGAGATTTTCTATTTAGTGTTTCCATTCCTATTTATCAGGATGGCATTTGGTAAGGCACCTGTTAGAAGCAAACCATGAGAGTGAATTTTCCACAGCTGCTAAATCTCTGGCCCAGATCTCTCTGTTTTAAACTGGGTGACCTTTGTGTCTGACACAACAGCAGCAAAAGACGCCACACTGAGGAGCCTTATTACGAACCCATGTACCTTATTTGGAACCCAGATATGAACATCAGTGCAATACATTAAAGGTACATATATAAGGGGTTAGAATGAATTATGGTTTTGTGTTATACTATGTAAGCACAATGTCGCACACAGAAGTGCTGGTTTAGATAAAAAAACTATATTATTAGAAACATGAGAGGTGTGGTTTGTGCCAATGTCAGGGAAGCACCAAAATACCTGCCAAGTAAAAGCTCCCATTTACATCTGGTCATATGTGAATATTGATATATGTGAATATCTGATATATGTCAGTTTTTTAAACAAGAAAAATTGAATCTCCAGTTAGACTGAGTGACATCCAGTTCTGTTATGACATGTTACATGTAAAGCATTTAACTAAACAACCAATTACCCACGCTGTTCATGTCCAGTTTTCCTGTTCTGTGCAAAAGATGGTTGCTGATGGGTGGTGGTGGTGGTGGGGGGCGGGGTAATAAATTATAGCCTATTGCAATACTTCAACATATTTTTACAATGCATGAGCACACTATTCTGTTTTCTAAGATTTAATACACTGGAACTAACAAAAGAGAACCTGTAATGCCAAACGTTTTAAATACTACCAGAAGACGGTAATATGAAAACAGGTTTTCCATGTTTTACAAACTGCATTGCAATAAATCCAATTAAGCATGCTAATTATGTGTACATTTGGAATTGGTCAGTGATTTATAAGTTCTGACAATATCCATGATCAAACTCATATCATTTCTGACTAACACCTCCTAAAGAACTAGATTTCGGTCTGTTTTAAACACGTGTGTGTGAATTTACACCAGCATTTTTACGTATATAATCCCCATCATCATGTTATCCTGATACTTAGTAAGATCCATGAAATGACAAAGTGCACATGGGGTCTAGGTTTGTAACCTATTGAATCAGAACAGTTATGTATGGTTGCCGTCGCACATTAACGGTTCAGTGTTGCCCACTGCGTTGTTGAGACACTCTCTGAGGTAGCCATGAATATGTAAGACAAAAAACCATAACAAGAAATTAAAATACAAATAAAACAATTTGTTTTAGCACCAGTGTTGATAAATGAGGGGAGAGAAATCACACCTCTCCCCATTGCAGCTCCTATCAGGAGGGGCTCTACCTGTGCTTCCATAGCACAACTTTGTAGAAAGCCCCAAGAGGGGGGCTGAATAAAGTCAGTGAGTCAGCCAGTCAACATTTATATCCTATCTCTTTGATGCACTCTCTTCCTCGACTCTTTCTCTCTAGTCTCTTCTTCCATTACTTTTGTAAAAGTCCATCTCCCCGGCCCATTCAGGCTACAGGATCTTCATGCAGACCTGGCAGCGGCTGATGCGGGTGCGGTACTGGTCCCCCTTCAGCGTCTCTGACTCCGGACTTTGCACAAACTGTCTGTCCCGCTCTATAGTGGTCAGCCAGAAGCTGTGCTTGTTATTGAAGAAGAAGCAGGTGCCTCGGGCCCCATTGCATTCAATGAAGGGTGTGGCACGGAAATCCTCCAAGCAGGAACCGGGAGAAACCAGAGATTGACCACCTCCCTCTGCCCCTGCAGCCGTGTGCTGACCACAGAGAAGACACACGGTTAGACTAACACACACAATGCATATTAACTGACACTGAAAAGACAATTACAAATAATAATACGGCCCAATAAAATATGCATATTAGATAAAACATGGTTTATATATACATAACATTTATTTATTCATTCATTCATCTTCTAAGCCGCTCGACCTTCTGTGTCGTGTGGGGTTCTGGAACCTATCCCAGCACTCACTGGAGGAGAAATACCTTGAACGGGACGCCAGTTCATTCCATGGCAAACACACAGACAAATACATTCAAACACACACTCACACACATTCACATCTAGGGGGCAATTTAGCATCTCCAATTCACCTGTTGTGAAAACTGTTGTGGGTGTTTGCAATTGCTTATACATACATACATACGAAGTCTGCCGGACAGCCGTGCAGCATATGACTTTAATGTTCGTACAACCCCTATGAACACTGGTTTAAAATGATTGAACATTCAGCATTCACCCACAAGATCATTAGTGAGGTCAGATTAGTTCTTGTTAACAAAAGAAACTCCAGGTTTATATTTTTCTATGTGGAAGCATACTCCCTTAGCTGCTTCATGGCATTAGCCATGGTGATGTAAGCTTAGAGAAGCTGCTGCAGAGCATTATATTGTATTGGTGTCTGTGAGAGTGAGGAAGTGTGTGTCTCACCATTAGGAAAGAGTATCCGATCCACAGGCTTCTCCATCCATTTGGACAAGGGGGTATGCTGGTGTCTTGGCTGTGGACAGCCACTGCCTGAGAAGGAGCTTCACACACTGAACAGCGGCTGATGTAGTTAGTGATCTGCTGCTCTCCCACGGGCATCATTGGAATGGGTGCCGTAGTGGAAAGCCAGTAAGACTTGTCATTGCGGCTGGCATAGTAACAGAGGTCGTTGGGGGTGCAGTAAAGGAAGGGGATGGTGCTGAAGCGAGGCAGACAAGAACCAGCCAATCCTGAGAGGGGTGACAGGAAGTAATAAGGAGGGCAGAGGAAAATGATTCTGATTACATCAATGGCAGTAGCAGTTTGCGTTTATCATCATATTGTTGTAGTTAAACATTATTGTTTTAATATTTAAATACCCAACAGAAAGCAATGCATACATGTTCACTCAAATGCACTCTGGATCAAATTCCATGTTTTGTTGATTTTCTAAGTAGAGTAAGAAAAATAGATAGATAAAGTAATTGTGTAGTAAAATGAGCATAAGTGTCTTTTCTGTCAAAATCAACAAAACATGAAGTTTGGCAACCAAACTTTTGCATGCAACTCTAGAATCATATTTACATGCGATTAAAAATATGACTACTTCAGTTTCCATATGTAAAATTCCATGCTAATTAAGCACACATTTTAATACAGAATTATCAGTATATTAGTCTTGTAATCATGTGCATCATCACTTATGTACTATATGTACACTGTAAAATGTAGTTCTCTAGTTGCTGCTCTAAGTTTTCTACAGAATTAATAATGATTCTATATACTGTACCGACAGTAGATTACATGTGTGCATGCCAGTACTTTACACTGCACTATACTGTCTTACCCAAGTCCTGGTTATGGGCCTTTTCCTGTCCCTCAACATAAAGCAGGCTGTATCCCTCCCATAGCTTCGCCATGCCCTGAGGACACATGGGCACCTGAACTGACTGGCTGTGCTTTACCAGAGTGTAGCCAATCCCAATGCTGCGCCCAGGTAGACCTGGGCGACCAGGTAAGCCAGGTTTACCAGGAAGCCCTAAAAAATTGCACAGGGTGGTGGGAGAGAAAGTAAACGAACAGAGGTAATGTCAGTAGGAGCAGAGGATAGGGGAAAAGAATACACTGAAGCAGTACATGAAACAGAATCATGAATAGAATGTGAATAGTGAATAGTTTTTTTTGTCATTTTTGGCCAAGGGCACAAGCAGGAATACCTAGGCAGTCCTGGGATTTTAGCCCCTTACAGCCTTCTGGTTGGTGGCCCACCACTAATACCACGATACATGCTTTTTGTAAAAGTAGGCACAAAAAACACTCTCCCATCACTCCTAATTTACCTGCATAACCGTTAGATCCTTGATATCCTGGGGATCCTGGGTCTCCGATGAATCCTGGGACTCCAGCAGAACCTGTGCGGCCAGGTGGCCCCATTGGTCCACTCTTTCCTTTGAGCCCTACAGATTTGAACCGATTTTTTAAATATATGATGCCATGAACTGTTTTTTCCAATCTAAACTACGTCTTCTGATATAAGGACTGATAGTTCTTTCAGCTGGTCTTTAAGCACTACTATCTTCTAGAAGTGAAGGAGTAAACCACTGCATGATTCTGCACATAGACCTCTGATATCCAGTGTAGTTGGAAAGCTTAAGTCACATCAATAGCTACATTTAGTTTTAATTTACTACAAGAATACAATAAAAAAAGCCATGTTATAAATAAAACTACTCAGTACGGATCTTTTCTAACACAGTACTATTTGTAAATGAAAGTAAATGAAGAATTAAAGATTATAGACTACAGTTCTGGTCTCACCTTGATATCCTGGTAAACCAGGCTGGCCTTGTAATCCCACCTGACCAGGAAAACCTGTAATTCCTTGTTGACCAGGCCCACCATTTTCTATCGGCACAGCTGGTGGGGATGGTAAATAAATTCCTGGAAGTCCGGGACTGCCAGGCTTACCTGAAAGAAAGATGTGCAGAGGAAGAAAAAGAGAAAAGCAGGTTAGTGCCAAGTTCAAGAAAGTAAACAGGAGACAAAATAACCATATTTTATTTTATTGGGTTCCTTTTAGAAATATATAGAATTTAATTCTTTAAGTAAAACTATTTACTGACCTGGCTGTCCTTTTGGTCCTCTGTTGCCATAACGTCCTGGATCTCCAGAGTAGCCTGTAGGTCCTGTTATCCCACTAAGTCCAGTTTCACCTCTTACTCCTGAGAGAGACAAGAGGCCACAATGAGTAAGAGCCAAAAAGAGTACACATTCATATTCCTCAACTCAATTTCAGATCACCAGAAGGCCGATTATATTGTTTATGGGCTTTGTTAAGGGCAGACACAATGCAATACAAATAAAAATTCTATCTTTATTTATACGTTATTTCTAAGCATACATGCACTTGTTTGTGACTGTACATGCAGATTTACAAAAATATTATAAATATTGTAATATAATATAACTTCTATGAAGGTGACCTGTGAAACATTAAACATGGACTCAGCGGATTGTCTGCACTCACACAAGTCTCCTTAATAACATTCTAAAAGATCTATGATAAGCTTTAAGGCACCTTTAGGTCCAGGATTGCCTGGTATTCCAAGTCCTCCTGGGAGTCCAGGATCACCACGCTTCCCAGGAATTCCAGGGAATCCAGGATTCCCTGCATCTCCTCTGTCTCCCTGTATTGTTCCAGGGCCTGCTGGACCAGGAGGGCCAGGCAGGCCAATAATACCTATAAAAGAGAAAAACTAATTTTGCAACTTAAACAATTTCTGAGAGTTTAAGACTAAGTTTCAAGCACAGCTGAAATCATCTGAAAAGGACTGCCATTTTAAAAGATAAGGTTTTTCTGCTAAAGCTCCTGAATTATACTGGTAAACTGGAAAGTGATTTAAAAAAGGGTGCCATTGTGTTGTACCTTGTTCACCATCCAGTCCAGGCAGACCAGGATTTCCAATAGGACCCGGGATATCAGACGAACTGGATGGACCACGTTGGCCTGGAGAACCTGGGAAACCACGCTGACCAGGAAGACCTAAAAAAAGACCATGCTAACAACATCAACACACTGTCTCACATGTGACCTGCCCAAATGCTACTCCATCCCGGTTGCCTATTTTAAAATTGTAACGCTTCTAATTTTGTATTTGTGATATGTTTTTAGTGAACATATTATTTTATGCTTCAATTGTACAGCCATAGTCACAAGTTATTTTTTCATAGTCGGGTACAGGTGATCTCGATATATTTGTTTATGTGGTCATTTACCACACAATGACTGAATGACATACAGATATCTCTAAACCTAAGCAAATGTACTTTGTATGCAGAGTTCTACTTTGTTGTAATCCATTTCGAGTTTCTAATTACTTCTCTCAAAAAGTAATGGGATTACATTAGTTATTACTTTCTAGAATTTAATCTCATTACGTGTTACTTCTGTGTTCTATGTAAAAAAACCACTTGTACCAACTATAATAGAGAAAACCTAATATTCCTTTTCAGTAATTTATTTTATAAAGAAGAAGTTGGCCACCTCACTTTCCATTGCTTTGAAATACGTTTAAGGGACAGGCTTGTGGAGAGATATATATATATATATATATATATAAATAAATATATAAAGTGGTGTGGAAAAAGTTTTTGATTTCTTATAATGATTAATAAGGATTTCTTATTGTTTTGCATGTTTCTCACTCTTAAATGTTTCAGATCATCAAACTAATTTAAATCTTAGTCAGAGACAACACAAGTAAACATAAATTGCAGTTTTTAAATGAATGCAGGTTTTTATTATTAAGGGAGAAAAAAAATCCAAACCTACATGACCCTGTGTGAAAAAGTGTTTGCCCCTCAAAACCTAATAACTGGTTGGGCCACCCTTAGCAGCAACAACTGCAATCAAGCGTTTGCGGTAACTTGCAATGAGTCTTTCACAGTGCTGTGGAGGAATTCTAGCCCATTCATCTTTACAGAATTGCTGTAATTCAGTCACATTAGAGGCTTAGGGTCTGAGAATGAACCACCTTTGTAAGGTCATGCCACAGCATCTCAATAGGATTCAGGTCAGGATAACTTCACTTTGTTTTTCTTCAGCCATTCAGAGGTGGACTGGTGTGTTTTGCATCACTGTCCTGCTGCAGAACCCAAGTTTGTTTCAGCTTGAGGTCACAAACAGCTGGCCGGACATTCTCCTTCAGGATCTTTTGGTAGACAGCAGAATTCATGGTTCCATTTATCACAGCCCCAGACCATCACACCACCACCACTACCACCATATTTTCCTGTAGGTATGATGTTCTTTTTTTGAAATGCGGTGTTACTTTTATGTCAGATGTAATGGGACACACACCTTCCAAAAAGTTCAACTGGCAAAACTGAGATGAAACTTAATGTTCTTTTTGCTCAGCAGTGGTTTTCGTCTTGGCACTCTGCCATGCAGGCCATTTTTGCCCAGACCTTAACTGAGGCAAGTGAGGCTTGCAGTTCTTTGGATGTTGTTGTGGGGTCTTTTGTGACATCTTGGATGTGTCAAAGCTGCACTAATTTGGTCAGCCGACCACTCCTGGGACGGTTCACCACTGTTCCACGTTTTTGCCATTTGTGCATAATGGCCCTCACTGTGGTTCGCTGGGGTCCCAAAACTTTAGAAATGGCTTTATAACCTTTTCCAGACTGATAGATCTCAATTACTTTCTTTCTCATTTGTTCCTGAATGTCTTTGGATCTTGGCATGATGTCTAACTTTTGAGTATCTTTAAACTACGCTTTATCAGGCAGGTCCTATTTAAGTGATTTCTTGATTGAGAACATGTGTGGCAGTAATCAGGCCTGGGTGTGGCTAGAGAAATTAAACTCAGGTGTGATAAACCACAGTTAAGTTATGATTTTAACTGGGAGCAAAGGTTATGCATGGGTTCCATGGAGTTATATATATATACATATATATATATATATATATATATATATATATATATATATATATATATATATAACTGAACTGAACTGAACTAAATTAAATTAAATTAAATTAAATTAAATTAAATTAAATTAAATTAAATTAAATTAAATTAAATTAAATTAAATTGAACTCAACTAGCTGAATTGAACTGAGGGAAGTGCATGATGGTTTAGAGCCATTGCTGTGCACTACGTTACGTGCACTACCTTATCCTTAACATACGCCTTCCACATTAACTGTTTCCCTGTTGTACTCACCTGCCTCTCCTTTGCTTCCTTTTGTTCCAGGAAATCCTGGCTGTCCTGGCCGGGATGAGCCTCTTTCCCCTTTCAAACCATCCATTCCAGGGGCTCCCTGTCGACCACCCTCTGTCACCCCTACAGACAGGTTAAAAATATTACTTGAAATTTCATTACTGTTTAAAGACGGAATCTAACAGTGTTGATACAGTTGAAATGTGCCAGTGTGACACTGTACTTGAAGTTGTGGAGATACTCACCAGGTATTCCTGGTTGACCTTTGGGTCCTTGAAGTCCATTGAGACCATCTAAACCAAGGGAACCAGGCAAACCTATAGAGACATGTTAAGTAAGATGTTTTTAAAGTGCTTCTAATACACATTAAAGTGAATCAAGTATAAAAAAGCAGATGCAGTTATTGTTCTGGATAATTATGGCCACATAATGATTAGATATTCCATTAGTATATCTTAAAAATATGAGATAACCTGAAATAGAAGGTCTCTGGTCTCTCATATTAAGCATTATGTTAATATCAGTTAAACGATTAATTTCTTGTTATCCCAAAATCTTCCATCAAGATATAATGAGTTTTGGCCACATCTAAAATCCTGTTAGAATAGTAGGGCAATGAGCAAATAATATTACTTATGATGCTTTATATTTTTGCAATACCTATGTTGTGATATACATTTCTTAGGTTTTACAACATCATCGTTTTTAATTATTCAGGACCCTTATGCTCTGCTGCACTCACTGCATCACTGATGCTTGAACTGGACAACTATTATTTAACTATTACAGTTAATTCAGTTAGCTACGCTACAAAGGAGGCTTGGCTAACCTGCTGTATTTTAATAAAATATGTAGAGACACGCACTTTCGGCACTGATGATACTGATTCTGATATACTCCTGACAGCGTATAATTATGTAATTTATTGATATAAATATCAATAAATTATCAATATCACACTGTCATATTACCCCTATCTGCTAGTTGTTTGAATATGGACCTCAATAATGGCCAATAAAGATCCTGTCACATGATTTGAGACACATGAAAATCATCTGCAAAATAAACAGATATTTTAACTGCAATGTTAAAAGGAATAAACAACTGTATTCTTCAACAACTGTGATTGGACTGACCCTTCATTCCTAATAGGCCTTGACTTCCGGGGCGTCCAAGTTCACCACAACGTCCCTTCTCTCCCGGGTAACCAGGAAAACCCATGCTGCCCGGGAGCCCAGGCAAACCTGTCAGAAAGCACATGGCAAAATGCATTATGTGTAGTGCGGGTTAAGATATTTAACAAATATTTAATTTATAAATATATGGAGCCAATTAAAAGCCATGCGATTACCACTGGGTCCTGGTCTTCCTGCATCTCCTGGTAGACCCTTCTGCCCACGTTCCCCAATGGGTCCAGCGATACCAGGATAACCTTGTTCACCAACAACACCTTGACCTCCTATGTATGAGAGGAACATAGGGTAAAATGTATGCAAAAAAGAGAGCTTCAGAGAATTACAAAAAAGAGCCATTTTTATTTATTGCTCATCATTGCCTCCTCTAAAATGTCAGAAACAGACTACAGAAGGTAGCAAAGTTTCTTCATGAAAGAAAAGAAAAGCAAAGTGACAAACTCACCAGGGAAACCCGGACTTCCCACAGATCCCTTTGCTCCAGGGGACCCAGAGGCTCCAAAGGTATCACCTCTCACACCTTTACAACAAAATGCATAAGATGATCATTAGGTCAGGTCTGGCATCGTCTTCTGAACGGTTATACTATAAGATACAGGGAACAGCCTGTTCTGAACTTTTAGGACAGTTTTTGTTAAATAGATTTTGTCAAAATATGAATAGTCAGAGTCAGAACCTACCTTTGGAACCAGGCCGCCCTGGACTACCAGGCAATCCAGGCAAACCTGCGAGTCCATTATCACCCTGTAAAACAAAGTATATTAGATTAAATACAATTAACTTCATTATCCACTAGAGTATAAAATCTGTAATTGAGACATAACACAAAAACATTATTACTAGGTCTACTTTACAAACATGCACTGAAAATACAAATGACCAAAGTTCTGAGAGCTTACCTTAGTACAATTTTTAAAATGTTTTGGTTACACATATTAAATAGACTTACTCTGGGTCCAGGCATGCCAGGGAAGCCCAGAACACCAGGTGACCCTTTAAGTCCTGGAAAGCCAGCAGAACCAGGGAGACCTGGGAATCCTGCATCACCAGGCAAACCCTTGGCTCGAGAAGAATCTCCAGGCTGACCTGGTAAACCCCGAAGACCAGCGAACCCTGGAGAACCCTTATCACCTGTTAGGAAAAATGCTTTTTCAATATTTGCACTTAGTAGGTCCAAAGAGACTATTACCAGGACGCCTACAATAAAACTTTATTACACATTTTGTATTATTACATTATTTCATATAACAACATTCCTATTCTGATGTGCCATTGAAAGTCAGCGACTGTTTTCCTTTACCTCTTGGACCTGGGAACCCGGACGGGCCAAAACCTCCAGGTGCACCTCGTTCCCCTTTCTCCATTAAATGTGCTGGAGGAGTTGGTCCTGGTTCGCCTGGCCTCCCACGGTCCCCTAAAATAGATAGCCACACATAAACACATACACTTACCTGGGATGCTGTACAAAAAGCAACACAGTTTGTGCTGCAGTTTGTTAGTTAGAGTTATCAGTTTTGCAGATAGGTTTTAAGGCCCCTCTATACCTTTGAGTCCCTTTTTTCCAGTTTCTCCATATGGACCATCTAGTCCTGGGACTCCTGGGAAACCTTTACGTCCTGACTGTCCAGCACCTCCATCACGTCCTGGTGATCCAGTGAACCCCAGCAGTCCCGGGAAACCTTTCTGCCCTGGAAAAATTGAACATGGTACCAAACTTAACAACAGGATTTGTGACTATAGAGTACGAATGTAGAAACAATTCACCATCATGAAAATGTACTGCTCCTGATATATAAGGTACAGACACAATATCATCTGGTTAATAAAAATCCTCTTCTTTCAATCCAGAAAACCTCTATTGTCCTTCTCAAGGGATTCATTAGCTTCACTGTCCGCAGAAGATGTTAAAAACTGGGGTGTTGGGGAATTCTGAGGTCTTGAGAAGGGACTTTTACCTTCGTTTTTACCGTAACATGAGTATTAGCCTGGTTATAAGGGGGCTAAACAAACAAATCAAGTTTTTTTATAGTTCTGCGAGTTGGCTAATCATAGCAGCTTTAGTGTGCACAATTAGCTAACTCACAGATTGGCCAACAAGATGTATGGTCTTCAATGCTAGCTTGTGCAATACAGTGAGCACTGGGCTAAGCAAGAGCAACATAGCACACAACAGGTCACCACGCCTGCTGAATTGTCAGTGCTTCTGTGACACAAAGTGTTGATCATTTAATTGCCTATGTCTCTCTGCACTCTGTTTCACACTAGGAAGAAAGAAAAAATGTAGAAAAAGATGATAAGCTTGGAATTCCCTTTGTTCGTGGAGGAGGAATTAGTGGACTTTGTGTCACAGACTACAAGGGATGATGACCTCAACCATCAACATTATCCCACTAGACCACTCATATTTACCACTGATTTTTAGATTTTCGGCACCGGGTAGCATTTTTAGCGCTGGGTAGCCTTGATCATCATCAAAAAATATCAAGAAAACCATTCTCCACCATAAAAGGGCACTTGATGTGATTAGACACTGGTGCTGGTGGCAATTGCAACTGTACATTTAAAACTGCCTAGGTCATGTAAATCAGCTTTTCTGATGGTCTTGGCGTCAGAGACAAATGATTTCCCTATGCACTATTCATATATGCAGGGCCCAACAAAGTATCTTGCAGAGGCTAATTTTCATGGTCATGGAGCTGTGTGGGCAAAAGCAGGACAAGACGTTTGCGAAGAGAATGGTCAAAATAAAATGATAACCACCACTTACTAAAATGCATATATATTTTTATGCATTTTATTGAACAACAAAATAATACAAAGCAATAAACTAATTATAAATACAAGATCTACCAATAATGCCATAGAGCTCCAGCATTAAAACTTCATACCTTTTGGTCCTGGTCTGCCTGGTACTCCATTACGTGCTACACCAGGTGGTCCAGTAGGCCCTCTTTCTCCTTGAGGTCCAGGAATTCCAGGTGGTCCAGGAACACCTCTCTTTCCAGGAAGGCCAGACCGTCCTGGGTCTCCTTTTTCACCCTTTAGACCCGGAAAACCTTGGGGATCACCAATGAGAGGTCAAACACATACCCTGTGCTGTATACTATAGTAAACTCATACCAATGGCTCCTGGATTGCATATATCTCATCAGCCCATCTAATAAATAGCACACTACATGTACAATAGGAAGCTCTTTTAGACTGCGAATAGAATTATCTGGAGCGCACTTGTGATAATCAGTCACTTACCCCGGTTTATAGGTGAGTAGTTCAGAGGACATATTTACAGTGTTTACAAAATGCACATAATACAAGCATAAAAATTCATCTCAATCATCTAGTGCCAACAGCAAATCAAGTTGCACTGTCCAATGTCCGATTTGAAATAGCTCAATCTAATCAATCTTTACAGAATTGAACCTTCTACAAAAAGCTCTGCAACCATCAATAAGATACAATAAATATTTTTAAATGTAGAACGATTGTATTACTGCTAAAGAGAAATTATGAATTTGCTTGTTTGTGTTTCACAAACATACACACACAGCTTGTTTGTGAAGACATTACCTAGATTGCCATTCATTTTCTATAGACTTATCCAAACCTAACCAAGAAACACTACTAGCCTAACCCTGATTCCAACCCTATCTCTAACCTAAACCTTACATAACCTTACCTAAATGTTAACTGTATCCTTTTCCTACCCTTACCATATCCTAACCATATATGAAATAATATATGTAAGGTTGTATATACATATATATATATATATATATATATATATATATATACAACTTTACATATATTATTGAAGGATATCATATTAAATTACAGTTTATGACTCTGAATTCATTAACAGAATATTTTAAGCTATTATTCACACTTCTAACAAGTTAGGCCAAAAGAGCACTAATGAGAAGATGTACAGTCCTGTGTAAAAGTCAAAGACCACACTGGTATATGGGTCAGAACAAAAACACTAAAAAAAAAAAAAACAGGACACATATCCATTGCACAGATCCAAGTACAATATAAAATGCGCCCTACCACCAAAAGGTGTTCTCAAAGTTCTTAATGACATTGTGTTTCTCTGAAAACAGTCAAACTACTACTAACATTCACACAAGCGACTACTTAAACTCACCTCAGCTGCCTTGCAAATTTCTTCTCATGCACATTTAAAATGCCTACAGGACATATTTCTGAGATTACATATAAGATAAAAAAAATTGAAAAACAAAACTGATGTACAAAAAATTGCCAAAAATATATAGAAAACGGGACTTCCAAAAACGGCAAGACCTGGTAAACCGCCAAAAGTGTCACCATCAGATAAAAAGATCTTTATGAGACAGAAGAAAATCAAGCTCCACTCTTGCTTTAGATCTGAAAACATCCACAGGTGCCTCTGTTTCTCCTTCCACTGTAAGAAGACATATCAATACTGGAAGTCCAACGGATTGAGTAGCCTGTATTGAAATTTGGATGGAAAATTAGACCTCTGAAATGAGGTAATGTTTTATAAACTGATGAACCTGACCTTGTAATTGGGATAACTTTCAGAGGTATGGAAAAATATGCATGTAGATTTCTTTGAAAAACTGAAGTGTCTCTAATCAATGAACACTTCTAATAAAGGCAAAAATACATAAAAATATATGTAGCTGTGTAACTTTAGTTTTCCTGACAAACCTGCACTTTGAGGATGTTTTGACTGGCAATTTAATTAATAAAAGGGTGGTCTCTGACTTCTCTACACAACTGTAAATCAGACATTGATACAAAGAATATCAATGCTGTATTGCACTACAACTTAAATTGTTGTTATATATTATTATATATTATCCGGCACTTATAGGTGGAAATCACATGATCAGTTAAGTCAACATTCTGTTCAAAATACTGAAAATGCACAAGGAGATGAGATCTGAAATATTATACTCTAGAATGTCTACAAGATGTTGGATACTAAAAGCTTCTGCAGAGGCTCTTGTGTAGACAGATGAGTTGTGAGTTAATATCACACAAGCACATTAGGGTTACAGCAGTATAGCAGACAGCTGGGGTCTAAATTAGTACTGCTTATTTACATTAGTATGAATTTTAATGTTGGCAACTGCCCGCTTTTAGGCGAAACCTTCTAAAAACATATTGTACGTACATGCACAAATACATACTAATTTAAACACACAATGGATCTGTACATGTACCACTCCGAGGATGAGAGATCATGCTTGAACCTTTAATAGCAAGTGGTAACATGATGCAAAAACATCATTTTAGTCAGATAAATATTAACAACAGCCAAATCAGGATCTGCTGGATTGATATACTGTAAAAAGTGGACAGAATCTTTTTCCACAGAATGTTAAAGCATGCTCCCCGTCACTCCCCGTGCTTTGGTTAGGAGGGCCAGCCACTCTACATTCATGAGAGCACTAAGGATTGTTGAGTGGAGAAAGAGTTGCTGCTGTTGTTGTTAGACAAACGTTTAATACTATATGGGATGAAGGTGGGGGCGACATTATTTCTCACCTTGGCAGCCTAGACAGGTGACCCAGAACAAGAACAGAGGAGTGAGACACCACACATGGAAGGGATGGGAAGATGGAGATGATGGAGGTGTGACAAATAAAAAGAGGAGGGGAGGAGATTGAGAGAATAGAAGAGAGGAATGAAATAAGGTGTCTGTGAGAAAGTAAAGAGCCCAATGGAAACCCAATGAAGAGAACTTACTGGCAAAGAAAACAGCATCAGAGAACACTGATCATAACAATTTAACTTCGCCCAAATATACTTCATTCATGATAAATCAGTAAATCTCTATCTATCTATCTATCTATCTATCTATCTATCTATCTATCTATCTATCTATCTATCTATCTATCTATCCATCCATCCATCCATCCATCCATCCATCCCTTCACCAAAGCGAAGTTCAGAGAATACACAAAAGAAATAAAAGTTTTGGTTATTAAGTATCCAAAAGCTACCATTAGATCTCACTATCTGTACCAACATACTATTTGAGATCATCAATGTCCAAGGAAAACCTTGCACTATATGAGCCACCCTCTTCTTCAGAGTTTTTTGACATCACTGACCATAGAGTTTTTATTATGTTAAGTGTTAGCTTAAAATAGTCTTCCCATTGTTCATGTATTTTTATACACCATTTTTCTACTACATTCTTATTTTGCTAATAAACAACGCCCACATTTTATTGGTCTTTTTTACTTGTCTTTACCAAAGATGCCAATAATTCTGCAGGACAATACATCTGTTTATCTATGTTTGAAAAAATATTCCCAGTTTATTGGACAATGTCTGCTGTCAACTGTGCTGGTACCCTATGACCAGTACCTACTAATGATGTGCATAAGAAATGCAAGAATACAGGCGTTAGACAAAACGGCTTATGATAATAGATTAGACTGTTGAAATGTTTCCAGGCACAGGAACAATCCTCTTAAAAGGACAGCAAGAAGAAACAAGTGGCAATGAAACAAAAAACATAGAGGGAAAAGAAATGCATCAACAATAAAACATTATTTAACACACTTTAATTTGATTCCTCACCTAAATTTCCAGGATATCCCGGATCGCCGGGTGGCCCTCGAATTGGAACAGATGGACGGGCATAACCCGGTGGACCTTGTGGTCCTTCTTGTCCCTGAAATCCAACTGCACCTCGCTCACCCTTTGCACCTGGGACACCAATGCGCCCATCAAACCCTACAAAAAAATCCACAGATTTATTTTTGTCACCTGATTGGCTGTAGGCATTTGCAATCAATCTTTTCTATGACGGTAGAACTTCTTCCTTCATTTAAACTGTAAACAACACATCATTACTGCTACTAAAAAACTATAAGTAATACTCAACACCAGAAACAGAAAAACAGAACTGGTGGTTGAGGATCTGGTGCTCATTAAGAGCTGGAATCTTGCTATGCACACCAGAACCTAAGCAAGGGTAGTTCTGAGGTGATGTAATCAAACCTACCAGGTTCGCCTGGTATTCCAGGAGTGCCTTGTTGACCTTTGGCTCCAGGCTCTCCAGGTGGTCCTGGAAGTCCTCTGATTCCTGAAGAGGCACCCAAAACCTCACCAGGTTCTCCTTTTGCTCCTGGCAACCCAGGGCGACCATCTTTTCCTGGAATACCCGGGGAGCCATTAAAAGTGGTGCCTGGTAAACCTGGATCACCTCTTGGTCCAGGGAAGCCTGTGAAATAAATAGCATTACAACAATTAAATATGCTTGCACAGATTTTGTGGCCAGTGTTAATGTCCAATATTATTAATGCCCATACATTAACTTCCAATGCCAATCCACAGGCATTAAAAGCATGCAGAAATTGGGACAGGATTTACCTGTCTTGTCTTTAGAGTATAAGAAAACTTTTATTTCTACAGGGCCATGCAATAATGTTTTAGCATAGTAACCAAAGATCCCTACACTTTCTGTTAGCATTTGCCCCGGAGATATGTTATACAGAAGTCAGAAGTGTCAGATACTACCATACCTTGTGGTCCTGGCTGACCTCCAAAACCTGGGCTTCCTCTTTCACCCTTTACACCATCAAATCCTGGCCGTCCACTTAATCCTGGTGGACCAGGCTGACCCTTTGGGCCTAACACATACATGCATGTTTATTGATGTTGGGCATAACAAACATATTCTTTTTCTTCAAATGCAAATCTGTCTACTAAACATTACCTGGCACTCCCGGCAGTCCAGAAACTCCAGGATTTCCAATTTCGCCCTGAAATATGCAGGGCAGTGACTGTCCTGTGGAGAATCATATCATCACACACTACATTCAGACATGATCAAACAGGAAGCACCAGGCACCAACATCAAAACTGGTCATACTAAAGTTAAACTTAAAATGACACATGAGCTTACTGTGAACTGAACTACTGTAAGCAACAAAAGTAATTTTACACAATCTGGAAAACCTTTTTTCATAGATCATCCGAATGAGGAATGAAGTTAAACCATGCTAATGTTAACTGTAGAAGAAATTTAATGCAATTTAGTATCATAAAAGATATTATGCAGAAAAACTGTGTCAGTACTAACAATAGAACAAGAAAAAATGTCTGAACTTTACACTTTTGTAGAGCAGCTGTACTAAAAACAGCAGTTAGAGAAGCAAAAAACACTGACTGCTCTTTTAAATGGGTGTAAGACCCAAGATTAGACCAAAACACCTCACACTGAAACAGGCAATTCCTGTCAACTACAGAATAAAGTGGCATTTTTAAATGCATCTATTCAGGGTTTATCCCCCCTCGTCCTTCTTGTGGTACACAGCATAGCAGGGCTGATCACAATGCGCCAGGCCCAGTTAGCTGATTGGCCAATAAAGCTGATAGGGTGCACATGTCGTCTGAACTGGTGTAAGCTAAAAGCACAAAAGCAGCAAGGGCAGAGTGAGTGTACTTGATTAGATGGCAAGAATATGACCATATCATCTATAGTGTTTAGAGCAGACCACTCATGCTGTGGCATGCCCTTTTTTAATTCCTTTTCCTTTTGCCCAGTTGCTGTGGCTCCAGCTCACTCCAGAGTAACTACCATACACACTTAGGCTTTAACTAAGCCCCCCAAATTGCTAATTGGGGCAGACACAGTGTCTTAAATCAGCACCTCAAATCTGCACAGTTTTTCATTCACCTCAAGTTATCTAACTGCGATGCACTGCTAATAAATGTGAGCTTGTTGAGTTACGCTGACAAAAAATGCATCTTGCTGATGAACAGTTTTTAGTGTGAAACCTTCCGACACTAAACATGTCTTTGATGATCAGCTGCACTTGGGACAAGAAGAAAATTGTGTGATTTGTAAGTGATTTGAAGGTGTGGCCAGGGGAAGCCAGACTTGTCTGTGTCTGATCCAAAGAGCACTATGAAAACTTTCTATTGGCTACTGCTCTGGGCTTCTCACCTCCCTCTCCGAAAGAGGCTTCATTAAGCCCTGTCTGCCCACAGCTGTCACCTAGGCAGACAACATGCAAGGGCAAGAGAGATTGCAAGACAAGCAGTCAGTCAATCAGTCCATCAATCAGTTCATTCGGGCAGCATCATCACATGATTTAATGCAGCAAGCATGAAATTGATTATATCATTAGCAGAGAATTAAAACAGCTCATCCAAATAGACCAGGCATATTCCTTTAAAGCGTAGCAAAAAAGAGAATAAGAGGATACATTTCTAGGTAGTTAAACCATTCCACCATTCAATTACAGAGAGATATGGAGAGAGTGAAAGGAATTTTAGTTGACAGGTTTTGTTAATTCAGAAGAATGAATTAGAGGAATTGTATATTTTTACAGGGCCAATTTCCAAAGCCTCTCAATTTCTCAGAGAATGGATTAACCATCAAGCAAACTAAACATAAATGTTAATACAGGCAAAAAGAAGAAGAAGAAACTGGCACGCACATAAAGGAGGACATGGACGTACACGGTCATGTAGACATTTACACTAAACTAATTAAAAAAGGAAAACTTCCTGCTAATTTTTGTGTTGATCGGTTTAATAGCAATAGCAATGCTGGTTGGTCAAAATGTGTTAGATTTTGTTTCTGAAACAAAATTTTTCCATCAAATTTTTAATTTTTTCACTGCATTTATCACACTACCCCCTGAAACTGTCACATTCTTGGTTTAGTTGAATCTATCATTTAAAGAAGCAATGTGTAAGATTTTTAGCTGAACACATTCCAAAAACAGATATGATCAACAGAATGTGAATAATAACTGTTTTGATGCTATTTGTGGGTCGTACTGGAGAAATACCTACTGAAGTTAGCATGCTAACCAGCTAGCCTCAACATATTCTGTCTCATAATACCACTTTGTACCTCCAAAGGCCACAGTGACATATTGTAGAAATTATACAAATTAGCTTAACACGAGAAGATGATGCAGCACCGCTCTGCCCCAATGGCATATCTCTTGGCAAGCAACTTTTATTACCCATAAAGAAACCACATTCGACAGCAAGCAAAAGAAGAGATATAAATAGAAAGAAAACACGAGTTATTCTTCCGTGTTGCTTTCCACTACTGGAGAAACTCTTGGGGGTAAATAGGGGAAGTTTGATGCTGAACTTTTTCTTCTAGACTAGCAGGAAGTGAAGAGGGAGGACGAAGGACTGTACATTTTCTGATCATATGCTATGTAATAAATTTGACAGGTTGTGTAATCTTACAAATGGCTCCTTTAATGTTTTCTTTCAAACCTAGAAATGCATTACTGGTTTAAAAAGGAAAAAGAACTCTAAGAACAAGATGCTCTTTTAAATATTAAGTCAGCAGAGCACGCCAGTCACTTTTTTAAATGATCTGCACTTCATTTGAATCTGTTTTACAAAATTTAATAGAATTCAAAATTTTGCAGGTTTAACACATTTTGGATTGTTGGTGGTGAGAATAATGTGCCTGTGAACCACAACATTTTAAGATTTTACCTGAATAACTATAATTGTAGAGTTTGATTTATACCAATTACAACAGATCTATTCCAGATGGGTAATTGAAAGATTCTAACTACACTGAAAACAAATATTTAACTATTTACTTTATCCAAACCTCATAAGAAAATGATAATGACCTGATCAGAAAAAATCAGCACAGTAAGGTTTACTTTAAAAAGTACAAGGACCTTGTGTGCACACATGAACAGACATGTGCACAAGTATACATGTATACATATCAATCCTTCATATGTATACAGTATACTGTAATGTATCCACGTCCACACTGACAAACATTTAAATATGCGCCTTCTCGGTTTACCTAGGTCATGGTGTTCACCTAATTTATCTAGAACTTACCTGGTATCCCTGGAAGTCCAGGTTGTCCTGGAATTCCATTCAGGCCAGGGTCTCCTGGCAAACCTCGAACACCAGCACTACCTGGAAAGCCAATACCAGCCAGGCCAGCTGGACCTGGAAGACCCTTCCTTCCAGGAAACCCAGGGAAGCCTCTATCTCCGGGCACCCCAAAACCAGCATCTCCCTACAGACATAAAGGAAAAAGAGGAAATAACAAGAGAAAAAATAGAAATAGACAATATAAAAGCAATATACAATATATAAATTATCTGGTGTTTTCAAATGATAAAAAGTATTTAAGTATAGTTATCATGGTCTACTGTACACTTTCTGCACACTTCAAAATAATGCTACAGGCCAAATTAAACTCTTTACTGACTGAGAGACTCTGAGATTCCTGTAGGCCTCTGGGGACAAAGATTTAGTGGCCCCTATCTTATTTGAGTGGCAACACCACAATGGCAAGGCACTAGTTTGAGTTAAGCATGCCGCCGCTATTAGCACATATAATTTGGACTTAATAAGTTTCCTCTTTGTTGAAGTATCAGGTGTTGTAATTACAGATCCCTAGGTGCATCTTTAGAATTTCTGAAGCTTCCGATTCAAAGTACATTTAAAGGAACTAATGCTGGCTCACTGCTTAAAATACAGAAAGCTTGACGGAGGTAATAGCAGATAATGCGGTTAACGGTCACTGAGCAGTGACTGCAGAAAAAATTAATGAGGAGAAAGTTAGGTTCAGGAAAGGTATGGCAAACATCAGGTTTATTACTGGGCATAATACCACGACAAATCACTTCTGTCCATCCACTCTGCTGCCAGTTCCGACTATGAGTCAAATTACCTTTTATATCTTTTATTTCTAAGTCATATAAGTAATAATTTTCTAATTATTTGTTATGATACAAGTAATATATTTAATATATCTTAATTTCTGATTTCACAAAAACAATTGTACATTTAATTATGATGTTGTAGTGGGTAGTGGATTTCACTGGGAGGGATGTTGTATAAAGGAACATGAACAAGATTAAGGAAAAGGTAGATTGGCTGTTTAGGTAGAGATCACTTGAAGATTTAGAGTGTTAGAACTGGAGTTAGAATTGGAGCTATTTGATCAGTAGGATGATTGTCGTGCTTACCGGTGGTCCTGGTTGTCCAGGAAAGCCGGGGGTTCCATCTCTTCCAGGTTTGCCAGTTTCACCGGTGGGACCAGGAGGGCCTGATTGACCTCCATCACCCTTCTGTCCTTGACTTCCAGCAAAGTATGAGTTACCTTTTTCCCCTTTACGCCCAGAAAAGCCTCGTTCTCCTGGACGACCCTGAAAAAAGACAGTTGTTGACAGACATGATGTGTCTTTGACCCCCAAAGAGTTTGCTTTTTTTTTAAAAAAGTTTCTATGTGGTTCTTGTCTTGGATTTAACAGTCGGATAGCCATTACACCGAGCTTTGGAGATCTACAAACACTCGTTTCATTTGAAGAACCACCAACTGAAGGGATCTCTACATGCTAAAGGAGTTACGCTTTCTGGCACCTCTTTTAGGAGAGCACTATGGGGTCTTCTACCATAAGATTTAGCATAATTAACAACAAATACTTGGTTGATGCCACTTACGCTTGGGCCCTGTGGTCCACGAAATCCTGAAAGTCCCTGGTCACCAACTTCACCTTTCCGTCCACTTTCTCCTGGGAGACCAGGGAGCCCCTGAAACCCTGGTGAGCCTGGCAGATCAGAGTTTCCTCCACCATAGCATTTACAGTCTCCACGTTCTCCTGCATAAGCAAAGTGTCAAGTAGTGCTGTTGTTCAAACAATGTCCATATCGCTGATTATGTAAAGTGGGGGTGAAAGGATGTTTCTCACCTTTGTACCCTGGGTAACCTCTAAGACCTGGTGGTCCTTTGACCCCTTTAGGACCTGGTGGTCCGGGTAAGCCTGGGGTCCCAAATGGATCAAAGGGTGCTGAGAGGTTTCCAAAAGTGAAAAAACAATGTCAGTTTATGTAGGTTTCAGATTGATTCTGAGTGCTTCCATGTCTTAAACAACAAAATGTCTTCCTTTAGAAGTTAAAACAGTATAAGAGTATAAAAACAGCCACACAATAATGCTTGTTGTATTTTAGGTTAGGTTAGTTAGTGTTTAAATAGTCAAATGCAAAACAAAAAGTAAAACACCCTTTCTGACAAAAATGTTTCACAGTGAACAAAAGCAACTTTTTCCATTGATTTAAAGATGGAAATCTCTCAGTGCTTAAAATGAGCTCCTTGCAAAGCTGTCTGTGAAAGAGACAGACAAACACAACATGCTTTATAACCAGTGTCCTCTTCATTTCTAACTGAAGCAGACACATTTTTAATGCATGATATGTTTTGAATCTGATTGCATGGGTCTATATATTGCTTGTTTTAAATGGATTTACTGCAATATGGTTATACGATATAGTCACTAATTATGGACTAGCTTTTATTATTTGACCCTTAGACCCCATTGTCACCACCATGCATACACCACGTCTTCACAGACGGAAAAGAAGGACAGTCAGTGGGTCATCCACTGTGGTTTTAAAAACTGACAGCTACAAGTCTCAGACTGGTCACTCTGTATATACTCCGTGGTCATCAATCAAGGCATTGGCTTTTTAAGTCTGAACTAATTTAACACACGGTTTTGGCCAGATGCATCACTAAGCTAGATTTGTTCTAAATTCTGCAGGAACAGGCCAATAACATTGGCACAATGCTGTACTTTGTAACATCTTAACAACCCTCAAACACAGGGTGGAGATCCAGCAAAACACTTCTTATACAAGGAAAACCCTTGTATTTCACCACAGTAAATGTTAAATCATACAATATGAACCCATAACTGTACATATATTCATTATATTCAGACAAACAAAGTCCCTACAAAAAAATGTAAGATGACTTACCAGGGCGACCTCGAGGTCCAGGAGAACCTGGAAGTCCAGGTAAACCAGCAACTCCAGGTTCCCCTACAGGACCTTCCGTTGTACGACCCGGGCTTCCTTTGGTTCCCTTAATCCCAGGAGTACCCGGCAGCCCAGGAAATCCCGGAGAGCCTGAACGAACAACAGAAGTTTATAGGAAAGAGAAAAATGATTTAGTTCTATTTTACTGACTTTAAATCACCAGTGCCCTGATTTATTGCATTTTAATTTATGGAGATTACTGCTAAAGCAGAGACACATCACTGTGGAATGTCACTGGCACCTGAGATGGAAGCTCCATAAGAACCAGGTTCTCCGGGAAGCCCTTCCAGGCCCACATCTCCAACCTCACCTGGATAGCCCTCAAATCCAGGATCACCTCTATGACCTTAGAAATTAGAAGAAATTTTTTTGTTCATATCATCTGCTTAAATAAGTGTGGTGAAGTTATGAGATAAATGAGAATTACACCATTTTCTTTGAATGTTTTGCATGAATAAGATTTAAACTTATTCAGAGTAGGCTGATATGAAATGTGCCATTCTAGACAAATCTACCTATTCAGAAATGTTTATGACAGTGATGACAGGGATCAGTCAGAAGGGTTTAATGCCTCTAAAAGCTACCACACAGAAAGCCATTACTTTTAGTGGTTATAAATACATTGGCTGGTCCCTGAGGCATTGTTTCATGATATATAGCCTATAGCCTAAAACTTTTTTCAGTCCATTTAATGCAGAGAGCTACATGCAGGGCATTGTAAGGCAAATGGTAGCCCAAAAAGATTTTTTAAACCTCAATATTACAACATAAAAACTCAAAAGGCGCATATACGTTCAATGATCATTTTAGATAGCAAATAACATGTCTGTATCTGAGCTGTAGATATTGTAACCTTTGTTTGGTATCACTACCATTGTAATAAAAGTAGGAGCCAGTATGCTACTCTGTAATGCACTACTTCACATTAAACCATCATTTATATCCATTGACTGAGGGGCATTTAATTTAGAAAAATGTCAGAACTCCACATGCCAGTTTATATACATGCATGACGTGGTCCAGCAACTACCTTTCGCAAAGTCTTCGCCCACATAGATGACTGGCCCTGGTGGACCTATGTCTCCCCTGTAACCCTACAAAAATACAAGCAAAATCCCAGGTGATGAATGAACTCTTATATGCTCTTACACATCCACTCAATAATGCATCTCATCTTAAATGAAAGCTGTGGATGTTAATTTTACAATGCAGTTGTTTGGTCAACCATGTGGATGTTCATGCAGCACTGGGTGACATATATGGTTAAAACACTAAGGTACTATATTGAAGATCATACTCACTTTAGGACCTGTAAAGCCATCTTCCCCGGGTAAGCCACTAATCCCAGGAAATCCCTTCAAAGAAAAAAGAGCAATGGTCATATATGGTGGTGAAGCAGTATAGGCATTGTAATGCCACAGTATTTTTTATGCCTTACTTTTAAACCATCTTCTCCACGTGGTCCATTTAGACCAGGAGAACCCTGCAAAATTTAAATAAGACAACTAAGACGGAAAACCAGGACTTTCTCATCGTAAACACAATTCTTAGCACATTTATTAATTGTGGCCCACTACTGTGGGACAATATTATTAAAACACTCACTTGCGACTTTAATAACAACAAAGATCTGTTAGCATGCAGACATTTACCCTTCTGGAACCCTTTATGTGTTCTGAAACATACTAGGACAGCACTTACTCGTGAGCCTGGTAAGCCGGGAATTCCTTTCTCACCATATTCTCCTGAGTAACCATAAGAGCCCTGGAAAAATCCACACTGATTAAAAGTCATCCACTCTAATGATAAATGTCAAGATTAAGCCTAATGCTGGATTTGATTTCCTTTCAGTAAAGAGATACTATGTAGTACAGGACCAGGCTTAATCCTGTCACGCCTCCACCTCTCCCCGGCTTCTCCGCTCTTCAGGACTCCACTTCCCAGAGGGCCACGCTCGATGACGTCATGTCTATGCGCCCCCAGGCAGACTCTGTGATTCGCTCTAGATTGCCCGAGTTTTAACCTCAGCTGAATCCAATTACTTCCTGTATTTAAGCCTCTCTCAAACACTCACACTTTGCCAAACCTAGGTTAGCAATCCTGAGCGTTCTTTCTTCGTATGGTATTACTCTGGTTTCCGACTCCCTTCGCCCCTTTACTACTCTTTCACCTTATCCCTTTTGCTCGTGTCCTGACACTACAGGTTGTACCTCTGCTTTCTCTCTTTGGTTTTTCCCTTCGGTTTTCCCCTTTCAACTTGTTCGCCCTCGCTGCTTGTTATACCTGGTTCTGACCTCCGCCTGTCCCTGACTCTGATTCAGCTTCTCCCATTGTTTTCGCTGTGTACTGGTGCTTGCTGTGATTGCCTGTTTTGTAATAAACCATTCCTGGTTTTTAGTTCTGCACACGTCGGACTCGAAGCCTTTTGTCTAACAAATCCTGGCGAGGAACGCAATTATGACCATGATATAATCCTTTCCTACCCTCATTTACAGTAAACTGCCCTAGTCATTATATGAATAATAATTAAATATACAAAATAAAATATACAGTAAAAGTTTCTCTAAAATTTGTTATGGCTAGTGTTATTTTAAAGTTAATAACATTGCACTCCCACAGAGAGGTTACTTACTGGTGGTCCGGGACTTCCTGGAAGTCCTGCTTCTCCAAAATAGCCAATGTCACCCTAAGTATTAGCAAGAGACGGGAAAAGAGATAAAAAGAGACAAAGGATCCAGGATTCAGATATATATATATATAAGACAGTCCTGTTGCCAGGGCTGTAACAAAATGCAGAAAAATATATTGACACACTAATTATTAATCAAACAGATGAAATGTACACATATTTATGATTGTGCTTGAAAAGTGAGCACAAAATTAAAAAATGTAATTCTTTTCAGAGAAAATTTGCATGGAGTAAACAGTTAAAACTAATTTAAAAAACCAATACAAAAGTCTCTGAGACAAAAACCTAGGAACAAAAATAAGCCCTGTTAAAAACAGATTTCCCTTAATGCAGATACACACAAGAACTATGCTTACAACAATGACCAGAATAATAATAACAGCAACAGAGAACATAAAAGTAATATTATAATAATTTGCAAAAGTTTAAACGTCTCCAGTCAAATGACGTAGTTATTGATTTTTTTAAATCAAAGTAGATAAAGAAACAAACGCAATGTCACGTTACACATGACGTCTTTCTAATTTAATATCTATTACTTTGAAGTTTAACATAAAAAATAATAAACTAGAAAATGTACCACAACTTCTGAACTTGATACTTGTGCAATATTTCCCCCCAAAACATTAGTTTCAGCTAATAAACTGTAATTGGGCCTTATAAGAGTAAGCAATGGCAATGGAGGGATAGCGGATATGAAATGAAGTGAAATGAGGCAGGCAAGTATTGGACTTCAGTGTGACGGGTGATGGAAGTGATTGTAGAAACACAAGACAGCAGGTAGCTGGGGTTTCCTCGCTCACAACATGTCCTTCTTGATCTCTCTGTTCACCATGATCCCACAAACCTGAGCTCCTTTGTCTCCTTTAGGAAATCCAACAAACTCCACAATTCCATTGACCAATGACCGGCCTGGATCGCCGGACGGCCCCACGTCTCCCTGGATGTGGCAACCAAGGAAGAGAGAGGTTTTTTTTGTTTTTTTTATATGGGACAGGACGTTGGGGACGGAGGCGGAGGCGACGGGGCAGGTTGCGGAGTGGTTTGTGGTGAGAGTTTGGGGTGATTGTAGGTGTAAGGTTGAGTTTCAAAAGCTGTGACCCCTGTTTGGGGTGGAGGGGAGGTCAGGGCGAGAACAAGCTTTGAGGGAGAAGGAAAGAGACTTCACTGAGCAACTCATCAAGGCCATTTGGATTATGCTATCTTGACCCAGCCCATTCTCTGAATTTAATCTCCTTAAACATTATCAGCTCTTGGTAATCTAGAGGCAACTGCTGATCAGTAGGTATATGTCTGATGGCTCGGCCTATGCAGCAGGAGGTTTGAGAATGTTTAGAGTTTGGTACAGGATTCAGTGGCTTCTTCAGACCACTCCTCGCCCCGCATGTCTCACTCTCGCCCTGGCAGAGCCCCACCCTGGGCTGGTATCACTGCTCCCCTGTGTGTTACCTTCTCTCCTTTGTTGATAGTGCTTATAGCTGGTGAGCCTAACAAAGCAGCCGGAGCGCCCCTGAGTCCCGGTGGACCTGCATCCCCCTGAGATCCACAAGACACACAGAGTACACATTAGAGCCCGAGAGCGCGGGACAGAGGGAGTGTGGAGAGTGGGATAGTGTGGAGAGAGAGAGGGAGAAGGAGGGAAAGAGCAAGGCAAAGAGAGGAGCAGAGCACTGCAAAAAGGAAAAGAAAATCTGAGCAAGTTGAAACTAATGAAAGAATAAGAAATTTACTGCATTATTTAAAACAGGCAAACTGTCTATATATTGTTATAACAGTCTTACAATGATCTTTTATTGAGACATATTGGGACAGGTGTAAGAAAAAGGGCACTAATTAATGCAGTCATTTTATAATTTTATTTTGAAACTATTTCGAGAAAATTATATAAAGATAAAGTATTAAATATAAAAAAAAAATCATTGTCAGCTGGAGAGATGAGTTGAACTGTGCGGAGTTGTCACTGAACAATTTCACTGTACTCATCCTGTTCTTTTAAGAATGGTATGAGCAACTTGTGATGAGCTTAGCTATGTGCAGTGCATCAAAGGCTAGGGGCTTTATATGTGGTTAACAATAGTTTAGAAAAGAAATGTACTATTTAGGACAAGTCTCTTTAGACACTTAGATTAATGTTATGAAGTACTCAGGGTTTTCAGAAATAGCACTTTAAAACATTCATTTACTGAAATTATTTGGCTTTATTTTTGTCATATCAATAAATTGGGAATAATGTAACATAGGTATTTCCCAGGCAAGTCATAAACACCATACAGCCTGTATTTAAAATCAGTACTACAGTCGTACCGGAGTAGGTGGTTCATTATAATAGTCTCCTCCAACAGGCAAACTGATACAAATACTCCTTACCCTTTTTGGTATTTTACCATTTTTTTTGACACCAAAACAAGATTTGATAATTTGTCCCACAAATGTCATTTGCCAATACATCATTTTTTTGAAGTACAGATAAGACGTGTTGGAGTAATGTGAGGCTATAATAAGCTGTATATAATGTAATGTAATATAATATTAATGCTGAAAAGGTAAGCAAAAAAGAAAGAATGAAAAAAAGAAAGGAAGAAAGATGCTAGAAGGAAAGAGTGAAACAAACGGATGCAAAGAAACAGACAAAGTAGCAGAACGTGGAAAGAGAGAGGGATGTGATCAGACTGTGAGGGAGAACTAAAGGGAAGTCGCAAAGACAGAACAGGCAGAGAGATGATAGAAATAGTGGGCTCATTTTTCAATGTATACTCTTCATATGACATGTTTAATAAACTAGGATATTAACCGTTCACAGCCAGCGTGACTGTTCTAGCACTCACTCATTCATATTACTATCCAGTTAATGCAAAAACGTACACAGTCACAGTTTCACTGATTTGTACGACATCGAATGACAGGAGTCTATTTGCCACACTGTTCATTAGGACTCTTGATTTGAGAGGTGAAAGCATGCATAATTGTTTTGTTTATTCATTTTTTGTAAGGATTGTTAGTCTTCATTCTCACTGGGGAAAAAATCCCAACCCCAAAAACTAGAATTCCCAGGCTGCCCCATGACCAAAGAACCCATCCGAAAGATCCACACAGGAAGTAGGAGCGAGTGAATCCAGACCCAGCACAGTTAAGGAGGCTGACTGATTCATAAAAATGCAACCCAGTAACAAGCCAAACAGAAGCTCAGCCAATAGGTTACTGATGTTGTACTCTTATGTCTGAGCTGGCTACCTTAAGCACAGGTCAAGTAAAACTTCAACCCATATGGCAGCTCAATGATTCCTTTTATTAATTTAGAAATGAAGTATTTTTAAAATGCAGTTGTGTTTGTTTTCTGATGGAATCTCTGAACTGCCACGCAACAAAAAGAAACTCACAAGTTGTTTCCTGCAGTGCTACTGTGCTTGCTTAACCAAGCATTGATAGCATTGCATGTATGATTGACACTTTCAGCAACACTGCCTTTGAATGCCTATTAAATGGCAACTCCTTCCATTGAGGGTTGAATAACCAACATGAAGTAACGGTTCACATTAGTTAACCACTGTTAATGTATTACTTCATGTTAACTAATGTGTAACTTTATTTTAGTCAACAATCACTGTAAAGTGTTACCTATTACTCTATGGCACATAAGTATATATATATACATACTGCAAGTGTGTGTGTGTGTGTTTACAGTTAAGATATGGTCAGGGCCAGTATTAGCAAATTTAGAACTCGAACAATAATCCTGGCCCTTAACACTACATCTAATGGTTTATTTTGGCTTACCACTGTATTACCACTGATTGTGTAATACATATGCCAGGTGCATTTTCTTAATATGCTAATTTCAGATATGTATGGCATTCATAGAAAGTGTTACTCAGACTACTAAATCTGTATTAAAACACTCATAAAGTAGATTGCTTGAAAAACAGAGAGGGTAATCCACATGGAGAAAAGTTAAGAGAAAGAGGGTGTCATTTTAGCATGCATGAGATTTAATTAGAGTAGCCTTGATACTGCCCTAGCTTAAACAGATTGAACCACAGTTAGTCAACATCTGCCTTCATTCACCATTTGCCACATTACCATTCTATGGTTATAGCCCAGATCAAATACCCAGTGGAAACATTTACTCTGTTTAATGAACATGGACGCGCTGACAGGACTGAACTGTAACATTAATTGTTTACTATTGAAATATGCTTTACTAATGAAACATCTCTTTAGTCTAGTCCCAGTCTCAATACTGGGTTTTTGATTTTTTTTTATCAGTCTATCAGATCAGATAGCTGGTTCAACAAAGACTTTTTAAATGTGACCTCATTTAAGTTCTGGGTGTCATGCAGTGAGGGCAAGCTGGAGCATCTGGTATATGAGCTTGGGCAAGTTATCAGTCAAACCCTTTGAATCACGTGCAGTGCCATCCCATGTCAATACACAAAGCAGGCAGATACACACACTCATGCATGAAAAGACCACAATATAGTTCAAGTTTGAATATCCCAAACGTCAACTCATGTGGAAATGAGTCAAATTCCAAAAAAAAAAAATCAAATGGTAAATCTCTCAAAAATGATGAGAATAAAGATCTTGTTTATTGCCGCTGGTGAATAAAACAGTTACCTTCTCTCCCGTCTCTCCTTGGTAACCCTGGCCAGGGTTGCCCTAGAAAATAAGCAGTAAAGTTGGACACCAGTCTATGAATGATCATCTTGTGTATTCATTATGGTGGCATTTATTAGGCTTACAGCTGCATCTTAGCTACTAGTCTCTCCTACAGTCTCTTGTGATTGGAAGACATGTCTTGCTAAAGATCGATTTAACTGACCCTATGGAATGATGCACAAATGTCACTAGTCCTGTTCATCTAATTATTTGGCGCCCTCTTCTGGAAAACCAGGAAAATATTAACGTTTGAAAAAAAAAAATACAGTACCAGGAGGCTAAGCACGATTTGCAAACAATGAGCCAGGCTTGAACACACTGATTCTTTCTGATTTGTAGAAGAATATAAGGTTTACTATGTAATATAATGCTTAATATGAATGAATGATATTTTCAGTGTATGTACAATTAAACTATCACTTTCAGAAAATGCAGATAAGTTCTACCTCTTTGTATCACAGTTTCCATCGATTTCTGTATGTTATGTAATTTGATTGTTATATGTGTATGTTACGTATGCAGTATTGTGTGACCTAATTCTTAGTTTTAAAACACCTGTAAACCAGGTACACAATAGAGCGTTTCACTGATTACACATCATCCATCATCTTCTCAAAGATAAATATCAGAATATCAGGGTACATGCAGGGTACAGACAACTTACTGTTGGCCCAGGAGGACCAGGTGGACCAGGAGGGCCCTAAAGAAACAGAGAGCGAGAAAGAGAGAAAGAGCACATGTAGATATTATATTGCACTCAATTATAAGAGTATATGGTATGGTTTCTTTGGCTATATTCCTGTACCAAAATAAGAATAGGGTACATACAGGATAACCGATGGGACCAAACGGTCCAGCTGGACCCACAGGACCGGGAAGACCTGGAGGACTCTAAAGGACAAACCAAGTAGGATGGATGTGAGTATGCTTTTGCACTCCAGTACATCCCAGCACAATGAGGTAAGACTTAGAGTTACTGTGGTGCATGCTTTTGGGTTGCTAGTTGAGGATTCCAAATTAGGTCTACCGGCTAATTCAGTTAACAAATTTCATCAATGCCTTATCAAGTGATGGCAAATATTTAATAAAAAAGAAGGAAATGTCTAAAATCATTAATAACATAGTATAAAAACACTGTAAGACAAAAATTGCATGTAAATGGGAGTGTCCATAAGCCTTCTTGCTGCGAAACAGTAAGAGCAGCAGATGAATGTAAAATATGGCTTATCATAATGCCAACTGATCAGGGCCAATTCATTGGAAATACACATTTTACTGAGTAATTTTTTATTTACAAATTGTGACAGCTTTATTCCTCTTTTACAGGTATTCTAGCCTACTAACTAAACTAACTAGCCAAAATACCTAGCTAACAAACTATATATAAACTCTGGTTCTCCCAGCGGATAATTTACTTCCATGTACACACAGCATCAGCGAGAAGAGAAGTGCCCATTGTAAATCGTGTGTTACCATGATGCCTAGAGGCACAAACACTGGTTCTCCCTTTTGCCCTTTGATGCCAGGTAACCCCTAAAACAAACAAACAAGTAAAGAACTGTCAATACTGTCTTGTAACATTAAAAAACAGCAGGACATAAAAAAAAAAACTAGTGCTAAACAATGAGCGGCCTGTGTCTATTCTGCATACTTACTCGAGATCCAGGTCTGCCAGGTAGCCCTGGGAAAGCTCCCGGGAAGCCAGGATCACCCCGTGTTCCATTACAGCCATCTGCTCCTGGAAGTCCTTGTGGTCCTTCCTGGCCAGGGTGACCCTGTGGAAAGATTAACCCATAATGCATATAATACAATTAAACACAATTAAAGTACACAATGGCGGTGGTGGCCAAGTGGAAGCAAATGTCTGACATACTACAGCTAATAGCAGTGCAAATTTCAGTTCAGGACTATGACGGTATAGGCTTTTTCATACCACACTGAAAAAGCAACATATCCCTGTAATGTAATGTATACCTCAAACCCAAACATCCCACAACCCTGATTCCCCACCAGAATTGGACACCCCTTTGTGTGCACTAGCATCATGCAGACAGAACATCACAGATTACACTTGTGGTTATAGTTGTTTTTATGCGGTTTCTATGTGTGATATCTACTACCAACACTGAAGCTATACATAATCAGACACTACTTGAACAAAGCATGATTCAAAAACTGCAGTGATGATGTTAATGAGCATCGCAGTAGGTATTACATGGTATTGCAATAATTTCAGGGCAGCTGATCAAGACTCTAGAGATGTTAGGAATGAATGAAAATTACAGAATTCTGTCACGTATGTTTGATTATCATGGCCAGTTGTAGTCCTATAACTACATAGTAATTGAAAACCAGTAACTCAAAACACAGCAAACAGGCACAGACTTATGCCTTTAGTTAAAAGACATTCTGGTTTTATATTTAGGGGAACCACTTTTTCTTTTACAATACTGATATTGAAATCATAAGTAAGACGTAAAGCCCCTGATATGAGGTACATGACCAATACTATTCAAATGTATTGTATAAATCAAGCAAAACACTTTATGTATCAATACTACTACTATTGTCATGCTTTTTTACAATAATCAGAACATGTTTATTATAACATTTTTAGGGCATGCAATTTTAATGCACACAATTCCTAACAGTTGAGCTGAGTGGGTGCCTTGTGTGGCTAGATATGTGTAAATGATTCAATCAGATGCATGTTTTTTTGCCCAATAGTCAATTCTGCAGTATTCCTTTAACCATATTGCTTTACTGGCATAAGATCCTGGGTCTGCAATCTGAAAATGTATGTTTACTTACCGGAACGCCATCAGTACCCGAAAATCCAGGAACACCCATAGGACCCTGGTTAAAAAAATATTAAATCAGGTACTGAAGTACAGCCTTACATAAGTCTGTCAGATACAATGCCTTTAATTACCATCTGCCTATTAAGACGCAAATATGCCTACAATGCATATCATGTGCTAATAAATGAGTGAATAAGCCACTAAGTCAACATCTGTCAACAACCTCACCTTGTCACCTTTGGGTCCAGAGGGCCCTGATCGACCAGCATGGCCTGGCTCTCCTTTAGGCCCTACAGGTCCTGGAGCCCCAATAATGCCTTCAGGCCCACTGGGGCCCACTAGCCCCAATTCCCCAGGGCGGCCCTGAGTAGAGGTGAAAGAAAAACAGGTAAAAACAGATAAAAAGCTTGTTAATAAATGCGCTTGTTCAGATGTTTCCGAAAAGCTTCAATTTATACCTAGATGTCTAGACAGTAGTATAGCTATACTGTTATACTAACTGGGAGTCATTATCTGTCATCTTTTACATCCCTGTATCACTTCTAGGGGTCATCCCGGCAGAATCCAGAATGGTGAGCGAGAGAAAAGTACAGTTTATCGTACTTACAGTAATAATTTAATGATCTATAGTATTATCATTACAGTTATGATTACGGGCAACAATCAACAACAGTATCCATTTGGAGTTGGAATTCAAATACAGTATATGTAAATACAAACAGCTATCCAAGAAAAAATAAAGGAACAAAAACTGAAATAGGATAACATGTAGGGATTCCTTTTTCACTTTTACACACACACACACACACACACACACACACACACACACACACACACACACACACACACACACACTCCATTAACCAAATAATGACCCTATACTAGGATTTTGCCTGCACTTGTAGCTGTGAGACTTAATGTCTGTGATGGCTGGTAGTAAAGGAAATGCTAGAGGTCATGAGTGTGGTGTGGAGGTCAGAGCACAGCACCTGGACTGAGGTGCTCTACAGACCATCTGCTTATTACGCTGTTATGCTGGCACCAAAGATAAAAGAGTGGCTCCTGTGTACTGTACTGTAGATCTGTTTGTCTGATTGTCATTAGTTGCCCGATTCAAACAATGTGATCAATTGAGTAATATTTTTCCATTTTATTTCATATAATAATACATCCCTTGAGCTCAATAGTCATCTGTAGAGTTTCCAAATTCTAATTTAACCCCAGATACTACACAGAAGTAAACTAACCCTGCCACGTTTAAATGTTTACTTATAAATTGGTCTTTATCAGTTTGTAGGTCTTTACGTTTTGCATAGAAGCTACCAATCTGAAGATGAGGGCTAGCATGCATGTAATCACAACACTCTTTTGAATAGCTGCCCATACACAATTGTACAATAGCACAATTGGAGAAGTGCTAGCTGGTTGCTCAGAATTAACTTTGTGACCTAGCTGCTGTTAACTCTATTTTGGCAAAGAAATTTGAGTCAAATTAAGAAATCCAGTCACATTAAAGCAGAGTTCCCATCAGCAAACTGTGGTTTTGTGGAATAAGATTTTTTTTAAAAAGTCATGAAACATTTTAAGAGTATGTCCTCTGAATGCATAAACCAGCAATGAACTCAGCCAGCAATTAAACCAGCAAACAAAGTTTCACTCCAGACACTGCGATCCCTGCTGCCCATTACCAGCACTGTGAAGAAATCCAAGTTGGTCCATTTGTCTGCAATGATGAATAAACTGCTGAAAACTCACTATGGACAACTGAATCTAAAATATTCTTTTTTTGTTCTTTAATAATTATTGACATACTGATATCATGTCATTACTACCATAGCCTCATATCTTGAGGACTGAGCATTAACATAGTCTAAATAAAACAGACACAATATACTACATTCACCTAAAGAAGGTAAAAAAAAAACATTTTTTAAATTCACACTGAGAAGATCACTTGTGATTCTTATGTCTGACCACATGGTGGTGACATTATGTAACAATTAAATTCCCCCACACAGCCTCACTTACTAAAAGCATGTTTGACATGCACCAGGAAAAGAAGTCATTTACTGTTTCTGGGAGTCAATATAGACTGAATGATGCTTGTTAGCGCATTTTGAAGTCCACACTCTGGCAGAGAGAGTGTGCGTGTGCAGGGTGAAGGGGAGGTGGGGTCACTCAGGACAGCCCATAGTCAGGCTTCACTCAGGAAGGCCCGTCAAGGGGAGTGAGTGCATTCCACACAAACTCTCTCCCTATCTCTCACACGCACACACACAGACTAAACTCACAGACTAAAAGAGATTCACACCCTACAATTAATGGCTGACAGGGAGAGACAGAATTAGGTGTAATTTGAAGGGCCACCTGGTTCCAGCGAGGCCCGAGCTGAGCTTCCAGACACACAGGCCAGGAGGGGAGAGGAAGCCCTGGTCACAGCAATCCAGCCAGACCCTCCATTACTCACAATTACCACCCTGCAACCTGACTCTGACTTGAGATCCAGTGCACATGTGCTCTCTCCTTCGCTAGTCTGGCTGGGTTCATTGCATAAGACCTTGAGCATTCAATGATGTTGATTAAAAAACAACACAACACAACAATACAATGCTGTTCTTATAGGTGTAGTCACAGCAGTGATAGATACAGAACAGCCAACAGCCATGCACGGCTTAATGAGTGTCTGCCCATAAACAAAAGTTCAATCAGTTACAATGGGGAGAACACTAATCTATGCAGTGTTGCAGGTAAGTGTTGACAAATAAATATAGCCAGTGTCCTTTAAGCTCAGTATGCTCACTAAAAGCACACAATTTATCAGGTTAATGATAAAATATATCATCGCTGTCCAAAGAAATACATGTATCTCTATGTTTACATTACCGTGTGGGAATTTCATGATGAATGGACCAACAGAAATGAACCTAAACTGCTTGGAAAGACGTCTGGTTCCATTGACTTACATTGAAATTAAATGAGGTTTTTGCCCTCTCCTGTTTCGGAGATACGTTTTCCTTTGGACATCTCTTGCTGAAAAGGTGGATTATATTTCCATGATATGTGCCCTTTAATACCATAAGATGTTACTATGTAATTCTGTTGTTATGCAGTGACTGCTGTTGTTGTTTACAGGTTGTCTATAATTAGTTTAAATCTTTACAACATGTGAAGTCGTTAGTCTAGAACAGGGGTGCACAACTCCTGTACTGGGAGTAGCACAGTTTTGTGATTTACCTGCTCCAGCGCACCTGATTGCACTTGTGTGTTAATTTCCAGGTTTAGTGGGTATGTTTAGATCCTAGTAAAGTGGAGTATGATGTAACTGATCATAATAACAATAAGATATTGACATTGCGCACCCCTAACTCCAGGACCCCTGCGTCACACCATAAAGTCCTTCACTGCATCTAATCACATATTGTTTTCAGAAGTTAATTCAGTTTCACACTGGTGAACTTGTATCAAAGGTATCAAACAACTGAAAAATGTTCTAGCAAGCAGCTTCGTGAAACTGTGGTTTCAGGCTAGGACTCTTGCAGTGAGCTGTAGAGACTTTTGCACGTTGTCTATAAATCATCAGATGACTCAGCTTTTAACAGCAACTCCACCACTGCAGTACAGTTCACAGTTATTAGAAGGTGAAAAGAGCCTCCAGAGTCTCCCACTTGATCCAGACCTCTAAATTACCTTAATAAACACTGCGCTTTGCTGTGGTGTGATAAATGCTTAACAAGCTTGAACACAGCAGGGCAGACACAGAACCTCTGTATAGTGTATTCACCAGATGAACTTGATTCTGTTAAACGCTCAGACCTCAAGACATGCATTCATATACTACAAAGCAATGCACTGAGTTTACACTGATGTCAAATATGGACATCATTTTCATATCCATAAAATACAAAAGTGCCAAATTAAAAACAGGCTAACACATTCTCTACTGATAAGACACTTCTACATATTGTAAACTACAATTACTGTACAATTTATGCATGTATGCCCCCTCGCTCCTGGCTACTGCATACCTGAGCTATTACAGAATGATGAGCCCAAGGCACAGCTGCCATTGTGAGGAATATAAGTGAAAGAAAATGCAGTTACTCTTGTTAACTGGATCAGTTACCTACACCACAGGGTTTTACTCCAGGCATAAGATTATTTTTAACTGATGTGTGGTATCATTGCTTCCAGTTGTTTTTCAAAAGTACCATCTGGCCTGGGTCTCACATCCGTAGGGACTTTCAACAACAAAGGTAAAAAAACTTCATTTGTTTTATACATTTTCGTTTTTTCTTGTGATGTGTATCACCTCATGTATTGTGTAATCACTATAAATAACTGACTTTGTTTAAAATCTTAAAAACACCAGATATTGGGTGAGTTGCATGTCACAACCACATCTACAAATGTACTGCAGTGGTACTGAAGTTTATTCTTTCTTTCTTGCAGTGAAGGAAGAACCACGGAATGGCTGGGTTCAGTTCTTTATTTCTATAGGCTTTCTAACGGCTATTGCATTCGAGTCTCAGCACTGGTTAAAAAAACAGTATCTGTACACAGTTTTTATAGCTCATTTTACCCCCCCATTATACATAGAGGGTGTATTCTGGTGTTGTTTTATTGGACGGTCAGCTCTCCTAGCTTGAGGTAATTACTAATCTTTACAATCTGAGTATTTGGACTATTACTTGATATTAGTATCTTTTCATTTCTGCCCTTAATTGTTGTATTATTTTGACTGCTAACTTAACAGTTTCCTTATGAAGTGATCTAGGGTGATTTAGTTTGAGGTGTTTGGTTCAAATAATATTCTATTTAGGTGTGGTTTAAATGGCCAGTTTGATTGAAATATGCCAAAGTAATATGCATGTGAGGGGAAACAATATTTTTATATGCAACTCTGTTTGATTCACAATCCATACTGTCTCAAATTGCATTTGAAGTCTATTACCCCTACTTTGTGTTTTGAACTATGACAGTGTAGTGGTTTTGTTCAGTAACCAGTCCTATGTCTAATGTCCTATGGCATTTCTAATCAGAACTCCAGAATTGTTCAACCTTGTATCCATCCTTATCATAAAACATGCCTGTTTTTCCATGCAGTTGGAAAATAAAAGACTTCCAGCCACATTAACGTGCACTAGACTGCTTCATTTATGGCACAAATCCCTCTTCCCACAATGGGCACAATAGAACCCATTCTGTGCACTTAAGCCACCCAGCCTTACCAGCCCAGCTACCCAGTGCGCACCTCACTTCCTGTCCCCATGGCCAAGAGAATCCATGAGCTGACAGATTCCCTCTGGATCACCCAGCTTCGTCCTGCCGGCCCTGAGGATTTGCCGGGACCATTGTTCTTGGGCGGCGAGGCCGGTGGGATGATTTTAACTGTCACACCGTGTGCTCAGTGGCAGCAGTGATGGGCGAGGGGCAAGGACACATTCAGCCCCACATCAGAGCAGGGCACAGCCAAGTTTGATTGATTCGTCCTTGATAACCTAATTTCCAGGGCACTGGCCAAGTAAGCCAACATCACCAAGCTGACAGAAGGATAGGCAATGATTCAGCAGTCTTTCTCTTTCAGAAATACAGCTAGAGATCAGGCATGTGAAGTTGGTTTATGGTTAATATGGCATTGTTAAGGTTTTCACACATTTCAACAAATTACAAAGGGAAAATATTTGGTTCACTGATACAAGACATCTCTTTTTATCTGTGGTCATTTCCTTTGATCCATGAGGTGCTTTTAAAGTTGTGTGATGGCTTTTTTAAACACCTAAAAAAGAGTAATCAAATGCTAAAACCACATCCACATATTCAAATTACACCCTCACCCCATGGCATCCCCCCCACATTTGTTTCAGACCAGTGGTAAACACTACAGAAGAAAAGGAATGACCTAGATGAATATGTAAAGTACTTTTCACCAAAAGCTCCATGTTTCATTGCGTAGAACTAAAAGGGTAAAAGCATTCCCTTTGTTACGCTTCCAAACACAAATGCCCGACAGATAACTCTGCACAGATTACAGGAGGTTATATAAAAAAGTTGAAGGTCTAAACAGCCTGCAGTTGACATGCCCAGTAATGCGAGTGGGAGGAGGGGACAGTACAGCTGTGTTTAGGTTAGAGATCTGCATTCTTATGTGTGTTTTGTTAATACGTTAGACATCATGATGAGAGTGCATCTGTGTGTGTGAGAGAGAGAGAGTTCTTCATTAAAAACACACTGATAAAAGCAGTGTGAAGTGCCGGTCACCCTGTTCCAAGATTTTCCCATACACAGCTGCTCTACTGCCCTACTTAGGAGAAGTATAGCTGGTCTTTTCCACAAATCTTTTTTTTTCTCTGAATAAACAACAGTTAATTATATTTCTATATTTAATAAATCCTTTTATCATCAACAGCTACCAATACTTACAGCTTAGCCGTTACTAGTACAGACTATAACAATACAACAATATATCTTAATATCAACAACATTTACCAACGTTTACAGTCATATACAGGTTTGGGCACCTCGGGTCAAATGACCTGTTTTGTTAGGAAAGTGAAAATCCATATTAGTGCACAATTACTCTTTCTTTACTAGATGTAATATATTGGGTGGCAGGGGGTTAAAGATAAAATAATCAAAGTCATTTGTATTTATATAGTGGCTTTCCCATGCTTGATGATACTTTAAATGAAGCACTTTTACAAAAGTAAAAAAATATATAAACAACACACATCCCACACTCACACAGCCCCAGTTCCCACAGCTAGCAGGGAATTGCTCCGACCACAAATAATATATAATGTATAACAACTTAAACTTAAACTTAAACTTAAACTTAACAACTCTAAATAAACATCAGTTACCAAAATATTTAAAAACTGATTTTCCTAATGAACAATAGTTACCAATACTTATATGCTTAATGACTCACTGAAGATGGTTATATACAGTTATAAAGATCGTTCTAATTCACTGTACATTATTAAAATATTAACACTGAATACTAAAACAGGCAAATTGTTGAGGTGTTTCAATGTTTATCTTCGACTTAAAAATGCACGGACTATGTAAAAAATTACACATCAAGAGGGAAAAAGAGAGAGCACAAGAGGGAAGGAATGACAAAATGATGCTGGAGACAGAGGAGGGGGATGATGAAGCAACATGTGGTCATTTGTCTTTGCAGAGTGTTATTTTTGGCTGGATGATAATGATTTTTCACGAGTTAACTTAACGAGTGTCTTTATGCTGCAGTGGAATATTGCCAGTTACGGAGGACTAGAGGTCTCTGTAGATGAAGGAGAATTATTTTACCTGCAAGTCTTACCATGTTTGACATTCTGAGATGCCAGCATAGTTATCCACAATAAACTATCATCATTACGAGAATTAATTCCTTCTGTTCTGTTAATAAGAATATGTTCTTAAGAACGATGCTGAACAATTTGTAACAGAGGCGATAAAATTTCTTTTAGTTCAGCTCTCTCTCCTCCGTCACATAATTCTAGTTGCACTTCCACTAATCCCCAAAGGGTGGCAGTGTCTCTACCAGAAAGTGAGCATGTACCTGAAAGCACTGTGAGTTTTGTGGATATAAATGGATACCTGACCAGGCAAAGTCAAGGAAACCAGATAGGAAAGAAATTTCATAGAACAGTCTTCCATCATCCAGCATCAAACACATGCATGTACAAAATAATGTTTATAACACTGAATCTAATAGTACATACTGTAACTGAATCATATGATATAACACATATGATCACAATGCTGTAAATTACATCAACATAGTTATTGCAAAGTGGCACATGAAATGTTGATGTAATATAATTAACAAATGTGTAAAAATGTAAACATAGCTAATGAAGCCACTGAAACACGATATATGCCTGTTAGCAGTCTTATTGGGAATATAGACGGAATCAGTTGCTGAGTTGCTAAACTGTCCCTGTATACTAATTTTAAGATCAGTTCTCTGTAGTTAGGATTGCTAATCACAGTGATTTGAACAGCATTCTTTCTTACGCATTGATCTTTACAGCAACAACTAAATAACACATTTTAAGTTAAAGATCAGCCATTTTATTTTTTCCATGGGGATATGGGTTTATGTCAGTTTACCACAGGGCAGCTGTAATGTTTATGATGAGTTAGCAAGTGATAAGGAATCTAAATGAAATCTGATAGATGGGCTGATAGATCGGATAGAGTGGCTGCTTAATATACGCACTGCTTTTTTCTTAAATATAAACGATTTCATACAACAGGGAATTTACAGTTGATAGTCAACATCACCATCAAGTTTTTCTGTTATTTTACATTTTCATGTTTTGAGATGTACACTTGAGGAGTACATTACCTACTGACGTGATTTTAGCCACAGAGAACACAAGTAAATTCCTTTCTGCTGACATGGCGATTTGCACTCGATTAACATAACCAGTGCTATTTACATGCCTGTTTTCACCCATACTATGGAGTGTCGGAATCGTTACTAATACAGGAGCTTATGGTTTCATAAAAATAACTAACATGGAATTTTAAACAGGAGCAAAACTAATGAAAAACGCCAGTACAAATTCTATCACACCTCCTAGTACCTCCACATACTCCCATTCCAAGTATTCTACTAACCTGACTGATTCCAGGAAAATCCAGTACCCTGTTAGAATGGTGAAATCTTAAACAACTGCAGCTGTTTGCACGTCAATAGATCTTTATCAACAAATCACAGCGGTTCACACACTAAGGTAGGATGTCAATGCAAGCTACTAGAAACAATATTTGGTTAAACTTATATTGGTTCCAATTACATAGCCAGGTTCTACATGAATTTAAAGGTTATGGGTCTTGAAAACAGTTAGGAACTGTTAAAGGAAGGAAGTGTAGGCTATGGGGATAAACTAACAAGAGTGAAATTCTACATCATGTCCTTCATGTTTGTTGGTTATCTTTCTACACGTGCTCCCATTTCCTTTGCTTATTTACCGAATGACTTTCGTCTGGCCTATCTCTGTGGGTGTAGTGACATCAGGACCAAGCCAAAGTAGAAGCGGCCTTCACCAAGCGCAAAGTCTGCTTCTCTCTCTATGCCACCCTGAGAGAGGGTAAAAGTCGGTAAGCAGGTAGTTTGTGCAGAAAAAGAAAGGGGTGGGTAGTGGCATAAACATCCTCTGTAAACACATGAAACAGCATAACTCTAAGTAGGAGGAAAAATTATTTAAAGGAAAGAGGGACTGGCTTCTATTTAATCCAAGTAATCCTTTCTCTGGGTTATTCTTTGGTGATTCCCTTGATCCTTAGGGAACAGTTAAAGGCATCTTAAACTGTAACATGGCTCAGTTTATACTACTCTACGGATCCGGTCAAGAAGTTAGATGTTTGTCAGAAAAGGAAATAGACTGAAAAACATTTGAAAATTGAACAAAGTAGCTGCTGGTGTTCTCAGAAGAAATTCAATATTACTGAATGGATTTGTGACTGATGGATTGTGAAAAACAAAAAATGTCTATACTACAAATACTACAAAATATGAATGATTGAGGTTTAAATATTATCCTAACTAGGTTATGAGTATCTCATTGTTATACAGTTTGTAATTACAATATTTTCACTATGTTGCTTACCAGCCTGAATATAGAGCATTTTATAGACAAACAAAACAGACTCCTACACATCACAACTACATGAGGGAACATCTACATTAAGGAGAAAATAAGGACATTAATCTTTTATTCAGTATAATGACCCTTAAAGTGTCCTGAACAAATATTAAGTAAATAAACACTACACTGATTACTCAAACTGCTGTCACTGATAAATGAGTGAAGACAGTCAGGTCTAATTAATGGCTTTAAATCTCTGGTGCATCTCTTCAAATCTCTGCTAAATCTCTGAGAGCTGACGTAGTGGCAGCTGAGGCAGACTCGCATGTGTCTAACAACCTGCATAAGTTCTCATAAGCTCCCCCACCACACATGAAAGACAACACTGCTTTCCTTCAGCTTACCCTAACACAAACCATGCTGTCAGCCTCCTGTCACCTTTGACCTCTCTGGAAATGGATGTTATTGGTCCAAATGAGTCCAATACGGGTGTGTGTTTGCGTTGAGCTCTTGCCAATTGGGAGAACACGCTCTTCACAAAGCTGGTCATGGTCACTACATGTCTTTTGGGTGTGTTATGAGATTATTAGACATAGCTTTCAAGAAAATGAGACATGCCCTCCAGCAAACATCTGCAACATTCAAAAGTCTGCCTTAAATGTCTCATCAACAATGTATTTAGAGATTTCAGCTCTGTCTCCCTAAAGTCATGAAAACCTGCTACCAAAATAAGCCTGCATGTTCGTAGCAAAATGCAAGAGCTTGTGGAAGTGGAGCTTTCTCTGTACTACTGTTTTCTATCATTGTATAAAAGAGGCATTGCGTTTACTGTTGAATGCACTGTGGTAGTTTGTGAGGTCTCTCTCTCTGTCTGGCAGACTTTCCCACTACAGCTGACTGCACTTGTTGGGGTCCACTCACTTTCCATCGCCTCACCCTGGATGCTGTTGGTTTTGAGGGCTGTGATTCTATTGGTGGTGGTGTATTGTGGCTCAAAGGTACTTTACGGTTTGTGAACATTGGCTGAGGCTTTTGTAGCCCAGGATTACTCGTATCAAAAGGTAAGAGGGCTGGCCAAGTAGGGAGCTAATCTATCTCACCTTTTTTTTTCTGGGGTGGACGCTGACCACAGCTGTATCCAGAGCTGAAAACTGCAGAAGGCCTTTAGCTGTTAGAGTTTAGCTGATAGAATTCACACACCGTGGAAGACTTTGCTTTGACTTGTAAACTAAAGCCTATGCAAGGTTTGTGTGCTATAAGATGAAGATAGGACAGACTTTTGCTTAGTTCATGTACATATTTTACTCTAAGAATACTATACAAATGTAAAGAACTAATGTTTCCTAGTGTGAAGAGTGCACACTTTGTGTGATGTTATTTTCTAATGCAGTTCATATTCTAAGTATGATTTTTTGTGAAAACAACTTCACTGTGATTAGGGCTCCATGTCATGCAACATTATTTCTGCACCAGCACAGATTCGAATACTGATACCTTGACATCTATACTTATTCCTGAGCAATACTGTTCAGACACAAAATACTGCTAATCTCACGCCAGGCAGATTGACTCACAGTGGGCTAAAAGTGAAGCTGAGTTTTATTGACAAATTGTCAGTGAGGCTCAAAAACAGAATCCAAGTGAACATAGCACAGGGGGCAGGCAAAGTCATATATAAAGAGGCAGGCAGAAGTCAAAAACCAATCAAGCAATCAGAAAAGGGCAACCAAAATCAGAGGGCAAAATAAAAGGTAAGAACCAGAGATCAAACAGAATTGGAAACCAGAAAGTCAGAATAAGGATTACAAGGATAGGACACTCTATGGAATGGGAGTTAGCAATGGGAATACTTTGCAAAGACTGAGAGGCAGACCAGGGGGATATAAGCAAACAGAGTAAACGATCAACAGGTGTGTAAAATCAGAACTCGGGAGAACCCAACCGAGGAAACGAGATGGGATTGGTGGGCAAGGGACATGTGACTAAGGCATCATCAGGTGGAGGATTCTGAGAGCTGGTGTTCTGGGGATCGGAGGGAGAGGGGAAACCCGGAAGTGTGACAGCCAAACATTTTTTACAGTGCAGTGCGAAAGACAAACACCATCCATCAATCCTTTACATTTGCAGTTAAAATGTCTATTAAGAACAAATGATTCATTTTCAGATTTAACTTCAGAGGAGACTAGATAAACCAGGTAGAACATGTTTAGAAGATAAAAAGATATTGGATATTAAATGGATATTAAAATGTGGTACTGAATGACAGAATGTTCAGGGGATGTAATTCAGCTGCTGCCACCACTAGAGTCTTGGATGCTCAAATTGTGACAGTATGTGTTGTGTTTTTTTTGGTCTTGTTTTGCCCCCCTTGTAGAGCTTAAGGCGTGTTAGAGAAACACACCAGCAGGGCTGCGGTGAGGCTCTGGGTTTTTTGTGGTTTGATGAAACGTGGTCAGTGGTTTGTGATTCAGTGGGTGCTAAAAGGGTGAGTGGTGAATCATTGGAAGTGGTGAATCACAGGCATTGGTGCTTTTAACTAGGCATACCACAGACGTTTTTTAATGTATCTTTGTGTATCTTGATTCCTTGCCTTTTCTGCTCATCTATCATCAGCAGTCTAGCCTGACTAATTAAACCTTTACAGGCACAGTAAGCCTGAAACCCAAGTCTCACGTGCTGTAGAGTCTCTGGATTTTCTACAGTCGAAGAGCTGAGACACTAATGACCCAATGAACTGATGAATTAACTGCTGTTGTTAGTCCTACACAAAATATCATGATATAAAAAGTTATATAAAAAGTAGTATTGCAATATTTGTGTAATTTTGCCCAACCTTGGCTTGACTTATCATATACATGTGCCAAAATACAAATGTATCCCTCAATGTCATTATCAGTAGGTACGGCAGGTTAATATGAAGAAAGAAAAAAACAACAGATGTTGCAATTAAAGGAGTGGTTTGGCAAAAACATAAAATCACATAATTTTCCATTTTAATCAGCCAGACTTTACTAACCAGTATGGGCAACTTTAAAAAACATCAGGATGCAGTTTGAGCAGGCTGAGAGAAGTTTGGGGAAGGTATTTACAGTTTGACAAAGCATTACAGAAAGGCTTTGGGTAACTACTACTATCTAGTATGTTAGCAACCAGTTTAAAGCAAAAAGAATAAAAGAAGCAAAATTTGGACACTAAAACAAGCCTTTACTCACCTGATCGCTGATTACATCTGGGCTAAGTTGTAAACTGTGTCTATCTGATCAATCACGAAACCACATCCCACAAAGATAAAATTACCAACCTGCGAGTGCTTTGTGCTTTTGCATATGTATGTGTATCTGCGTGTGCCAAGGCTCTACTTAAAGTCTCTGCCATGGCTGAATTGATGTTAAACAACAATTAGAGGAGGTGTCTGCCCACAGCCTGTACTTACACTACACACTGCAAGACATACAAAGCTGAAGACTGCCACTTTACTTACCTATTCTACATCCAAAACCACTACACATTACTCCGAGCAAAACCGTTTAAACTAGCACTCAAACACACCGTTGTCTTCCGTGTAGTCTGGGTTTTGTTTTGATTTTTTTAAAAGACATATCTCTTTCTGAAGTGTGTTTATTTGAAATTGCAAACAACATGGTTATGTAAAAAGCCGTTATCAGCTTGTTCTTGCGTGTCAGTGTCCTCCAATCTTATTCCTGGGAATCAAATCTTCTTGCAAAATGAAATGTTGTACATTCAGATCAGTTAAATACCATATCTGGTTTAGTCCTAAAACACAGCTGAAGGTGTATTCTGCACAGTTCTACAGATGATGTGTAAATCTTAAGTTCTTTAAACTTAATCTTTTACAAAATGTAATGATTTAATCCAGATATGGTAGGAAACCTTTAATTTAGGTTAAGGTTCTTTGATCCTGTTATTCTCTTAGAAAAGTCAATGGTTGTACAGTCATATGGTAAAGCTGTAGCAGTCCCATTCAAATGACATGATTTGTTGATTGTCTAAGTAACAGTTAGTTAACACATCATCTACAGAGAATATCGTCCCTGTCCAATGAAAAACATGTATCTCCATTTTTTGTTGATTTCTACTTTAATGCCTCATTTGATGACATGATATGATGTTTACACAGTGTAGATATTTCATGAGGTATGGACCAACAGTAATGGCCCAAAATGACTTTGAAAGACGTTTGGTTCCATTGACCTTCATTCAAATTGAATGAGTTTTTTTTCCTCTCCTATAAAGTTGCTATTTTGGAGATACCTGTTTTTCTTTGGACAGCGACGATATGCTTTAATATGGGATTGACTGTACATTATAGTGCACAGTTTCTCTTTTGTTTGCTGAGATCATCAAGTGTGATCAGATGTGATCAAGTTGTTTCCAACTCCTCGGCAAACTTCCAGATAGCGCTCCTCCAGAATAAGTCTTCTGTTTGAGCCTTTAGCTTTCTGAATGGCAGGTTCTTTGAATGAGAATATGAATATGTTGAAAATTAAGAAAGCTGAGGTTTGATTGTCTGAGCATCGGGTGAGACTTAAATTGTTGGAGGATCCATTTATTTGCTTTCACTCATAAAGAACTACAGAGAAGACCACACATAGACAATTGTGATATTTGTTTGTAGAGTCAAACTGCTGCATACAATGATCTTCAAAGTTTTTTCATTATTATTCTGTCAAGTGCCAATCTGTCCATATGTCATGACTGATACATCCTCTGGTAAAAGCCATTTCACCATATCCACATGCTCTCCATCAAGGGTAGTTAGCAGTCTCCGGAGTTTTTCCCGTCACAACCTTTGTTTTCTTAATATTGAGCTGTAGTTTCATGTTTTACTCTGTTCTTTGACCTTTCCTATAAGTGCCTTTCAGATTTTCTGCTGTAACTGTTGTGTCACCGGCATATTGAAGGATATAGACCGCCAATCCTAAATCCTTGATCATCTTTCTTAAATCTGCTTCTCTCATCAATGGTTCTGCATATAGTTTGAATAGGTACAGTGATCGTATGCAGCCTTGTCTAACTTTGCCAGTACCAAATTTCTATCCTGACTATGGCTTTTTAAGTGTTGTAGGCATTCTCATTAGAACAATGTTCAAAGGCTTTGCCATAGTTATTGGCTTTTTTCAGTGATCCAGCATACATCTGCAATAATATCTCTTGTCCTCTGCTATGCCTGAATCCCAAATGCACATCTGGGAGTCCTTTTTCAAAGTAGGGCTCTCATCTGAATGATCTGAAGCATAATGATACTTAAGTGTGATATGAGAAATGTTGTGCAATAGTTTGCACACTCTTTCTTGCTTCCTTTCTTTGCTGCTGGGATATGAACTCACCTCTTCCAATCTGCCAGCCACTGGTTTACCTGATTTGCTGGCAAAATCTAGTCAGTGCTGCAATTAATATCACCTCAGAATCTAAAGATACTGCATCTGTTTTCCAAAGAGAAACCTTAAAAAAAGATTCCGGAAAGCACTAAAACTGTTCCACTATCTTATATACATCCCTTTTCATTAAAAGTGTATGACAAAGAATCCAATGTGGTACCTTCTTTTTAGGAGTGCAGACCAAAGCTAGAATTAAACTGCATCATACAGAGCTCTGCAACTCCAAACAACTCAACAAGTGGTGTCTAAAATCCATATTTTTATCCAGCATCACATTTACTGTAACCCGAGTCATGCCCTTCCTCGGCTTCTCGGTTCAATAACATCATCCTGTTTGTTTAGGTAGATTTATTATACCTACAAATGGCGACGTTATAATTATCACACACTGACTCCTACTATTGGCCCTGAAGCTAGAAAGTCTGTCATAAATACTGCAGTGCTCATGTCCTCAGGTTGGTGAGACTGGCATGTGGGCTTTGATGCCAATAAAAGTCATCTCTCATCTGGTAGGTGTGAATAGAACAGTGAGCAATAAATCTGACCTGAGAACAGTTTAAAACTCCAGTGCCAAATCTGGCAGAAAGAACAAAGGTGTTGTCAAAAAGGGCCTGGATCAAATAAATATGAACGACATAAATGCATGAGAGAATACTTTGTGTAATATGATTATGCACAGTTTAATTTTACCCCCCACTTGACAGAGGAACAGGGTTGCCGAAGTTTCCAAAGAAAAAAGAAATACAGTGCAGCATTGTTTACCTACAGTACAACTTTCTATGCCTCCTTCAGGAAAATGTTCTGTTGCAATGAATGCACAACTGAAGGATGTTAAAAGAACTTAACTTTAAATGTAGTTAACTTCTTGTTACCAAGTCATGTGCTGAATGCTGTATCACTCTTTAGATACATAGAGTTGTATCATAAGAAGGGCTGTGTATTGGCAGGAACCTGACTAGTACTATGACACAGGTGTAACGATGCATTATATTGCAAAGTATTGAAGTGCTGTGAACAAGGAAAAGCACATTTTGGAAAATTTTGTTTCAAATGGTATGAAAATGTAAAAAAAATGATACAAACATGTTAACTAGCCACCTAGGTTTGCTAATGCTACTGATTTACAGAGTAAAAGAGTATAATGACTAAAGATATATAACAACACTGCTCTCTAGCAGGCAGGAGTTTAAACACAACAAAACATGAACCATTATCCGCCACCAAAATTTGCATGTAAACTTTTCATTAAAAAAATCAATACGGTGCATTTGAGAATCGATACAGTATCACAAAACTTAATATTCTGATGCTCAAGTGTATCAATATTGTTCTACACCCCCAAGTCCTCATATTATCCTTCCCCACCTAATCATAAGTCAGTACAAAGGTGGTTTTTTTTGCAATAGGCATACAAGATAACATCTGTACTAGCTCAGTCTTGCAAGCTCACTTCTGGGTTTCATCTCTCACAGTGCCAACAGGACAATGCCATTTCGACATGACTGAGAGTGTTACATTACAAATGTATTCTGCTACAGACTACTGATTACCTGATGAAAAAAGTAAGAAATACATTACTACATTAAAGGATAATCTGATTACTTTCTGTTTCTTTATTGTTATTGCAAATAATTAAATAAAAACAAGAAAAAACCAACAAGGTTTTTCATCAGGAAAATCGTATTCTTTGCATTTTGTTTTTTGAAAATGTTATACTAGAACAAAACTGAAGCTAATAGAATGTTAAGGACAATGGAACAAATTCGTACACAGCACAATTATTGAGTTCATTGCATTCCACAAAAATAAAAATGTGATTTGGTTGGAAAATCCAGACACTGGTTGAAAATCTGTATCTTTCCAAGCTAAAAGAATAATCTGGTAGACATCTTTTTTTGAGACGTCCGTTTATTAACTGTTATTAAACACACATTCTGTTACTAATCAAGCATTACATCACTGATCATCATTTGTGTTTTAACTGTTAAAAGCATGGTATTAGCCTATTATACGTCATACTGGTGCATCATGTTTTGATGATTTAGTGGTCAATACTTTTATGGTCTGTGTTTGTAATGCAGGTACATGTTTTCATTGACTACCCAGGAGAAAAAAATACACTGAAGTATACTTTAACTTAACTTAGTACACTTACTTGCTCTAATGTACTGCAATGTACTAATGTACTGAACATTTGCTTTTTAAAATATATTATGCACTTAGTATGCTAAATATAAGCTAGTGCTGTAAAAAATATTACTTAAATAGAACTATTTGTTCTTAAGTGTACTATTTTAAAGCACCATTACAATTCACTCAAATATACTTAAGTACATATCGAAGTTTTTCATTTTTGTGCAAATGTGTATACATGTACGTGTAATTATTACCTTCTGTTGTGTAGTGTACTTTATTCCACTGTAAAAGTAAATGGGAAGCTTAAGTAAAGCATAATCCAACACTGGAGCTGTGGAGCTTGTGTTCTCTTATATTGTTGGTATAAGATACGTATCAGGGACCTAAGTATCAAAACAGCTAAGGCCTGAGGTCATGTAGGAAGTGTTTGGTAAGACAGACACACAGTTAAGACAGTAAAGATCATCAGCCAATGGAGAGACTGACTGATGGGTGTATGTTCGTGCCTGTCAGTGTGTATATGTCTCTAAAGGAATGGACTGCGGTTTAGCTGACATCAATAGTGTCTGCTGAGAGAGGAGGGAAGTCTGAAAGGGCTTTGAGGTTAAACTGTGGTTTGTGGGTAAACATGTGTGTACGTGTGTGTGCTTGGGAGGATGTGGTCAGTAACGGAGATCTAATGCATCTCACCAGGGACCTATTCGCAGATTTCGACCCCTTTACAAGCAATGTTGTGACACACGCATGTCCATGTTAGCCTTCATAAAATCATAACTACATCCCTTGTATTTTTTAGAGTTGGTAATGAATAATTGATAGCAGTAACTGAATAATAAGGCTTGGGCTTAATAATTAATAATTACAACCACAAGTCTGTAGTTTGTGGGGTATAAATGACTTTGCATAGCTCTAAAATCTCTCTATATAAATCTTAGACATTGAGTAATTTATTAAATCAGTTCTTTTGTCATTACAGAAAGCACAAGCAAATGCAAAGGAGGCAGTCTTTTCTATCAGTCATCACTCAAGTTTTCCAGCTTGCAGGTAATGCCAACATTTCCATACAAGTTAGGGGCATGCCTCAGCCTGACCGCACATATACAATACATTCTTTCTCTCTTTCTTTGTAAAATCTGCACAACCCCGGATATCTACAACCACGGGACATATCTGTTGGGTGTTTGCGTTGTGGGCGTGTGCGCACTGAAATTGTCTGTGTGTATTTGGGTGTGTGTATGTGGGCATTATATGGCTAACTAACATTTTCATGTAGTGGCTGGCGTGCACTAAATCTCCATTCACATGTTTGCATTTAAAAATGCTCCAATCACAGCGTCATGTTCCTGATGATGGCATGAAGCCCTGATATTGATCCAGAGTATTGAATAGGTGCATCACTACTATGCACATACATGACAGTGTGCTCCTAACACACTAATCAGCATGTCTTCCTAAAAAATGCTTGTTGCTTTCTAGGAAACATTCCTCTTTCAAGTGCTGTTATTTGTCAAGAGGAAGAAAGTGTTGAAGCCACTGAAGTGGCTGTGCTTAAGTATGTGTAATGGCTACAGTTAATGTGCAGCTATCTGGCTTTCTGGTTGAGTGGTGCTTTCGTTTTGACGGTGAGCTTGTGCAGCTCGATGAAAAGTAGCCAGTAAATCTGAGACACCCTGGCTTTAAAAAGACCTGAAACTGTTTTTCTGAGCCATCATATAAGATAAAAATAAAATGACTGAATCCAAACAAAAGTGCAGTTTTAAAACAAACCTAAAGCTAGAGTACAACAACATGGCATGTTAAACAGCTATTCTTTAAATTAAATCCATTCAGTTCCATCTCTTCTTTTAGGACAGGGACTAAATACAAGTAAATGGAACTTAATGGATCAGGACTGGATCTACTCCTAAAGTCATATTCTCTAGCCGTACAGCGTGAACTGAGATACAGCCTTACAAATAAAGGTGCTAAAATTGTTTATCCGCCAATGCCATAAATAACCACACTTACCTTCCCTCAAAAAATGTCAGCAGAGAAGGATTTTTGTAAATGAGACATGTGAGTGTGAAGTCCCTTCTTTTTAGAAGCTTAGAGAACTTCCTGACAGAACCCTTACCTATATGTATACATATAAGAACGTGTTGTGACACTTCCCTCACCAGAACCCTTTCTGTACATGCCCTTCTTACTGCTCCAAAATCAACACCCACTAGTTTATTTTGTATTTAAATTATAACAGTAGGATGTGCTGAAACATGTTTATGAGTTACAGTGCCCTCTGCAGGTGCAGTATAAGGGCATAGTCTTGAGTCACAGTGTGTGTTCCGAGTTGAGTGTGGTCTACTCACCCTGCTGCCTTTTATCGGGAGGCAGGGACATCCTCCCCCACTACAGTCACGCCCTGCACAAGGTCCAGAAGTCTTCGTCCCCTGGAGAGAAAGAGGGAGAGAAAGAGAGAGAGAGATTTAAATCTATGCCCTGTGGCCTCTCATGCATGGAGCTGTGTGAACAGGATAAGCAGGTATCAGAAGCTACTACACACTCAGTCAATGTGCCTCAGAGCAACCAAAACTGAACACTCACTGAGCTACACTGTCCTAAAATGAAAGTACCTTCAGCATCTTTGACTTCTACATGAGGATGTGATGGCACAGTGCTGTAAAAGTGTGGCAAAGATCTTAAAAACCTTGCTTAGACCACAAAGCGTTGCTTTAATTCAACCAAAAAAATCAACTATGTAGGTTAAAATCATAAATGTAGGGGATGTTATTCATTTAACCCTTAAAGAGTTAGTATCTTCTGTCTAAACTAATGCTAGAATGGTAGTAACTTACTTGTTGACAACATCCCTAGTTTCAATTAGCAACACAGTTCATCACAATAGAATAGCACTCTAAGCTGTAAACTCAATTTTAAAGCAACTCTAAACAAGCACTAAGCACTGAAGCAGTCTGATGCAAATCATTTCAGCACTTTTACAAGAACTGAATTCTCTGTTACAATGCATGCTCAGGTTGAATGTGCTGAAAAAGTGCTTTCTTTGTGTGCATGTCATTCAAATATGTACATTGGCTCCCTGTGAACAAAACACCTTATATCAACACTTCTTGAAAAAAGTAAGAACAAGGAATAGCAGTAATTGTGGCAACATAATTAATTTTAATCATATGGAACAGATATATTAAGTAAATATAAAGGATATATTTTTTAGTGAGGGGTATTTTCTCTAAAGCTTCCCCAACGCATCAACAGCTGTGGTGAAAAAACACATGCGTGTGTACAGCATGAATAGGACTATGACAACTAAGCGTATGCTTAAATTGAAAAAGAAAAAAAGTTAAGTTTATTTTATGGAATCCACCGACATGTTTTAGCTGGTTAGACGGTGCTTTACACATCCCGTGCTTTCAAACATTTGGGAAAGGGCATGGGGCAAGTGCATTTCTGTTTGTTTATAGTGGGTTTATGAGCAGAGGCAAATAAATGTCTTTCTGAAAGGTACACAGACATACACACACACACACACGCACGCACACACCATTCAACAAAGACAGACATTCTCATGAATGCCTTCTAGTCCAAAATAACAGCTGTGTGGCATTTTGAGTCAAAAGACATGGATTGATTAATCTGTCATCTACTGCTTTCTCCTGTAGACCCTGTAGGAGACTTCAGAGATGTATGGCATTCAGTACATGACACCCTGCTGAATAGCCTGTGGTGCAGAGTGCATGCCAAAACAACCATTTTGGAAAAAGGCCTCATCCACAGGTAGCTTCCACACTGTTAGCGAGGAAGTGATTGCAGACACTCTCTTTCTCTCTCTCTCTCTCTCTCTCTCTCACACACACACACACACACACACATATACACACACACATCGCTCTGTTGTCTGCTTGTGCAATGCTCAGATTCCACAGCTGCAATACCTCATCCATTATAATTATGAATGAGGGCTATCCTACCACCAATGTCCGCAACGGCACAGCTGAGGATCAAACTTGCAATCTTCTGACAATAGGGTCTGCAAACTGCAATTGGCCACACCTGGTTCAGCTAATTAACTTCTAAAGTCCTTGGTTTGCTGCATCCGATGCATTGATGCTAAGTAAGAGTACTAGCAGCAGGTTACACACAGGCTTCAAAGTACAGCTGCATTCCATTCTACAGGGTCCCTAAGCAGTCCTGTCGCATTCCCTCTTGAGTACAGGATGAGGGGTTACAAGAAACTGCAGCTGATAAACACCTTTATTCAGAATGTCATGCAGCATAACATTCAAACATGCATCTTCAAGAGACATGTGTTGATCTGATATGGTAAACTGTTAATCGCTACTCCCTGTCCAGTTTAAAGTTCACTTCCCACAAATCTTTTCCCAGCTGTTTGAAATCGTCCTTAAAATGTCTGAATATGCTGTATGGTGCACTTCGCAGGAACTTTGAGGGTGACTGGAAAGCACCTTACATCTCCAGGAGGTGAGCTGGTGAACACTGCTAGAAATACTAAAGGTTAAATAGGTGTTGGATGCTAAGATCTAAATTTGATTTTTTGCTGCTATTGTTATGTACAACACATATGAATTTGGCTCTGAAAATACTATTTTAATTTCATAACAAAAACAGATACAAATTTCAAGTCGCAGGAGTGGCAGTTTTAATTATAGACTACATTGTTAACATGCTGTCTTAAACACATGCCACACAGCAACCTCAAACACTTACATGCTGCATATCTAACAACACAAACCCACTAACTGGATATATTCAGTGTTCATGCACCAAAAATCTGCTGGATGGAATGTTCTTGGACAAAAGAAAAAAGGGTACTGATTTAAAGAAAATAGAGAAATGGCTTACTGGCCTAACGCTGTGTGGAAAGGTAATGTCACACTAACTTAGAATTTAGCCACTACTGAGCTAATGAGAGACAATGTATGTGTAGTAGAGAGCTGATTTTAGATCAGCATATCAATATGCCATGCTTGATAAACCTAAACGAGCACAAACAGCAGAGGCAGTTGTGTGAAGGTGCTTAGACAGCCTCAGCCAAAGGCTTGCCCCGGCCAGAGAGTCAAAGGCCACCGGAGAGCATTTCAATGTGATTAGAGGATGAAATGGTGCAGGGACGGGCTGGTATGAGCCTGGGGCTCTAGAGAGACAGTGGGAAAAGGGGGTCTACAGTGAGCCAAGTAAACCACACCCCCAAACTAGTCAAAGGAAAATTAACACCTGATTAACTCCACAATCATTGTGTTTTAATGTGTGTGTGTGTGTGTGTGTGTGTGTGCATGTTAGAGTCTTACCATTATTCTTACACACATACTCTGTGTATATAGCTTAGACAAACTCAGAGATATTAAGTCTCTGCTGAAAATTTCACCAGTTAAGGCACAACATAACGCTTCAGGCATTGTAATCTGTAATTGGCATAAATCCTGGTTTACTAAAACTACTGCAACAAATGTTTGGATATATTACACTATTGGTAATTTGCATGGTTAATAGGAATAGTTTATCTCCTTTTAAACCTGTATCAGTATTTTTATCAGTGTGTGAGGTATGTGTAAATTGTGTGTGAGGTGATGAAAATCTCTGTTTGGTCACCAGTTCAGTCCGTTTATAATGTCACCTTACTAAACAACAAGTGCAGACTGTCAGACTGAGAGAGTGAAAAGGCTGAGAAAATGAAGAGACGAAGAGGCAGTGAGGGAAAGAGGGTAAAGAGTGGGAACAAGTGGAAAATGCCGGGGACCAAAAATGAAGGGGATTGCCTGTCGCATTCACGCCTCTGATCTGCTGCATAGTGCTAATCGGCCTGACAGAAGCAGGCCGAGAGAGAGAGACAGGGAGAGAAAGAGGGGAGAGATAATTAAAGAGAGAGAGAAAGAATTACACAATAAGAATGGGTAAGGGAGAGAGGGTGAGAGAGAACGAGAGAGAGAGAAACTGAGCGAGTGTGATAGTGAACAAGGGAGTAAGAAAGGGAGTGCAACAAAAGACAAAAATAGGAGGAAGACAGAGAGATAGGGACAGAGAGAGAAATAGAAAGAGAAAAAAGGGAGCTAGGGTTGGGGATCAAGAGAGTATAAGTATGCTCTGGCACAACAAAGAAGGTGGAGAGGCAAGAAACTGTCATAGATAGAAGAGAAAGACCACAGTATTATAACCATAGTAAAGGAGGAGTTAACAGATGAGAGAAAATACACACCACATAAATACATTTTTTCATATTCTACTGTACAATTTCTATTTATTTGTTCAGATAAAAACCTAAATATATCAAATAAAATGTACTACAGCTCTTGTGCATAAACTGTGTTCTTCTTTTTTTATTATTAATAAGACATCTAGTTTGACCAGAGGTGCCCACACAAGTAAAACTGTGTATATTCATTTCATAGTAGTGACTTGAGGCACCATTACTACCAGAGGTGGTAATACTACACACTGTGATGATGATATGTATAAGTATTATATTCAGCATATACTGGTGTAATCACACGAGACTTGCTTTATTTAGACATGAAGCCTTTAGAACCCTCACAGAACATTAAGTCAATGGTTGAGGCTCATGTGCATCTTGCAAACTGCTGCAATATCAACACTGCAAAGGTCAAATGTGAGAACTATTAAGAAGTGATATATTGTGCAGCCCTAATGATTTGATAACAGGTACTGAATATTAAGTCTTAAGATTAATAACTATACGCCTCGAGATTAAGGGTGGAAAAGCATGAGAACAGCAGATCTCTGGGAGCACTCAGCTGTGAGTGGCACACTGGCACATATCTGGCAGAAAGCACAAGTGCACGTGTGAACTACAATCTCCTCAGCCCTCCAGCTCCTGCACAGTTTCCAGAAGGACGAGCTGCAGAGAGGGAGGGCCAGTGGGGCAGGGAGGGAGGTGTTAAAGGAGAAAGGGATAATTCCCCTCTCCCTCAGTTTTACCTGACCGATCCCGTCCCTGCAGGGCTCCCTTTGTCACTTTCTTTTCAGTGCGATTAGCCCACCTGGCGCAGGGCTGAAATCGTATATGCACACGAGCTTGTCCCTATGCGAGATGTGAGAGCACCCAGCAGGGAACAACAAGCAGCTTTTCAATCATAACGCCACACCTTGACATTCCTCTGCTGTTTCTCCGGTGGCACTGAAAGGAGCTATTGGAACTTAAGAAGAAGTCTCCCTGAAAACATGCACACAGACACACAGGGGACTAGATACCTTTACACACGCTGCACAAACACCACCTTTTCCTCTTTTTCACTGTATTCCTGGTGAAAGTGAAGTCACAGACCTTAAGCCTAGAAAACCTGTGTGTGCATGTTGCTGCATAGACTCGCTGTAAGTTCCCAGAAATCTCTTTTTCCCCATTTTGCCCTGATAATCCCGGAAAAATATAACAGTTTTTACCCAGTCACAAAGTGACTTTCCAAACTTTACAAAAAGTTCACTTATAAACTAAACCCACAGCATCATCAAAGCTGCACTATGTATTAGCCATTCTGGTGGAAATATGTAACTACATGAAACAGAATTGGAGACTACAATACACTACTAGGTGAAAGCAAACAAAGACGTTCTCTGACTTCAAACTTGTCCTAAACAGAACAATGGTTTATTTCAACTTCTGTTTTTATAGTTGTGTGCAGTGACAGGCAGTATAGTTCACTATAACTAGCAAAATGACATAACATGCATAAAGCAAAATATATTTTTTTAAATATACATATATATATATATATATATACACATGATGTATAGCTTGTATGAATGTACAGTACATATACATTTATTACAGAGTTAAACGTGATTGTTAGCATGCCAGCTAAAGCACATGGAAACTTGATACTGGTAAGCATTGGAAAAAAAAGCTCTGATAAAAAGCTCACTTCACAATAATCCAATCTTCAGGTATATCACATTTTTGTTTTGATGTTTCACACCAGGAACGGCATTTGTGAGTGTGCGTGTGAGCATGCGTGGATAAACTGGGAATAGACATTATGTTGTTTATGTTATGATGGAAGTGTAAAGACATTTTCCATTCATTATAAAACTGTGGCGGGACAAATTAGCCTATGGTGGGTCGCCACTGTCTAGGAAGCTAATGGAAAACAATGGTATGTAGGAGTCTCTCGATGCTGGTCTGCTGTAGCTGTCAGACCAAATTTTTTCCCCTGTAAATATGCTTTATATAATAATGTCATGGATAACTACACTTGACTGATATAAAGGTATTTTTTTTCTCTAAACTTTGTCTAAATTACTTGTAAAGCTGCCTGCATATTCAGTGAAATGCACGCCAGTAGCTGGAATTTGCAGCTCCTACCGCACATTCTCTTCAGCGCTCTTCAGTCAACAGGTCTCCAGTACGATGATAAAGATAACTGCACATATTCATGAACTGACCCTATGACATCCTGCGTGTGTGCATGCACAGACACACACTTGCACACACACAGAGGTTGACCTCATGCTTCCCCTCCTGCTTTGGGGATTATTTGTCTTGCTAAGCGTCTCTTCACATCTCCTTCCCTTTAACGTTTTACATCCATCAGTGATATCCATCTCTATGAGCGACACGTTTGTGAAGAAGGTCAAAGAAATGAAAAGAAACGGGAGGGGGGGTGCTAGAGAGAGTGGGTGAGGGTTTGCACAGTGCTGATTTTGAACACGTCTGACAGCACGGTCCGGCAACCAAGAACATGTGAATGCAGCAAATCAAACATGATCTTATGTCAGGCGCCCAAAACCCCAGAGATGGCGCAGGGTCTGTTTGAATGGTGTAAAGCAAACGTGCATGGAGGCGACCTGTCTATCTGTCTGTAGCCTTTTGTGTGTAAAAAAAGTGTTTTTAGAAAAAACTGAGACCCAAAGCAGCGCTGAGAGAGCACTGGATCAACTGACAGAAACTGTGACGCTGTCCTGATGATTGCATTTCTTACTGAATACACAAATATATCGGCATGTAACAGCATGTTCACAGAAACAGTCCTGTTTTACTGAACTGAGGGGATTTACAGCTTGTACAGCAAAACGTTTCCAAGAAATTTCATTGATTACTTACTAAAAACAGGAATGCACCCCTTGTGGAAATTAATGACTTGTACTACTCTTTACATTACTTTCTTGGAGTTACCCTGCAAAATCTGCACAAGTCTGAAATGTGCTGCTGCGTAAATGACACTAACAATAGCCTGTAACATTGAACCACACATAGGTCCTCATATCAGCACAAATCTTCATCCTAGTAAGGTGGACATTCAGAAGTTCTTTCTTTTCTGCTCTTTAATTTAATATTCCTGTGTAGCTCATCACTTTCTGCAATCAGTACATAAAGAAAACAGCGTTCAGCCTTTGCAATCGCTGCACATTTGCAGCCAAAACTGAGCCACCATTTCTCCAGCAAATATCTAGGAACAAAAAAGGAACGTTGCTGTCAACATTTGTACTGCCAGAAATTGCACTGACAATAAATGACCCCCGAGCCACCTTTTTGCAACACGGCTACGTATGTGTTTAAGTATGGTATCGTCTGCTCCGGGAAGAGGTCCGAAGCACAACTGACAACGGGCTCTTACAAAAGATTTTTCTGCTTGTTGCAGTGGGGTCTCCAAATCCTACATCCTACATAGTCCAAACTATTCTTAAACGCACATTGAATCTCTACTGCCCCAAAAGTGTCCCCAAATGTATAACAGGCATGCTGCTCTTTGCCTCTTCTTCCCAGAGCACACATGCAGATACAGCTCCCCAGGGTATGGATTACTGTTTATGGAAAACAATGACAAGGCTGATGCATGTTTTACTTTTACAATCATATCTGTTTGTTCTTAAATCACTCTATCCTACAGCGGGACATCTATAACTCTGACACAAGGGTAACATTTGGTCAAAAATCTGCTTGCCAGAGATCTGCATGTGGCCTTCTCTCACAGCTGTGTTTAAATATGTTAGCATCCACAGTTTAACACAAACCGGTCTGGCAGTAGAACCCCCTCCACTTCTCTCCCTATGTCCACTACCTCCCTCCAGCCGTAGTCCACTGTACTTTGTAAACTGGACCACCCATAGGCAAAGCAGACCGGGTACACATTCACCAATTCTCTGGTGCTCAGCTAAACAAGAGGGTGTGAGATAGCATCAGTCAAACCCTAAGGCTAAACAAGCTGACAGCAAAGGCTGGCTCCTCTAAGCCTTTTATCTTGCTTTCGGATGCGCTTCGATTAACTTTGTGCTGTTGAGTACACACAAACCATAAACAAGAGCGCATGGATTGAGCGGGTGAGGTAAATCCACTCAATTTAAAAAAATGAAGTGCCCTAATGTCTTCCAGCTGATGTAATTAGTTAAACCACTCACTGCATCCTGTCTTGAAAAGACTTGTCTTTGTTAGAAAGATGGTGTCTTTATGAACAAGATCAAAATGCTGATAAATTACAGAACATTACAGGGTGATGACGGAATTCAACCAATAAACAATGTATTGCTAAATCATAACTTTAGAGGAACATGTCCACACTGGCTCCTGATTACCATCTGGTCCATGCTAATGACTGGATTATGAAAGGATTTGAACTTTTGAAGATTAATAAAACTGTACCAGTAGCACAAAAACTCTTCAAATCTTAATCCTAAACTTAAATCCCAAACGCATTCTGACACTGGCTGGGTGGAGGAGAGGAAGAGAGCTTTCCAGGGAGTGACAAAAAAGAACAGATAGATAAAATGTGGTATCAAACAACATTCAACAACCATGAACACTGATACACTGAACTGACTTGATTCAGAGAATTTACAGTACAGCCAAATTTACCATTCCATCCCCAAGCCCATGATACTGCACTCCAGGCCTGTTAACCTGGGACAATAAAGCCACATACAAAAACACAAGTTAAGATAAAAACCGATGAATCGACGAGTCAAGCAGCTTTGCAACAGCTTACTTTACTTACATGTGTATGAAGGCCACTGTTCTATAGATCTGTATGTTGTACCTCCAGTGGAAAAATACCACAAGCAGACTGCAGAATGAGGCAAAGAGCAAATTTCTGTTCTGTTGTATTAACAGTGGACATATTACTTTGTTTAGAGTGGCTAAGTTGATTATGAACTGAGTTGATGTTTACAAACACTCCCCAAATTTAACTGCTGTTTTCTGTTATTTATTGTCAACATGCCACGCAACTTGCTGTGTGACTGACTGTCCTGAATCATGCTAGTAGCTGCAGTAGGGGTAGCTTTAATTCGTTTCGCATCAGCAATAAAATGCAGTTTATGCCTGTTTTGGAAGTCTAGGAAGGGACTTTTTCTTATTTAATAAAGTAGACAACATCAATTTCACTGGAAATGATTACAAAACTGAGAAACTATAACCTTTATGAGTAAAATTTGTTTTACAATAAAAAACAAGTTCTACATGATTTAACTGATATGAAGAAATCTGCAGTTCATCCATGCTGCCCATTTTATCTCAGCACAGCCAAATTTGTATATTTATATTCACCACCTAATATCTCCTGCATGTGAAGAGTCATCCATCTCCTTTTAGAACAGACTATCTGTACTTCAGATCGCAATAAACTTCAATTAATAACTGTCCCGACATGCATGCAGACAGCCTTATCAGCAGTAATAATATCTGTATGACTGTGGCACAGTCATGCCTGGTGTATGCCAAGGGCTGGTGCAAAATCAAACATTAAATTAGGGGATTTACTTGGGCTTCTGTCTCACCTGTAGAGGAATTTTTGGACTTCAGAGATGGATTGGGATTCTACCACAGGCTACCTGAATCACGTGGGTACGTCTGGGCATGCTCAGTACACATGGGTTTGATGTTTGCCTCACTCTGGCAAGCCCAAGCACCTACATACCTCAGGCTACTGCTCCAGCATGCCCCATTTGTGTGTGTGTTGACAGTGCAGGCTGTTACTCTCAGGTAAATCGGAATCACTACATCTAGAAAACCATTTAATCAGTACTGTCCTATCAACTATCAAGTTTTCAACTGATCAATCCATGCTCTCTCCCCAAATGTATTGTTTTATAGCAACTGCTGAGAGATTGATTAAGCTTTACAGGACACTCCAGTGCTCCAGGAGACAACTGTGTGCGAAAAGCAGATTCCACTAATACCACTGCATAAGACTGAGCCTCAGTGGGTACTTGGCTATCCTAGCAGATCATGTACTATAATACAGTAACAGGATAATTGGTGGTTTCAGAAGCACGACAGAGACATTGGTGCTAACTCACTCAGTCTTAATCATTTGAAGCACATCTGGAAACACTTGGACTGCCAGGTTCACCATGCTGACCCACAGCCACACAGTCTGAGGGACCAGTGGTCTGGTGCAGTTGCAATGGATACCTTCCGTCACCCAATACTGCACATGCCACAATGTCTCCTTAGGGTCATCTGAGCCAGGGGTGGTTATACCCATTATCAGGTAGGTGGTCATAATATTCTGATATGACTGTGCATTTACAGTAACAGAAATGTTAAAACAAATGCTGTGTAGTACTTGGGATGGCACATTTTTAAATTTAGATTTCTTGTGGTGTTATAAAATAAAAAATATTTTACCGTGAAACAGAAACATAATCATTAGTTAATTATTTAAAAAAAAGTTAAACAAGGTTTGAAGAAATTATAAATCAAGCCTATTAGGCTGGAGTTTTGGTTCTGACTAGCCTGTGCACTACAATTCCCTATTAGGTTGAACGGGATCCCCATTTTGTAAACCTGTGCACCTTTGCATTTGTGGGAGTAGACAAAATGGGTCATTTGTACACAAAAAGTTTTTGAACGTTTCCATGCTGCTCTCAGAATAGAGCATGCACAGCCCCAGAGACGGCTGTCAGCAGAGTGGTCAGCAATGACCTCATCTGAATTAGGCTAAGGATCCTTGCTCATCATGGTGTCTCTGCTCTGTTGACATTCTAACTTTAGCTTGGCTACCCAGAGATCACAGCGCCAGCCTGACATCCAACATATCACAAGCGTCGGAATATGAGCTTCCTGTTCCCATTCCCACTCTGACATTTTGGCAGGCCAGACAAAGAACGACACCATGTGCACTCAGAGGAAATGCTGCTGACAAACGGGTTAATCTTTAGCAATGTAGGCCAATCAATATTTTTGTTGACCGCAAAATACACAAAATAAAACAGCAGTGCTCAATAAACTACTGCTGTTGTAAGCATTGGAAATGCTAGCAACTTAGCGAGCATGATAAGACCTAAAGAGGTGTCTGAGCCTGAAAGGTATCTACACGTCACTACTGCCCTCTGTCATGCCCTCAAGGGGCTTGTTTAACCTACGAACTGTTTAACCCCCGAACTGATGTCAACATTCTTTGCAACAGCATTCTACATATCTCAGGATATGCTGACTCTATTTGACTGAATGATAAGGAGTGGCTAAATGACATGAAATTCATTGGAGTGTACACTATTCCGTGCTCCAACAGTCAGTTCGCTGGTCTACTGGCCACCAGCTCTACCTTGGGTCTGTTGCTATATAGTGTTATCTGTTTAGCACCTGTTTTTTTATTAGCTCTTGTGAACATATGTTTGACTGATATATCTTTGCGAAGCATATTATATAGTCATGACCATTCTTCCATTAGACCACTCTTTCTGAGTTGCTTGTATGTTCTTTGCTGCTCTTGTAGCTGGAGGATTAACCTTTGGACTGCTCCTTTTGACTTTATACTTGGATTGTGAAAGTTTGGATTTGCCATTCTTTCCAGCAAAATTGCACTTGCATCCTGTCTACAAACCCACTCTGAAAACTGCTAATCCCATACTCTGAGCTAGTCCCCGGTGTTCCTTCATCCTGCTTGTTAAAACAGTTAAATGTCAGGTGACCTTTTCACCCTGGAGAGGTCATGCAGAATGAAATCCTCGTTATTCCTCTGAAAGGTCCACGCTCATTCCAGATAACACTTTAACTGAGCTCACACCCTACTATAAATAGATCTGATATGGTTACAGCTGCTGGCTGTGCCAACAGGTAGAGCTAAGTAAAAATACCTTATCTCAAACAAACAAAGCAAACAAACAGAGATGGCAATCAGTCTAACACTAATTATTCTGAATTGACAACGTAACACCCATTCTCAGGCATATTTATGTCATTAGGCAAATACATAATAAGAATTACAGTTTGGAACAATATGCAGTCTTATAACGTAGCACAAAACCTGCCATATGTCATGAAGGAAATGGCATGGTAGTCCATATTTACATCCCATTAAAACATTAAACAGCCAGACTGGAAGCACAGCCAAGCAACTGACAGATACCTGACTGAAGTGATTTATAACCATGTAACTTTTGTGCTTTGTTTAGTGCAGTCTGTAATTATTCCTAGTAGTTCCTGAATAATCATGATCAATAAATAAGCATTAAGGTAAATAAATGTAATTCTAGAGTTGCGGAATAATTTGCCGTTTGTGACCGGTAAGTTACTCAAACAGTGACACACTTGTTGTTACATTGGCTTTGTACTCCACTGACTATGAGGCTGAAGTACAGTATGTCAGTTCAATGTGATTACTAACAGACTGCACTGTGCACTGTTTGGATTGTCAGAGCCGGCATGGCCATTGGTTTCCGGCCTAAATCTGTGCAGAATACATACCAGAAGGCCACTGCCAAGCTGCCGGTGTGAACATTACCTACTTATGCCCAATCTCACTGATGAAAGGCGAAGCACAGTCCTCTCCACTTCAGGCTATAATTACCAGCGCTAAGTGTCATGGCGCTAATAACGCTGTTTGAAGTGAGGAGAGCAGCCCAGGTGGAAGTTAAACCCCCTCCAAATGGGACACACATCAACTGTGGCAGGGTTGCCAGGTGTCTTGTTTTTTTTTTTTGACCCTAAGGGGGAACTTTTTCAAATGTTAACATGCAGTCATGGCATTTAGTAAGTGGTCTAACTAACCTTTAAACCGTTAAACTGATGCTTGTAGCTAAGTAGGTCCATCATTGTGTAATGGACCTAATGTCTGAGCTCAGACTCACTTAGAGCACAACCCCCAGAAAAGGGCTCTTTAATGAGGCACCTTGTAAATGAATGAGTGTGAATAACTAATACAAAGACTAAATACTAATTAAAGGTATTTTCTGTCACATGATCCAAGCCATGAACTGTTTAGCAATCTTACTTTATACAAGTAATCAAGTTTTTAAAGTTTATTTTACTGCTCTTATTGCAGGATGGGCCCTTATCTCCTAACCGTACTGAACAGTGTGCCACTGGCAGTCCATTCCTTAATGGATTCTTTAACTCCCTCAAATCTTTTACCATAAGCATGTTGGTCAGAGAGAACATGGCGCAGTGTGCAGAACCAGTGCTTTCCGTGTGCTACTGTGTGTATTGTCACTTCATATGCACAAGGCTTCTCTTATTGTTGGAGTCAGTGTATTTTTTTAGAGTGCGTGAGGAAGCTCTGTAATTCAGATTAGTAAACGCTTGCTGTTGATTTACTTATTCACAGGTGTGAAATGTAGCTTTCAAATGAAACATAAATACACTTTTTCAACTTATTGTTTTATTACGCAACGACAGCATGCACTAATGAACAGAGAAGAGCAGATGAAATGGCAGAAATAGGCATATTCTTGTGTCAGCTTTGAAGGGTTAATTATCCCCTTTGAGGAAACGTCTGTTCCAGTTTTCAGGCTGGTTTAGTATTTCTCTTTGGGGGGAAAGGGTGAAAAATACACATGATAAAATCCACACTCAAGTGATGGGTTCTAAAACAACCTGCTGGAACATGTTTATCAGGGCTATATGGTACACCTATAAAGAACAAACCTCAGAGGATTAAGGCTTTTACTTACTTTGCACACACAGGTGGCCTATAGATAATCAGAAACAAAATGATCTCGCCTTTACTGTAACTACAGTTCTTCCCATGTGTGTTATATTGTCATTCTAAATATGCAGACAAATAGAGGACATTTAAATAATTACACTTTGATGCTATTACTGTGCAACAGTACAAGGGTTGTTTATGTATCCATTTATTGATAATTCGGTGGATTTTTTCCTTAATGTTAATGTTAATTCTGGTTAATGTCTAGGTAATGTTAATTCTGGGACTCTTCTATATTTGTACACAAAGCTCCCTGTAAGCTGTGCATTATATGATCTTTGCCAAATTGGAATAAACAATATCAGAAACAGTTCTTTATTCTTAAATGCAGCTTAGCGTTTAGTCTTCATGGGCTCCTCTCACATTGAGTATATCTGTATAGATGAAAATAGCAGCCCTAATTTAAACATTCTAAAAACTTTATATCAGTTCTGATGAGCCTGTGATACAAAATTCACACTTTAAATGTTGGAGAACTGGATCATTTGAGTAGCCAGACACTGGGTATTAATCCATTCTTCAGTCACCAAAGAATCCCCAAAAATACAATGCAATTTTTACAATGTATATCATAATAAAAACTATTTAGCAACTTTTAGTTTGTTTCCCTATTCACTGTGCTCACAGTGAAATGCATTGTGTCAGCACAGCATTTCAGATGAGAGGATCTGTGTCCCTTGATAACCTTAATGGACTGTGAGTAGATCAGGGAGGTAAAGACCTCATCTACACACCCACACCCTCAAAATCAGGAAAGATAACTTTAAGAACTTTCTGAGATCAGGACACCTTTTCAATTGTTGCAAGTGGCCACATTGTCCTGTCCCGTTTAGTTTTCATGTGTAATGTGGCACTGAGATTGTGGTTAATTTGTTGTTTAGTTTGTTTTCACCTCTAAACTCTGTGTGACAAGGCCTTATGGAGTTGCGGTGACTTTGGCAGAGATAGACATTGTCCCATATACATTAAACATGTAGCTGAAATAAACCCATTGCTTTAAATGTCATTTGTCCAGATTTATTATTTTCTCAAATGTGTCTATTATGTCTATCCTAAATAGTACAACTGCTCAAATAACTATAGAAGTGGCTCATGATACAGTGTGTGTATTGTTCATATTGGGTATGCCAGGAGAATGATCAATACTAAAGTGTATATTTGTTTCACATTAGTAGGCTGTACTGTGTCCTCTTTGAGCACGGCATGGCATTCCCCCTCTCTGACTCTCTGTTTTGGCTGTGCTCTGCCAGCACAGCTATTAATAGAAAGCGGATGTCTCACTGCTTGGTGATCTGTTTTTGGCAGGTGAACGGAGCTGAGGGTGAGATGACTGGTGGGCATGTGTGCATTTGTGTGAAAGAATAAGGGCATAAGGGTGCTCAGTGTGCATGACCGTGTTCAAATACAGTAGATACAGTGTGCACACAAAGATGTGGCTCTGTGCAAGACCACTTAAGAGCAAATGTGTGTGGTGGGCATGTGTGTGTACGTGCTCCTGTACAAAGCCAGAATGTAGATAAGTTGACAAATTCCTCATCTTCCAGTCTAATACAAACAGAGAGTTGGCAAAGTAGCCATATGCACTCACTCTCTTTTTTAAGCACACACTCTCTCGGCTGCAGGTGACCTGTCTCGTTCAGGCTGACTCAGCTGCGGTTAGCTCACTTCCCATTTGTTCTCGGGGCTAAAATCACACTGACAATACAGGGAGGGATCCCAGACAACACAAGATACAGCGAGTGCCAAACTCCTGACAAGTAAATGTCTATGAGTGTTTTGAAGTTGAAAGCATGCTGCCACTTGTAAGCAGCCTCACACCCTGTAGGGGGCGACATGATGGGTGGAGGCATAAATGTGAAGTAAAAGCTTTAGTCTGTGTGTGCCAACGCTAGGCAGCATAGGCAGAATGTGGTTATGATTATATTACAACAAACAATGGTAATATTTTTTGTGTCTGTAATACATTAAGCATTTATAGAGGGTCTTCACAGGCGCCTGAGTGGTGCAACATCAGGGTACTATCACTCTGAACCCCAGTGATGCCACAGTTGTCCAAAGCTGGGAGTCCAAGAGGAGGTAACGTCTTATAGATTTGTGTGATGGCAAAAGTGCCGGTTAGTGGTAAAACTAAAAACTAATTCTTTACCTAAAACTGAGATGCGGAACTGAACATTGTTAATGAGGAGAACTTTAACCTAAAAAATTGTTGTTTGGTTGTTGGTAACCTACTCTATGTTGGTTTACTTAAATGCCATTGCCATATGACTGAAATCTTTTTACTACTTTATATCGCAACCTATGTAGTTTATAAAATTCTTATTATCAACCTGCATTAGTACTCCTCAGTCATAATAATTTAATAACACGACTTGTTGTATGAGGCTGGGGTAGGCTCCAGTTCAGAGTTCACATTAAGATCATAAAATTCTAGCTTACAAATTGTTGCCATATGAGTTGTGTTAATAAACATTACACACATATAGTAAAGTAACAATTCTAAGTAGCTAAATTGGCTACTAAACTACTCTTCTATCTACGTGTCCAAGCTGTTAATACTTAGCAGCTTCCAACTAATGACCGAGACAACTCAAGCTCAAATAAACAAACATGACTCACAGCTGCCCTCTATTGGCATTATAACCCCAGTCAAAAGTTGGACTTTTGGTGCAATAAATGCGTTTGCTTTGGTCTAGTGACACTTGAGATGTGCATGATCTTGCTGTGGTTAAGACATTGAATAGGAAATTCCAGTATACATTACTTAAACATTCATTTCCAAAGACTACACACTAATCAGTTAAATATATATACAGTACAGAACCAATACAGATTACATAGATAGGCAAAAAATGCATAGCAGGATGATGAAAATGAGTCCGATAAAAATGCTGTAAGTATGCAAATTACATACTCTTTGCAGAGGACTTGTGAGGATAATACAGTGCATCAAAAATACGACTGCTAATTTGCCTAACAAAAGGAACTGCACAAGCTGCACAGAATTTTGCTGCATGCAACTCACAACATACTTGTTGCATGAAGTTTCACAGTGTAAAGTCAGCTTTATTAACTTTAGATTCATCATCTGCATCCTGTGACCTGCTTAGACAGCATGCTTGAGGGTCTCCTTATCTCAGGTGGTCCTCATCTAAACAGCTTGACTTTTATTAACCTTTCTTTCCTTCTCTCCCAAAAAAACAAGAGTAAGAACCATCCATCCCTCCCTTCCCCCTTGTCCTCTTTCCCTGTGTCCCGCCAAACAATGTCCTCTTTCACAGAAGCTGCTGAAGGGCCGTGGTCCGGCCTACAAGATCCCCCTGTCTGACATGTCTTTTGTTAGGGAACCAACTCCTCTTTTTCTTCTTCTTCTTTTTTGCCTAACAACAGAGTTACCTACACACCATTAAGCCAGTCTGCCTTTGATGGCAGCCAGTGAAATACGCCCAGGGCGATGAATAGAGAGAGGTGGGGTTAGAGAGTAAAGGAGAAGAAAGGAGGAGGGAAACAGAGAGAGAGAGGGAAAGAAGAGGAAAAGGAATTAGAGAGGAGAAGAAAAGGAAGGAATCCCACAGAAGAGGGGAAAAGAAAAAAGAAAACAGCCCTCTTGAAAAGCACCAGAGCATGTGATGTTGACGTTTGTGTCAGTTTGTGCGTCTTCTCATTTTTCCACAAAGCTCCTGTAGTTAAAAGCACACAATGAGACCTATCAGGGTTGGGTCGGATGTAGCGTAGAGCTTAATTATGATAAATAGTGGCAAAAAGGCGGAAGGGATGAGGGAGATTTACACGTTTATCTTCTGTCCCCAACCAGGATTTCACAACTACTCTCTTATCGGTAGAGCTGCTGTGGTGATGAAGCTTCTGCACTAAACTGTTTGTGAGCCATCCCACCGTGATATGCGATACCCCCATCGGAAGTATGCAGGATTTATGGGGGTGGGGTCGGCAGTTGAGCTAGCAGAAATGCAAACCTCTAAGCCTCTAAATCGGAAGTACAACGCATTTTCCTTGTGATTTAGCTTGATGATGGATAGAGATGGTGGGAGGAACAGATGAAACCAATAATATAGCCAATAGTACCTTTCCCCACCTGTGCCCACTGGTGCACATCTACATATGAGAAAACAAGACTCTTGTCCTTTACATGCTATTGTTATTAAGAACACCCTGCAGCTTTTGGGCATTTAAGAAGTTACTTTGGACGGATAATCATTCCTACCACACATCTCAGAACATAACATCAACAGCTGTGCACCTTGTTTTATACCAGAGGCAGTGTGGAAATGTGCAGAACGTTGACACGGTGAATTTAAATACTAATACTAAAGAGAAAAAAGCATAACCTCACAAAACTTCATAACTTTCAATTTAGCACAAAAAACAGTAAACTAAAGTGAAAGAAGAAAAGGAGATCAGAAAATGTAAAAAGTTTATTCATTCATTGATTCATTCATTTGTTCATTATTCATTTCTTCTAAGCCACTTATCATAGTGGGTCCCAGTGGGTGCTGGAGCAGAAGGCAGGAAACACCCTGGACAGGCTGCCAGTCCACAGGGCCAATGTGAAAAATGAAAATGATATCCTCTACACTCTTCAGGAAAGCTTTAATGCACTATTGTTAAAGCGGTTCAGTGTGTGTAATAATGGCTCTGTTCAGCGCGCAGCTCCAGCTTCCCGGTCGTTACAGTCGTAGAAATTCACAGCCTTGGGGTGCGTTCACTAGAGCAGGTTCTGTGTATCCTCAGGCTCTAGACGCATAGCTTTCCTTATTACAAACGTCAGGCTAGTCCTGAATGCTCACGCTAGTCATTCTTTCAATTCTTATTACTTTTTCCCCTCGTCTTTTTATCTTCCTTGTCAAAGGCAAGTTTATACAGATTGCAGTGAGCTAAGGCTCCCGCTACGTTCTGCCCTGTCAAGACAACGAGTTCAAATCTATCCCAAAGCCAAACTTCCACTGACAGATGGAGAAGAGCAGAAAGGCCACTGTGGTTGTTTGAAGCCATCAATCTATAAACCACGTGCAACCCAGTATCTTGACTGCACAGTCACAGAATTTTGAATAAAATAACGTAATGACATTTGGACCCAGTAGCTGCCATTTACACTGTGTGAAAATTACATGATCAATGGACTTGTTTGGAAAAAAATCTGGTTCCATTGACTTACATTAAAATGAAATAAGATGTTTGCCTTCTCCTATAAAGCTGCCATTTTAGAGATGCCTCGATTTTCTTTGAACAGCAACGATATATTACATCTGTACATAGCCAGTCGGACAATGTTGACAAGCACATCAGTGCTCCACTTTGATCTCTACCTTCACCAGACATTGGAGGGTATGAGGTTAGTTCACTGATTTTTATAGGCTTTCTCCATAATAAACATGAGACGCTAGACAAGCAAAGACTGAAAACTGGCAATAACTCAAACAGCTGTATGGCATCATGAATCATGCAACTTCTTTAAAACTTCTATTTGCTACTAATACTACTTTTGTTGATTAGACATCGAATTAGAATGTCAGTAGTATGCTAAAAACTAAAACGTGTCAATATATATATGTATCAGGGGCTATTAAATTACTGGCTATAATGCTTGACAAGCAACATGCAGCACCTGGCAGTACTGTTTGATGTGAACTGTAGAAAGAAGAGTGAAAGTAAGGAAACTGTTTCTGCTACTAGCTCTTTCTACAACTGTCATTTGTCGTAATGTACACTCACCACACTGTCTTTTCTAGAATGCCAGGATTACAGGGACATTTCACAAAGCCAGCAATACACTTTCTTAACTTGTTCATGGAGTTAGTTAGGAAACAAGCAATTCAGTACAATAACATTTAGACTACTAGTCTGCTATACACCATACTCTAAACTGCTTAATCAGATTCAGCTCTACTGAAGCTAACTTAAGACTGACTACGTTTCTTGATTGTGTCTGTTAGTCCTCCAAGCTTCATTCTAAAACTCACAGATACAAATTGTGACACTCAGGTCTGGTGTATATGCATGTGTGCATGTGCACAGTGTCAGCACCCCCACCACTTTCTCACACACACACCTGACCAGATGTGCCAGTGTGCTGGAGGCCAAAGGTTAAACATTGTTGAGGGAGGTCACAGCAACAAGAGAAAAAGAGATAGATGATGGGATTCAGGAAGGCAACCTTCATGGAAACAGGTGTTATGCCAGATTGCCCTCACTCAGTTCGAGTCTTTGTTTTGTCTTTTCGTCAGCACTGTTTCTTTCCTTTTAAATATTGTGGAAGCCACAACAGGAATTTGTTTTGCTTAGAGAGGAACTAGCAGCTGACTACTACTAGGAGAAATGCAGTTTGTAAAATCTTCAAGCCATCAGGTTCAGCCTCTTCCATGCACACTCTATAACAGCAACCACAAAGCTGAAATAGAGGTGACACTTCAAACCTGGACTTTTCTTGTGATCCCCTAAATGTGGACTGCCATTAATTTTATGGGATCTCCCTGTTGCTTCTAATGTGAGCCATTTCTTTTTCAAAGCAGATAAAGTGTGTGACCCCAACCTGCACCCCCACCCAAAGAACATGTGCCAACCCTCAGATCAACAGAACAATCACTGTCTGTGCTTTGGTTCAGAGAGGGGATGAAATAAACTGTCAGTTTTGAGATAATGGGATTTTCTAGGAATGCCCATAAGCATGAATTGTGGTTAAATGGTATGTAAAGTATCAAAACATTTACCAGGCGAAAACAGGGAAGATGTGAGGTAAACTTGGAGGCATCTGGAACTAGTTTGGCTTTGTTAGTGGACTTAGAGTGTTGGTGTTACAGGCCAAAGGATATGTTCTCCACATGTGGTTTCCGGGGAAGTGATAAAAGTCAAGAGAACTTTCATTTATTTAATGTCCAGTAAAAACAACCATTAAGAGCATGGTATAAAAGGGAACAGACAGAAAAGAAAAAAAGAAATCGTCAAAAAACTTCCCCCTGAAAATTACGTAAATGAAGGACAGTCTGGTCTACACATACACTGTAAAACATGCTTTAAGATATACCACATGCTTTTCTCTGGTGAAGGTGAGCTTTTGTGAGGCAAACATTTAAAGGAAAGTCTTTTTCTAAAATAAACAACTTTTTTATGATCTCTTATCGTTTTTTACATATAAAATATGCCCTGCAGTGACCCAGAGCCGAGTTTCCCTCCATTAGCCTCACCCTTTTACTCTTTACTTAATGTTCCAGCACTTACACTGACAAAAAAACTTTGCAAGAAAGAGAAAGACAAGAGTAATCGCTGCTTGACAAATACTGTTCACAGATTAGACCTGTCTTTATGTGACATATTTACTGTGCAAGTGGCAACAAGACCTACGTACGTGTTTTGAAGGAGTGAGGCAGCAGAGAAAAGAGTGGGTACACAGAAGCAAGGGAGAGGGAGACAAGCGAGAAAAGCGGAGTGACAGGCTGGGGTGGGGTGTCAGATATATGAGCACACATTCCACTCTTGGTCTGCGACTGGCAGCCTCTGTTTTTCAGTCATGGCTCACTGATACAGCTCTACGGCTGATTGGCACCGAATGCAGCACACGGCAGCCTACGAATACAGGTCCGAGGAAAGGCCTTTGCTGTGCGGTACATAAGGCTGAAAGCGTTGCCCTGCTTAAGCCCTTCACTTAAGATGGCCATCTAAATGTATTGTGCTCAAACTGTTCAAACAAACACTCAACTTCCCTGCCAGAACAAATATATACACATGTACAAACGCATGACTTCAACTAAACCTGAGTCAAGAACTGAACACACGCCATGTTTTGACGTTTGTGTAGCTGGGGGCCCAAGCAGTGCAGGAATCTATGACAACGTTACTTAATGCAATTTATTGTTCTTTTGCCAACATATGGCCAGAGTCATTCTCACACAACCGTTATTTTGCCTTATGTTGCAGGAAACTCTATGGTATTTGAGGCTCAGAGACTCAGGTCGATTTGTTTTTCTTGCTTGCTCTCCAGTACCTGGTCCAGCTTATTCTGTCGGTACTGGCCCAATACTTGGGACTGATTTATTTTTATTTTCATTTTTACATATATTTTTATATATTTATGTTTATTTTATTTATTTAAATACTGCTGTCTGGGTAAAACTGGGTCCTTGGGTACCACAATTTCGTTCCACCCCATGTACCACATGTGATGCGAATGACAATAAAGTCTCCTTGAATCCTTGAATCCTTGAATGCTATCTCCTAAAAAATCTGTAATGCTGTCAGGAGGACCTATTATGGCTAATTTCAGAGTTTATCATTTTATTTATGGTGTTAAAGGAGAACAGCTTTACAAGCTTCACTGTTCCAAAAACACATAATTTCTTCTCAGACTGCACATCGTTACTCAACCTTTACCTGAAACGCTCAGTTAGAGCTCCTGTGTCTTTAAGCCCTGACTCTCTATGAGCCCAGTGTGTTCTGATTGGTCAGCTTGCTCACTCTGTTCTGACATCTTTTGCATTTGAAACTACTGACCTGTAAGTTATTAGAGCAAACATGTGGAGCTGTTAGCTTCTGCTGACATGGTTTCATGCCTACCTCCAAAAAGGGGGGAATGGATCGATGGCTAGAGGAAATGAGCATGCCTGCAGCTAAGACATGCAGGTGCACCGCTGTAAAGGCAGTGCTGGTACACAGAATTAAAGTAAGAAGTAAAGGAATAGAAGGCTGCTCTTACCCAGGAGAACACAGGCATCTCAAAGAACAACTCAAAAGTGGTTTGTGCTTTTTCTTGCTATCTGTTTATCTGTAGCACTTTCATCACCTCTAGTAAAAACAGCGGTCCATGTTCTCAGTGCACATAAGTACCGATACATTACAATGACATGTTCCTTCAAAGGCTTTGCTAAAGAACACGAATCCTTTACACATGAGATCTTTTTGATTAGGAGGAACTAAAGAAGGGCGGGACTGAAAACATGAATACAGAAACGGGTAGATTCCTTAGGAGGGATGAAACGTGTTTGACACAACGATACAGCTAAATAGCCTCCAGCTAGCTGATTTAAAAGCAGGATAAGCTCAAGCATGGGGGTGGGGCTGGGGGTAGTGGTGGTGTGTGCGTGTGTATGTATGGAGGGATGAAACTTTTCAACAAAGAGAAACTTGTCTCGTGCATGGAGATTAAAGGCTCACCGTCGTCTCTGCTAATATCTCCATGAAGACAAGACAGAAGAACAGAGAGAAAGAGCCGAAGAAAGAGGGGATATAGGACAGAAAGACCCCACCCCCCCCCGAACATTCCATAAGCCAGCCATACACCGAGAGCTTTGTTAAACACAGGAATTCAAGTGTGGAAAGATAGGAAGAGATGATACCTGAACAGCTCCAAGAACATCCGCTATGACATCACAGATGTTACCTTGAATTTGTACTGAAATCTTCAAACCTCACTACAGAAAGTAGTAACAGTACATGAATGTAACTGACTGGATGTGCACCATAACCTATGCACCAGTGAGTTCCAACCACAGTCAGAGTCTGCTGAGGTACCTACTGCATTTTCTCATCTCCCGCTACTGAGTAACAACAACGGCTGCTTTACGCTCAGCTCATTTCGATATACCTACAAAATCTAAAAAAACAATATCTTCTTTCAGAAAGCCTGTTCAGAGCCTGTTCACTCGACCTGCTTTTTGCTCTGCAAATGCTTTGGGTTAATTCAACAGAACAGTCATGACTCGGATAATCTATAATCAAATCACTCTAATATTATTCACAATATTAATAAACAGCATGTCACTTTTGGGTTTTATTGCTCAAATATATATGATTGTTTCTGCAATTTTGGGCCCTTTAATAAGCCCAGGCCCCGCTGTGATTTATTATTATTTTTTATCACAATACACATAATCTATTTCATAACCATTTATACAGTATTTTAAGAGAATTAAAATCACATTTTAATTCACTTTCACATACAAAATCAATTCTACCTTTAATGAGCTTATATATTTACATTTATGGCATTTAGCAGATTCTCTTGATGAACGGATCGAAAGGAAAATCCCAAAACTACTTAGGCAAACGTCTGGTTTTAGTGACTTACAGCAAAAGTAAAGTATGTTTTTATCCTTACCTGCCATCATTTTGGAGATGGTGGCTTTGTTTCCGACAGCAGCGATAAATCATATCAAATGTCAAAATACCAGCTTTTCACATGTTCCACACTTGTGAGTTTATATGCATGGCTAAGCTACAGATAGTGGCCTTGTCATTATTTCATATTTGAAAGTGCACAGTAGGTATAAGAAAATAGTACTGAAGAGAAAGAGATGGCATAAATGTAAATTATATTAAATACACTATAAATCTTTCTGGTTCTGACCCCTTGACCAGACAAAAATGACTGTACATGCAGAAACACTCATGTACCTGTATCTTTCATCCACTGTAAAGATGGTGTGCACATGCATGTCAGCTTTAAGCCCACAGGCTTCGGACTTTGCTGAAATTGCCATACTTCATCACAGCGAAATGTGCGTAATGCAGTTTGGAAAGGCAAACGGAATTGACCCCAATTACTTAAAGATGTGCCAGGCGAAAGGACTATTTGTCATCTCTTCTATAAATTACTGCAGACATGTTTGACCCTGAGTGAGACTTAGCACAGCTTCCTTTCAGCTATGGAGAAGCTGAGGTTCTACACATTCTCTCCTTTACATTTTATATCTCTCTCTCTTTCTCTCACACAAATTCCTTAGAGATCAGAGGGGCTATCCCCACGGCAACTGAGCCACCCAGCCCCGGACTACATATATCATTATGTGGATTAGCTACTACTACCTAGTTGATAATGAGGGGGATGAGACTCCCTTCGCACACACAAAAAACACACACATGCACCCACGCACACACACAATCACGTCCCCCAACCACCCAGGCACAGTGGAAGAGTGATGAAGAAAGGATTTGGAGACAGCTCACAGTGATGCTGAGCTTATAAAAAGCCCGGTATTTGCGACCGGCATCGTTTTGGCCCCGCACTATTGAAATCTGTTCCGTTTATACCCCTTTTCTAAGAGTATAAAAGAAGGTCGTGACCGTGAAAGAGCCTTTTAAACGGGCACAAATCAATCCACCTACTCCGGTCTTGCTTTCAAATTATGCCGATAGGTGTGAACGGCTGAGGCTTGGTGAAAAAAGAGAGAGATGGAGAGATATGGGAACACAAAGGCATGGAAAGCAAGAGAAGAAAGAGTAAGCTAGACCTAATAGACGAGGGAAAGACGACGTGTGCAGCCTGGCAGGAACATCCAAGTCACAGGGTTGACCTCTGATCTCTGCAGGCAGCTGGATGCTGAAACACTCTTAAACAGGACAGTGGCTGGATGAAACAATTCTTTCCCATGGTGGACCGCTGAGAAGAGACAGTTAGACCCCACCAACACCACCAACCCCCCAACCATGCCCACTCCCTATGAGACCTTTAGAATGATAATTGGATGCTTTCCTTAGCTACTGCAAAACATTACATTACAATGACACCCTCCACAACTGGGCACCATGGGGGGCCAGTTAGAGAGCCACCATATACAGCCATGAGTGATCTCGCCTGGTCGCCAATTCTACAGTTACATATTGGACAAAGATGCTGCCCAATAAGGGACACACAACTGTGCACATGCACTAGGACGACTTTTCTTTTCTAGTCTCCGTCACAGCAGTTTTTTGCGGACGGGGCCACTCCATTTCAAGCATTAAAGAAGCCTCTGAAAGCCTAATGGAGGCCTTGTCATTGTTCTGGTAAATAGGCTGGGGCAGGAACAAGGCCATTCCACTTTAAGAAATGGAACTGAAAGAGGTGACCTAAAAGGAGAAGATCTGGTGAGGTGCAATCCTGACTAAGCTTTTAATGATTCTCAGAGACTTCAATCAATTCGTAGAGAATCACATCCTGATTACTATTTTTGGCTCTTCCAGTAGGCCTCTGCCCCAAGACATGTTGCTGTAATAATGATGCAAACATTAGGGGGAAAATGATGAAGAAATCATTGTCAACGTGTTGGGACTTTTCAAAGCAATGAAGTCAAGCATCTGGGTCATCATCTCTACTCAAATGTGCAGAAAAGCATGGAAATAAAGCAATATATGGTCTGTCAGGTGCGCAAGAACGTAGACAGCAGCTGGTTTATTCCAGCTTGCTAGAATAGGAGCAGCCAGTCACAGTGGCTTTAATTAGCAGCTTCGAACTTCTCTTAATCCTTCCTGCCACAGAGGAGCAGCGATTAAAATGCCTTCAGATTTGTTTCAACCTTATAGTTAAAAGTCACATACACACCGAGTCTCAAATATGCCTCAATTATACGTGGGATTACATTTCATGTAGCAAGAAGCTAATCTTTAGAATTGGCTCAAACTAAGAGGTGCAGCGTAATAACACAAAAAAGCCAATGACCTAACTTATCTTCCCTCCAGGACTTATACCTTCTGCATGATCAACCCTTGATTAACATCCATACATAGTACATCAGGCATCTTAGAGCAAAAGTTCTTAGATCAGTACTCCATAGTTTTAATTTCTAAAGAAAATCAGCACTACTTAGTACAGATAAGCCAGGGTCGGGCATTCCCCCGACACCACCTGGTACAAGACACATGTTACTATGCACTAAGTAGCACAAACCAGCTTAAGACTGCATTGCTAATAGTTCACAGCTAAAACCCTTCAGTTCAGAATCCCTTGCCAGATTTTTGAATGTACAAAGTTATACAGCTTTTATTCCAACTCTTCTGGATAAACTGCATGTTTATTGACTCAGTTGGGGCCTAACTTTACCACTGCTGGATACTAGATGTTTCTTCCGTCACTTTGCAAGACTGTTAAATTCCCCCCTCCACACAGCGGCAGACAAATTGGCTAAGGGTTGATTTATGATGGCTGACAACACAATCACCATTCTTTCCTTTTTGAAAGGGAGGAGTGTCTATGTGATTGGGTATTATGGCCAGTACTGGGGGTGTCATTTCAAGAGACACAATACTTTTATGCAGCATTATACACTATCCTTTCTGATAGGTCCGCACCAAAGTGGCTACTTTTTAAAAGTATCCCAGATTTCTGACCTTTCTATATACAGGATATAATACAGGACAGTGTGAAGCAATAAGCATGCTTTTCCAAAAGCTGTCATGGAATCACTCCAGGTTATAAAATTATTACATTGTATGGCACGTTTGGAATGTTGTTCAAATTCTTAAATAAAGTACATTAAAATAGATACATTTTCAAAAAAACATTTTAATTAGGTTAAATTTCCCCACCTAAAACTACTTAGGACAACCTAGCTGATTACACAGGCTGTAATTAAAAGTTACAGCTATGCAAGCTCGCATATTATTAACAGTGATATTGAAAAGTTAAAGTTTAAAAATCAAAAAAACTTAAACATTTTGTAATTTCAATTGAAGAATGATGCCAATCAATCGCATGCAGTTTGCATCCCTTGGTCATTTGCTAAAAGAGAGCTGGTGCAAATGACCTGCCCTGGCCTGATTCAAAGATTTTTAATGCATTTGCAGTGCATAGGTGATGAAGTATGTGACAAAGCTCTCTCTCTCTCTCTGTGCAGGATTTTGCAAGGACGTCTTATTTACAGCGGCTTACAAGTGGATTTGGGATGAAAACTGCAAGGCTCTAAGCTGTGCTCCCGAATCTGGGTTTCTGACTGGAATGTCACAGGCGTGAGTCCATTCGTGTGTATGGGAGTATGTGCTCTGCAAAGGCAATGACCTGGAATTCTACCAATTTATTAATGCAGGCTTTGCTATGAACTGCAACAAAGCTACAGTTCATCCCTAAACCTTGCCCCTGTGACTGAGAATCATCCCAGGCAAAAAGCATTTTTGATGGGTACCTGGAATTCCTTAAAGGATAGCAAATCAATTTGGTTGTACTTTCCTTGTCACCTGGAAACATTCCTCCCACGCTTGCTGTGGGCTGTTGACTAACGTGTGCTCTCACCGGCACCTGAGCACGTCTCAACTCACACATCAGTCATGTTGCAGGCTACTGACACAAGATACACCGTGCAGTGGCCAAGCATTGACCTGTCTTATCTCTTTAAAGAGATCTCAATAATAGGAACACATTCCACTGGGTAGCATGAAAAAGATCTTCCCTATAATATTTCATAATGTGGATTATCTTTCCGATGGGTGTTTATTGTAATCGTTTTGTAACTTTGAAGCCACCAAAGATACCATTTATGGAAGTGGTGACACAAGTGATCAATAGAAAAACAAGAAAACTATTTAGTAAAAATATATCTTATATCTTGCTGCTAGAATATATCAGTGTTTAAGAAACTACAATATGCCTTTTCGGTACTTATGAGTAGGTACTTACAACAATTGTTTATTGCTACTTGTGTCAGAAAACACAGATGGAACAAGTTTAAGTTGTGTGAGCATTTGTCCATAAAGCCGTGGCATGTGAAGTTACTGCAATGATCTGGTTTGTAAAGCTATTTAAAACCATGTTTGGTGTTTTTGCTTGGATAGTTCATCTTGTCACCACTGATCAGAATTGGTACTGGTCGATTACAGTAACTTTTCACCAAATCCAAACCTCCTCTACTGCCCACAGTAGTACTGCTCAAGCTTTGAATGTGCACTTACATAATCCTGCGTCACTAGTAATAAGAAACCTCTTAGTTATCAACGGATGTTTGCTTCTGTATTTACATATTTAGTGTGAGAAACATGCTGTAATGAGAGTGGTTGCATTCCACTGGATACGGGAGGGTTGTATCAACAAGAACAAGCATCATTTTAACACTTGGGCATTTTTCATTAAATGGAGCTTAACACTTTCCCTCTGTGTCCACTCGGTCCTCACCTAACAGTTCCAGTATGTACAGTGTGAGCAAATCATCGATTCCACACTCATTTATGATGAACAACTATTTACTCTGCTGTGTCATAAGGCGGATGCCCCTCATGACTCATGAAAGTAAACAGTTGTGGACTGTCCACTTTCCACTCATACTGTCTTCTCATAGTTTCTCTGAGGTTTCCTCAAGTGCCTGTGAGATTTGCCCTCTTTTGACCTCATGAGAACTGTGGGAAATAGAAGCAGTCTCTATGGAAGCGTGTTTGGTCAAACAGAAGCGGAGTGTGACAAAGGGTGATTTAATGAACTCCACGTAGCGCTGTGTACAAGGTGAAAGCTTGTTTTGTGCAAAGCAGACTTGGCCTTGTCCTGGTTATGCATTATTTTGTCTTACCAATGAGATATTTGTAATCTGCAGATATGGGGGCAACTGGATGCTGGCCTGAAAATGACAGAGTGGCCTTTGCTCACGCAGAGTTGGGATATGCTGGTGAAATATGGCCACCTACTGTGACAAACTGTGACAAACTGCCTGCCTGCACGTTCCCCCTGGCAACAGCGCATGCGCCTAGATACACACAGCTGTAGTGTTTTACTGAGATTCCTACAGCCATCAGTGCCAATGCATGCTCAATACTTCATTATCATTGCTAGGCTTAAATTTAAGTTACTGAAGCCAAGCCTACCATAAACTGTGCATTCATAGCGATGACCCAATATGTTTCTTTATCACACTGCACAAAATGCTGCAAATAAATTTGGGCCAAATTCTGCTGCAGACTGTGCAACACCAATTGTGTTCAAGCTACAGAATTAGAACGAAAATGGTAATATTATGTTTTATAAAAACTTGTGCTTTTGTTTTCTTTGTATATCACAACAATTACTGCTCTTTATTTGCAGTAGCTGGCACAGTCAAATAAGTCTGAAATGTTTGTCCTGAGCCTAGTCTTTTAACCGACTATAACTGCCACACCTATCATAACTCAAAACCAAAGGTCCAATGTATGATATTTCTGCCACAAACAAACAAGCATATATACACAATCAATCTATATTTTAAAAACCTAATGACATTATATCTAATGCTTAATAAGTGTTGTATACTGTAAATCAATCTTAAATATGGACTGAAGCCCATTAACTAGGATAATTCTGATTTCTAGATTGAAGTCCAAGTGCCATTATAAAATTGATTCCAGTTCCAATCCTTAAACCTGAACTCATGTTGGAATGATCTTTGATTTTAAATGCTGCCCACTTGGAGCACCAAGAATATCGATGAAGTAAGAACCTGATGTGTTCACACTGACATGCTGAATACATTAGCTAGCTACATTAATAGCAGACATGCTAAACAACTCTGTCATTATTATCACAGGCTTGAGTACTTACATTATGATTCACTGCAGGCTGCAATATAAGTGCCTAAAGAACATCACTTGAATGCCTAACATGCTTTAAATGCCATGTTTGAGACAGAAGTAGCATCAAACCCAGGCTAAATATCAAACCGTACTCTGTACTCCCTAAATAGTGTGTTATGTAAGATTTGAAAATGTAGCTTCTGCTGCCAAATCATTCCCTATTTGTGGAGTACGGATGTCGCTGAATCCCAGATGACAATGTTTTAGCTGTACTATGCAAATTCGGGTGCAGAAGCTGCCAATTAAATTCCTATGTAGTGTAGTATGTAGGGAGCAGGGAGCCGCTCAGCCCCAGTGCAGGAAAAGGGGCGACACTGGATTGGTGCTATATAAGACTCAATGCGATAATCTGGTGACTGAAAAGTTCTATTACAGTGAAAGTCTGTTAAATCGTTCTGTGTTGTCATTTGCTCGTTAATATAGGAGAAAAAGTTCCTGAAATTGCCTCAATATACAGCCAAATTCGAACAATTCTTCTCATCATTTAACAGGCCATGGTTAGCAACAAAACCATACTCTAAATTAAGTACGTTTCTTGGTGGAATATTTTATATTGATTAAAACAAAAAAGTTTTATCATGATCCGTGTTGGCTGGCATTTTACAAAAATAATAAGCCACTCAAGGCCGTGTGTTACTTCAGTTTTATCATGGGGAAGTGGGGTTTAGGGACGAGGTGAACCAGTGAAGGACACCTTCCAATATGATAAAATGGGAGCAACACATGCCTTCGTGTGGCTTATTGCTTTGTTGAGCTGTGGATGAACTCTAAACTGGAGCGTTTGTACCCTGACCCTTTGTACCCCTGGTTATTCTGACCTGTGGAATCTGGACTAGGGGTATCCAACACAGCAAGACTATATAACGATACTTTTCACAGTACACAATATTTTTTTCCCTAGAGTTTGTTATTTTACACGGGTTCCACCGAATGTTCACCTGCACTAACACTGGATTGTTGTTAGAAGTTTAAGATGCATAACATGGTGAAAAATATAAGGCCAATTATCTTACCCCGACATGCCCCTGCAAATCTGTAAGGCAGAAACTGACCAAAATGCAATACCTGGTTAGGTTAACTTGTAAACAAGCATAAACAGTGAGTGTTTTTAAGTGTTATGAAGAAAAATATGATCTGTTAAGCTAAAAGGAGAGAGAAATTTGTTTGGGCAAGTTTTTAACTTTCATAAAACTTTCCAATCCCGACTCCTGATATCTTCTGTGATTGAAGTTCTTGAAGTTCTTATGAAATCCAGCTCTTAGGTATCAGTAGGACATAACAGCCCACAATCTTTTATAGACATTCCCATTCTCTTCTCCTCTTGTCTTCTATGTTTCAGTATGATGGTACAAAGGGTTACGCTCAACATGTTTTTGCAAAGGTACACTTGTACCTGTCAACAATAGAAAAATCCTATGATCTCTGTCCGAACAGCAGATTCTGTGTATTGTGACAAGTCTAATTGCCATGTAAATAAAAAAGGACCACAATGACAGTAAAAAGAGAGTGAGGGGATTTGACTTTTTGAGAATATGTCATCACAAAAGCTGCCTTCTGCTTGTTATTCTTAGTCATTGCTCAACTACCCCGAGTAAGCAGGAGCGTCCATGAATATCACAGAGGAGGTCTGGTGGAACCAAAACAGCCAGAAATCATCCATCAAGTACACAGGGCCACAGCTTTCCATCACTCTTTCATGCGCCTGTAAAGTTCAGCTGGCTGTTCCCTAGGGCCACATTAAGACCAGCTCCCCACGCTGAAAGAGAGACGAAAGAGTTCTGTTCTTGGAAGTAACTGAGGAGAACAAGCAAGTGAGACCAAGTCAAATATTCATGTAGGGATAGCTTCTGTAATGATCCACATGTTATTTAACAACCATTTTAAGTGTCGTTCCAGCACTTGACCCTGTGTTTGTGGACATCCACTTATAAGTTTTGTTTTGCGAATCGCAAACAGTCATATTTAATTTTCACATGACCATTTTCTAACCTATTTTCTTTAGCCCTTACAGCTTAACAGGATGTTATCGTTCCAGTGAGCTTAAGACTGTTGTGTCATTTCACAACAGAAATCCACAACCTGCTCTCTGGAACCTTTAACAACTTCGTTATTTTAAACAGGTTCTGAGCTCAATGTCTGCTGACGCTCTTAATATAGCTAATCAGTCACTGCAGCAGGGTATCTTTCCACAAAGTCTCAAAACAGCTGTTGTTAAGCCACCGCTCAAGACCAGTGATCTAAGCTCCTCTTTGCTAAACAGCAAAGTTAATATAGGAAAGTATAGTGTCCATTCAAGCCAAACAAACATCTTAATATAAAACATCCTAATAAAACATTCAAGCTAAATCCCTGTTCGGCTTCCACTAGAGCTGAAAAGGTCTCTGCTTTTGACATGTTTAATAACCGAATACTACTCCACTTCCTGCATAACATCTTAAATGGGTTTAGATTCTATCAAAGTAGGCAAGACTACATTGGACAGTTGTGCTCTTAAATGCTTTACAGTAACTTGAGGGGTCCCACAGGGCTCAATTTAGGGGCTTTTGCTTTGTTAACCTATGTCTTCTTCCCCTTTCTAGTATAGTTAACAAGTACACTATTGGTCACCACTATTGCTGATAATGCCTTGCTGTACTTGTCCTTGCCCCCAAATGATTTCTCATAAGTCTATCATCTCTTTATATGACTGCAGATGTAAAATTAACACATGAATGGCAAACAACTTTTTACAGCTGAACAGAAACAAATAGATGTTTTTGTTTGAAATGAAGTACAGCGGAAGAGTCTCATATCTACAAACCTTATCTCTGAAAGTCATAACATGCATGTCGAGTTCATTTTGATAATGAGCTCAGCTTCAAAAATCACATATATCTCACACCATATAAAGGTAACTTCTTATACCTTCGCAACATCTCAGATGTCTGTGACCGTATCTCCGTTACTGACAGTCAGAAACGTAAACATTCCTTTATCACATCTAGACTACTGTTATTCTCTCCTATCTGACCTTCGCACGAGTTCTACTGCATATCTCTAGCGCATGCAGGGACTCGGGTCCTGATCTGCAAAGAGAAAGAGATCACATGATACCAGCACTCTGATCACTCCACTGGTGTCTTTTAGAACTGATTTCAAAATTCTTTTACTGGTCTTTGAGTTCACACCACCCTTTACCCTACTTAAATGATGGACAGATATGTTTCCACTTAGGCACTTATGTTGGATATGTGTAAATGTGTTGACTGGAAATTCAAAACGGGTTGTTCATAGCTTGGGTTCCATTTATGGACTGTATGGTCTGGATTGTGAATGGTACATTTAAAAACTCTATGACATGAGCAGTAGACACAAAGGATAGATGAACAAGCTTCAAACATGCCGAAAGAGTGGTTACCATAATAATAAAAAAGCTTAAACTCTCAGCATCACATTTATGAATGCAAGAACACATGACACAAAATATGCCATCAACCAGCTGCAAAATGCACTCACCATCTGTCTGACCATTTCACAAACTCACAGTCATTTTCTCAGTTGTATGACTTCCTACCCATTAGTTCTCTCTGTCCCTTTTAGAACCTGTGCCTTGTAAGTGAGCAGTGAGTGAACGTTATGCTGCAGTCATAATGAATCATATGGCAAATGCAGGCCGATTGTATATACGTACTGAGGGGGTAATCAGGGCACATTTTGCACCTGGGCTACCGTGTTTTCTATCACAGCGTATAAGGAGTACAGGGCTAACATCACTGCCGGATACCCTCTAACACATTAAAATCTATTTTATTTCTAAACAGAGCATTCTACCAGCTTCTTTTAAAAAGAGCTAACTGAGAGACTCGCTGAATAGAAGCCCTCTTACTACGTATATGAATGTCTAGTGCAACCAAAATATGGCTGCCGTATCTTTGAGACATGCTTTGTGGAGTTGTTTGATAAGATGAAGGAATGGGGCTCTTTCTTCTGACTCTATTTTGGCTAATTTAGCTGGGGGCATTATGAAGTTGTTTAGACTCTCAGTAGGGTTATCTGAGCAGTTTAGTTCTGAGAGGGGCTGCACTGGGGGTTTCGCCCTGATGCGTCAGAGGCATGTAAAGATAATGACGATGCTATGGGGCCCTGCCTTAAAGCCCCTGTCAAATAACTCACCATCGGCAGCCCATCAGCCTGTGTCATTCTAAGCGTATATACATGTTGTTGTAGACAAACATGTATATACGCTTAGAATGATTTCTAAGCGTATATACATGTTTGTCTACAACAACATGTATATACGCTTGACAACACCTCATGTTTCCAGACAATATGGCTTTTGAAACCCTAAAGCAAACATACAGTTAACCTTAATAAATCTTGAATGTGTCATCAAAAACAATCGATCCATTTCTCTTTAGTAAAGGTTATTAGTGAACATAGTAGGAGTGCTAAAAGGAGTAGTAGTCTCTAAATAGATACAGGAGGTGTACAGCTGTGCATGCTTTAGAACAGCTGAAAGAAAAATAACTTCTTTGGAAGTTCTAGAAAACATGTGTCTGTGTGTTTTCCATGCTCAGCCAGTAAAAAGATCTGAAATATAAAAATAACTTGGTGAATTCTGCTTTAGTCTTCAGCAGAATCAACTTCTGTAAGTGAATACTATCTAATTATGGTTTAATAGATACATCTACATATGTTGTAGCAGCTCCAGTGACTTCTTACGGTTGTTGCTTTTGCCTGTAATCTATTCAGAGGATAAATTCCATGTGCTTGCCAGCCTGCTGCTGCAAGAATAAAACATTTATAAGAATAATAATAAAAGTTTCAGAAGATTACTTGAGTACTGTAAGTTGTTGCTGAACTAAAGTATCTTCAATATTTACAGTTATACACTTTATCCACTGTTATGCTGAAGCACAGTGAAGCATGGGTGTTGTTCATCTACAAGGCATGCCAATCTACAAGATCTTTGCACTAAACTAAGTGGAGTGAGGTGAAGCAAAAGGTGGATGACATGCAAGAAGGGATGAATGGATGAAGGAACTCAAATAAGACAAACACGCACTTTTACCAACAAGTTATGGCATTCCCTCCATCAGTGCGCTTGGATAACATTCACCTAAGTCAGTGCTACAATCTTCTATCTCTCACTACTCTCTCATCCTCTCCCAAATTCTTCCATTTTCCAGAAGCTCACATCTGTCACCTACTCCCAAATAAACCTTGTCTACAGATGAGATCAAACCCTCGGACGCCACAGCCTCCCACAACAACTAGCACATAAAGCTTTCCAGTGCCCTTCTCCCAACACCATCTCAGGCTTTTTATCCACTTCCCTACCTTATCTGGTGTGTCTACAAGTGACTGGGTACAATCGCAAGTGACTATAACTGTGGATGGTGAATCTCCGCTAAACCACTATCTTCACTGATATGAGATCAATTCGGAAATGGTAACTTTGTAGTAGAATGATGATCAGGAATGTCAGGATTATGAAACTTTAGACGACAATGAACTGTCATATTAATAACTGCATCTAACAATCTATATATATGTACAATGGAAGCTACGTGTCCCCGTCTCACCTCCTGTTCTCTTATAAATAAGAACCTTATGGTTTATTTAAAGCGGCTTTTTATGTCCCTTCTTATTTTAATACTACACAATCATAGCACACAGTTGGTGTCAGCTGGTGTGTGTGGAGTTAAAATAGACTGGACAAAGGTGCATACATGATTAGCGTCCTAAGAACAGATATAGAGAAAGATCAGCTAACACAGGAAGACGAGCCGTCATGAAAGAGAACAGGATAATGTTTCTAATATTGTTGTTTTATGATGACAATATTGACACTGTTGTCACCCCAAGTGCATTGAGTCCTAGTAAACATAGACAGAATGACTACCAGAGAGGAAGAGAGAAAGCCATACAGAGTGACAGTGACACAGCGGCAGATGGAGTTATTAATATCTTTCCTCACACTGCGTGGCCCCATATGTAAGTGTGAGGGGCACTGTGTTGGGTAAGATCAGACACTGAAATCCAGATGTTTTTGATTTGCCAGAAGAGAAAGGTCAATGTACGTTAGGTCTGCCCTCCATCTATCCCTCACCTCGGATATGGGATAGGGTCGATGTATGCACAGAAGAACTTGGCTGGCCAGTGTGAAGGCAGCACTTGAAAGCCACAGCAATATCACAGGCCTGTGTCAAGGAAGAGGATGACTAAAACTCTGGAGATTGGATGTGGGGAAGCATAAAGACCACTTGGGTGGGAGACGGTGGGGGCTGACTTTTATGGGAACTGACAGACCAGGCCTCAACCTCAGCAATCTCTAAATACCCTATATGGAGAGTTGCCATGTAAATATCACTTGCACATCTTGGATGGTGAAATGTTCCATGCGTTGTACATATACTGGGAAATTTCACTGTCTTAAAAAGAATGTTCTCTTTGTCCACAGTTAAAACTCCCATTTAACATGTGTGAGATCAATTATGTCTTAAGGAAACGTTTTTAGGAATAAAAAGCACTGATGGTTTATGGTAATGGGAAACAATCTCCAACCCTCCAAAATGACCATTTTAATCTTCGGTAGGGTTTAAATAACATGACACAGTCCTTATGGTTCATGTCATGGAAAAATGTTCAGGCACATTAGTGTGGTATATGTGATATTCTGGTGTTAAAGGGGATCTATCATGCTCATTTTTAATGGTCATTTATTTGTTTATAGAGACTACTACAATAGATTTGCATGCTTCAGTGCTGCACAAACACATTAAGCCAATAATTCAAATGAGCCCAGTGTGCTCTAATTGGTCATCTTACCCACTCTGTACTCCACGCACCAGCAGGCAGTGCATATTGTGTTATAAGATGATGTCACCTTGTAACAGAATAGAGGGCTTGAATTCCAGTGGGTCATTTCAGAGATAGTTGTTTTCTCCCTCTGGCGTGTACTTTGGCCTTTATAACTCTGCAGACTGTTTACATACATATAGAAAGCTAAGGGACACACTACAGGAACGGGAATGTAGGCGACTGATTATAATAATTTGATTATAAAGGAAGTTAAATGATCACCAGGCCCATAAATGACAGTCACTTGGAGTAATATAACTTTTTGGTAACCAGTAGGCATAATTAGATCATTTGCTAGCCAAGTAACATGAACACGAAAGCTACTTGTATTTCTGCTTGTGCCAGAATTGTTCTGCCTAATTAGCCTCCTGTAGCTTCACATGATCTACTTATAGTAGTTCGATTGTTCATTTTCTTCTCTCCTAATTTCATTTGTATCCCTTCGAATGATACCAAGATGCAAGTATAGACTAAACAACAAATACTAAATGATTACAGATAGCCACAACATTACACATGGCCTGCTAGTGAAAACTACTGGAACAATTGAATGTGTTGCACATGACATTTTATTTTACGTTTTACAGTTACTTGCAGCTGCTTCAATGTAAATGAATGTTTCATGCAATGTGTCAATGGTAAAGTTTCACAATGTAAAAATGAAAAGTTAGCTAATTATACTTCAAGACATTTAACACAAGAGGCAAGGTCTGCGTGAAATATGCTCTATAGATTCCAGTGTCTACATGGCAGTCAGTGGAAAAGTAAAAAATCCTGGAGTCACTACCATCTCACCATAAAACGTATTCAGCAGTCAAATTATGGTTTTTGGGTGAGATAATGCTATAATTACAACCAGCATACTAGAACTAATATTATAATAAGTCAGACCAAGATTGATACTTGCTGAGTGTCTCAAGAAGATTTGATAATGAAATGCCACAGATTTTCTAAACTCCCCACCAATAATTTTAAAGTAGTTTTAATCAGAAATGTTCACAGAAGGAATTAGACGTCTTAAAGTGTCCTGAAAGATTAGTATGCTACGGTCACAAACACACTGCTGAGGATACTGTTAAGATATCCTTTGGTTTACAGTTTACATTTATGGTGGAGATGTACAGGTAGACCATCATAGAGCACGACAGTATTAACAACGACATTAATATGTAGAGTATGTTAATATGTTGAGTTAATAACGACATTATTAACTCACCCTAAGGACGTATCTTTAAAATGAACCAGGTCACATCAAAAGCTCTGAATGACTTCTCAGCCTTTAAATTACAAAGAAATTAAAACATGAAGGATTTCTACTTTCACTCAGTTATTTTAATACATTACTGCACAGCTACATGTAAGATGTTTAGTTTATATCAGTGTGAGGAAGAATTAGGAAGCAGTTAAGAACAATGGCAGAGGAGAGAGCAATAGTTAGATTTTGGCCTGTACCACTGAAAAGCTATGAGTCTGTGCTGTCAACATGCTGTCTCCAAGACAACCTCAGACTTCCACAAGACAGTTGGCTCCCCCAACTTAATCACGGGATGTTACAACAAGCCAGCAGAGATCTGCTTCATGGCTGGCAAAACTCTTTAATGAGAGCTTCTGAAAGTACACTTTTGCACATTTGAGCAATGTTGCATTTGAAGAAGGGGGTTCATGTGTTTAAAACACACTCGATGCTGTGCCACCATGTTTCTATATATCAAGATAACTTTAACTGTAGTCCCTGGTCATACGCACGTGAAAGGCGTGTGTCGTAAACACTCACTGCCAGATGTTTGCAAGCACCAAAACACACAGCTGACCTAGGCGGTCTCTGATGGTGACCCCAGGAAATGGAGCTGAACAGGCCACCCGCAGCAAGAGCCGTCCTTCATCAAAACTACAGGAAACGACCACTCAGCGGTGTAGAGCAACTGCAGCTTCAAAGCCCAAGCAGGGAGCCAGACAAGAACCAGTGCCATGTACAGAACCCAAGGGGACTCAACACCAACTTGCTGGACTACTGCTGAGTCTCGAGAGGCTCGTGATAAGGAGGGTCTGCTCCATCATCATCCCTGTAGGAGATTCATTTAAGGGAGGCAAAGACTTGAGTGGTCCCAGTGAAGAAGCATTAAGCCCTCATGGCTAGTGGTCCAACACGCTTTTGAAGACTGCGTTACGGTGAAGGAGACCCTCCACATCTGAAGCAGCTCAATGGACCATTTGGCACAGTTAACAAGTAACAAATATGCTTCTCTTGGGGGATGGGCTGGAATGTTAACCTATTAAACTTAGGAGTTATTATTCAGTGACTGCTACAAATTATTCAGTAACTACTAATATGTAACTATGTAAAAAAGTGAAACTATGTAAGGTATGTACTTTTGATAAGAGAGAACTGATGTCTAGACATGACTGACGTTTCCCTCAAGTTTTAGTGTGTTAAAGACCAACCAATTAACTGAAAGCATGACCCACTGAACTCTTTCTTAATTTTACAGGTGAAACCATTCATGGAATAAACAAGGCCTGGATAACACACACTGTTGACAAACTGTGGCAGTATAAAGAAAGTGAACAATGTGGCTAAATTAAATGTGGACGTATCTTCAGTGGAAGTATCTTCAAGACGTATCTCTTCTGAATATATATAACTGAATATGTATAACTATCACACTGCATACTTTGTCAAAAAGACATTTTGTATTTCTCTAATAAAGGTGGTATTGATAATAACATATTTTTAGTACTATTAGTAAAATTTCTCAACAAAGTAACACGGAAAAACAGACCTTTCAGGTACCTTTACAAAGAGCGCAAAACTGGATTAAAGTGGACATAAACACAGATTCAATAATTCCTGTATGTAGTTTTTTGTTACTGTTTATAACTGTCATTATTGGACGTTTTCATTTGTATGTGAATGTACTGCCATTTTTATGTCAGTTTCATTACGTGTTGTTCCACTGAAAAACTCACATCTGTTTGAAGGTTATAAACTAAGCAGTGTGTTTATAAACCTGGGGAATAATTAGCAGGGTGATTGTATACACTTCTTGACTGTATACACTTCAAGCTAAAAACTTCCACCACTATAATACGTTGAAAATAACATCCAAATTGGACTGCTCTCACAAACGTATACACACAAATGACATGGAGATCTCTGTTGGATAAATCATCTTATCAGCAGGGTCTGAAATACATTAACTTTAATGTGATATAAATTATATAATAATTATAATATATAATTATTATTGAAAACAAAATAGGTTTCTGGGGATAAAACACAGATTCTTGCTCTGTAAACATTGAAATTCAAATAACCCAAAAGTTTTAGGCAGTCCAACTCTTTTTTTTTTTACAGTGGGTATTTTATTGTCTACCTGATGGACTCTTTTAGTCACCTAAAGGTCGTCTCAACTATGAACTACAAATATGAAATGGGTTAGGCCCCAAAGCTTATGAGGAACTGGTTTTGAAATGTTTGTTTAATGATCTTAACTCTGCTGTATAATAAAAACTGAGCGGAACCAGCCAAAACCATGATACCATCTCTATGGAGACAATAGAGAGGTCCAGTAGTTAAAACTAAGGAAATCTCAGATCATCTACCTGAGGCCCATCGCTCCTCCTCCTCTGGAGAGATGCTGGTGATAACATGAAAGAGAGGCTTAAAACAGACGAGAAGCATGGAGAACAGATTGTAAAATAAGGGTCTAACAGGTGTGATCTAGTGTACGAAACAGCTGTGTATCTGTGTAGAGATCACTCTGGGTCCTTCCTGGAGGCCCAAAACTGAGGAGATGAACTTCTCCTGACCCAAAGCAGCATCCTACATGGTCATTAACAGAAGCAGAGTACTACATTTCAACTGTCTGTAAAAATGTAAGGGAGGCCAATCAGCTTCTGGGTTTATCAGGAAAGCTAAAATATTAGAGCAGCTAGCATTCAACATCTCCATCTTCGTGGAAAACTTCCAATATTTATAACTTTTGCTGAAGGGAATGACTGCTTTGGATTTTAATAAAACTGCATAATCAGTGTTAGGCAGATTTATAGCATTCTCTTCTTACTGATTTACAACCTCTCTGTCCTTCTTTCGCGCCGGTCTATGACATCATCTTAATGTTATGATTTATGATTACTCTATCTGCCTCGTTTTCACCTGCCTAGAAGATAGATAAGATTCATACAGTGTCAGAAACCACGTCAACTCACGGTGCTAATTGGCATAGTTCGGATTCCTAGAAGCCAAAAACAAGGGATAAAAACACATTTGGCTAGCACCCTATAGGACTCTGTATGTTAGCGCTAAACTAATGGCAAATCACATGAACACATATTAACCCTTGTTGGTCAAATGTGGACGTCTGAAGTTTATAACAGATTAAATTTAATACATTTTACAGTAGCTTGTTTTCCATCCACCAACGTTTTGTGAATTTTGAACATGCTGAAAAAACCTCATAATTAAAAAAGTCTGGGAGTTAAATATCACAAAAAGAGCTTTTGTTAAAGCCCAAAATGTAAAAAACGGTAATGGAAAAGGGTCCCTCAATTAAACGTTGACATATTAATCCATAGGTCACATGATTCTATTCCACCTGACAGTGTATACGCAACTGTAAACTATCGTAATGCTTACGCCCATGACTCTTGTATAACAGGATTTTCATTCTAAAATCAGTGGGCACGGGTGGCGGGTGCCTGGAAATGACTGGCCTTACAAATGGTCTGATCATGGCACATGGCTTTTTGAGAGTTATCTTTACATAAATATAGCAGATAATGGATCATTTCATTAGCATTTTTGTGATACCCAGCTAGTGACTCCTTCATAGTGAGAAGGCATGCCCTGAGGGTTCCCCACTGCTGTGTGTAACTCCAGTGCTTTACCTAAAGCTCTTAACTTCCCGGCCGATACACTACATTAAAGGTGTAAGGAAGATGTTGTACATTTTATTGTTCTCAGATTAGCATATTAGTGTTATAAAGAGTTGTAGTAGGGGAACTGTAGGCAGGAGGTTATTAATGCAGCAGAATTGAAGCTAGAGTGGAGCAGGTAGCTGCTAAACTCTCTCTTTTAAGAGGTGGGGGAATGAGATGGAGGGAATGTGCAGGTGAGCTTCAGCTGATTGCTGAAGGTCGCAGACTAAGCTGAGACCTGCCCCTGTCACACACCACGGAATGCCATCATGGGAATACCATCACAGGAATGTGTGTCTGCAGGGTTTTAACCTTTTGGGGGAAAATGCCTTACTGCCACCATTCCAGCCCTAAACCCTGTTAAAAACCCTGCTCCCTTATGAACAGACACAAAGCTGCTGGGATTTTACAGACTTCACTAAAACTTTAACCAGCACAGTCGTTTTGGTTTACTGACAAAATGTAGTTTTAACTGTACTAATGGTTTAAACTGGTACCAAGACATGGTAATAAAGCAGGCCATGTTATCCTTTAGTACTACTGTTAGAACATACATGATACTTAAACAGCAACCCACATTTTAACACACACACACAGGCATTACTAATTAGACTGATTAACACTGCTAATAATTTCTGGTCATACAAGCAGCACAAGGGGGTTATTTATAGCAGGCAAGCTAACTAAATATACATCTAACAATACTGATACACATGGCTCAGCTGGTAGGAAACAACAGAACAAGTACAAGAGGTCAAAGCTTGTAGCTGTTGTGTATCACAACCTTTACTCATTTTTCAGATATAAAGATATTCGAAACCTATTGCTCAACCCATGGTGTGTAATCTAGAGGTGGCGATATGGCAAAAAACAAATATTACGAAACACGTCATTTTTATGATATATAATTTCACAATACTTTTGTACTTCTGCGTAAATAACTTCTGTTTAGTTAAAACTGTTTTACATTAACGCATGATTTATCAAGATACTACCCAGTACTAGTCATACCTGTGACAAATTACAGCAAGTGCAACGGAAAGGCCCGTCGAGGGCACATTCCGCCTCACCCCTGCACCAGTTTCCACCAGCGCAGTCCTTGTAATAAAAGCCCCCGGATCACCTGAATGGGCACGCACCTGAATGCAGCTGAGGTGAAGAAGTTACATCACACTACTTGGCAACAGATTCAACAAAGCTCCAGCTCCACTGAGCAGTGTGTATACATGACAGAGGGATAGAGGGAAAGAGGAGGGGAAGATAAAGGCGGATGGAAAAACAGTGGGATTTTCAATTACAGGGTAACATGTAATGACACATCACTGCAGAATGTTATAAAGCTCTATTTACAGAGGTGTTGTGCTTCACATCTCTTTCAAAGAGAATTAAAAACCTGAGAGTCATTCAAATAGAAGTTCATTCTGAAACAGTACAGTGTGAATGGGTGGGGCTAAACTACTGTACGCTGAAGGCACAGATATATGTAAATGATCTGGTTTTTATAACAGCACAGGTTTTTGCAGCACATGTCAGGACTGGGGCGTGAACGGTATGGTTTTTAAAACATAACAATGATTACACACTGTATCCAACTAATTTGTTTCACAACAGTGAGGACAACTGATTCTCCTTGATATGGACTCTTTAACTCCTCACACTATGAGTAACTCTTCATACATACTTGCTTCAGTACTAGTTGTTATATATGTATATGTTTATGTGCTTTCACTGTCAGAACAAACCCTTCTAATGTGTGTATAGAATTTGCACCCACTGCTCCTTATATCACATTTGAATTTTTAATGAATGGAGTGATAGAAATGAAAGATTATGTTTTGGGGGGGAATAGGTAAGCACACAGAAAGCAACACTTCATCATATGTTCAGAACGCGTTTCGTTAAGCAAGTCCTAAACTTGACCTAACACCATCCCCCGCTCCTTCTCTCCTCTCTGCCACCATTTCTCTCTTTTTCCCCTCTCATCTTCACTCATGAAACGCCAGGCACAAAAGCCCGTAACACTTGTTTGTGGTAGAAAACTTCTTTATCACAATCAACAACTGGGGAATGGCAAATATGTGGCTTGTTTCTTTATTTTGCTGCAGCATGGTGTTTTATTAAAAGCTCCTTATTCTGTTCCCTGAGCTCCTCCTCAGCAATCCTATATCCGCTTGGGCCTTTAAAAGGCGTGATAAATCAACTGGTAAAGAATGGTAGACTTCTGTAACTGCTACTGCTTTTTCTTCCTCCACCAGTCCTTCTCCTTCATACAATTTGCTTTAATATTACAGAGAGGTTGTGGGAAATCCTAATCAGACAAGCTAATTTTAGTTTAGGAACTGGGTAATAGTGAATGTTATAGTGGGAAAACGTAAAGGCAGAATTGTATGCAATAAAGCAGTTAATGATGATGAAAAGAATAAGCTTAAAAGGAGAAAGAGATGTATATGTGTGTGTGTTTGTGTGTGTGTGTGTGTGTGTGTGTGTGTGTGTGTGTGTGTGTGTGTGTGTGTGTGTTAAAGTTAAACAAATCTAAACATACTAATTATAGCAGTACACTGTTAGAAAGACGTCTGATAGAAAACGAATGGTAATTGAGAGGTATGTTAAAACACTGCATTGTAAAAGCACATACAACAAGAGACTTCAAATTAAGAAACAAGTTAAACACAGAGGTTTTCTTATGCCTTATGACTATAGACTTCACTTTCCTTAGTGCCTTACTCTAGGACACTCATGTTTAATGACCAAGAGAAAGCCAGAGAGAGAGAGAGAGAGAGAGAGAGAGAGAGAGAGAGAGAGAAAGAGAGCGAGGGGAGACAACTAGAGAGAGAGAGTGTGGAAGTGGGAGAGAGTGTGAGAGGCACAGGCAGGGGATAGAGTAGAGTAGAACGAGGTCTAGTCTAGAGATTCTGATAGATTGACTACAAGAGGAGCTGACCATAAACCTCAAAACCTTAAAACTTCAGGCAAGTGTAACTTAATAACCAACAGTGACTGAGCCTGTGGGCTTTGTTGTGTCTGACCCTAGTTCATTCAAATCAAAGAGACAGAAAGGCCTCCCTATAAAAGGAGGAAAGGCCATAAAACTTTCCTATGTAGCGATTACAGCTTTATCTTGTCCTGTGTGTCCTCCTAGCTCTGCATGAACATTGCCGTTTATGGAGAAAGCCCTTCATTGATGCTGAACTATCACATCATTCCTCCCTATATGTGCTTCGCTCAGGACAGAGAGACATAATGAGGGAGACGGAACGAGAACCAGCAGAAGACAGTATCATGTGGACACTGTGTGCTTGTGTGGGCTCTGAGTAACCAGCCTAAGTCAGAGATAAGCGCAAAGCCAAACAGTACAGAGTGGGGAAAAACGAGCTAACCATGACTAAGGAGGTCAAATTAATCATCCTGTTCTACATCGTTCAGAGAAAACAATAGCAAAGGACTCACGAAAGGATTTCCTTAGCTTAGAAATCAGGGCTCAACACTTCCAAACAGGGAAAATGAGGTGCAAATTGTTTCTCCCGTCAAAGCCTTTAAACCTGCACAGCTGAGAGACTGCTAGTCATACAGATGAGAGGAATAAAATAAACATAAACACTGAATATTATTTATTACTGATTATAAAATATTCTGACCTTTTAAAGTCAAGGCATCACCAGCCTTCATCATCAGACCAAAGCGTCATGATGTTCTAGTTGATCATGATCATCTTCTTATACATGTGGGCATTTTAATTCATTGTTTTCCTCTGTTTGTTGTATTTTATTAGGGACGCACAAATCCACCATTTCCTTAAAACCGATTTTGATACCTGAACTCAGGATATAAATCTGATTTGATCTTTATTTCTTATTCACATTCAAAATCTGTTTACCAGAAATCACTCCAAGCATAATCAATTTCAAAGGAATGCTTGTGTTTCGGAATTTTAAAATGAGGTACACTGAGCACTTTTCCAGCCACTTTACTCATGTACTTAAGGGCTGAAACAGACTTAGTCTTATATCTTAACTATCACATTTCTATCTTAAAATCCTTCATATCTGACTGCTGACCTACACTACAGTGATACATGTCACCAGAGTTAAGAGGAGCTTTCGTTTTGATCGACTGCAAAGCTTTACAGAGAGACAAATGGCTAGTTTCACACCTGATCGTTCTCCTTTAATAACAAATTTGCCAGTAATGTGATCATTAGCAATTATAAGTTCATTTATAGTGAGTTAGTAACATGTGGTCAACACCCAATCCGATTAATAAGACCAGTATCAGAGCCAAGATTAGAATCAGCAAATCAATATATTTAATGTTTCCCATTGTGGCTCATGAAGGTATATGTGTGTACTGACAGTATTTTTTGTATTGTAAAACAGACTAAATTAATCAAATCCTGATGAAACCAGATTTTTAAAAAATCACTTCTGAAATAATTACTCATTACATCATGTCTCATTAAATCGCTTCTCATTAAATCATTTTTCATCTGATCAAATAGCTGTTAGGTCAAGAGATTTACCCTTCTAATAACTACTTAATCTAATTCAAAGTGGGGGGCTGTAAAAAGCTACCCCCCAGTGTTAGGCGGCCGGGTTGTTGGGAGGAGTATAGAAATTGCCTCAAACAGAACTTGTACCCCTAGGGCAAAAGTAAATTCAGTCAAGGAGGGGCACCAACAAATCACAGAGTCATTACCGCGCCTCGGCTTGACCTGGAAGAATGTTCAAGAAAGTTACACCTGCAGCAAGAGAGAAAATTCGACAAGTTCTGCCAGGCAGGTCTGGAATCTTTCACCCGTTGTTGGGGGGTGGGGGTGCAGAAATAAGAGCTTGCTAGATAAACAGTTAGAACAGCAGATCACACATGCACACACAGTCTCAGAGACTGAAAAACGAGTTGTGCACATTGTGTCCTACTGAATTAAAATCCTCCACCATGTTTGTCTTGTTTACCGTATTTGAAGTAGCTGTGATGGTGTAATGCACTGTATTTTTGTGAAAATAATGCAAATCATTTAATCTTCAATTCATCTGTTCATTTACTGTGTAAATGGTAAGTACAGGTCAGTTTTCTATTGTTTAGAATTTGCATTTATCTGTCCTTTTCCTCCCTTAACCGTGGCCTTCTTAACAAACCGCTCAATCACACTGTGATTGAGCGGATAAACAGGTGTGTGTGGGTGTGTGGCTGTGAAGGGCATTCACAAGTGCTTTTATCTGGAATTCAGATTGAGATTTAGATCGAATAAACAGTGGTCTCTTCTATCATCTCTCCTTGCATGTTTCGTATGAATGGCAAAGACATAGCAAAGGCATTCAGATAATATTTAGAGCATCAGGACGAGTGAAAGTCAACCTTTGACCAAGACGACTGTGTAAACCATACATTTGCTTGTTCAGCTCACCCACTCTGACTGGTCAAACGCCAGAGCAGTTGAAAACAGTAGCAGGATCCCGCTACATGTCCTGCTTCTACAGGCTTTGGCCAGCTGAGAAAATGCTTTCTGTGGGAGACAGTTTCTGCATCTGGCATGTACTTTGGGCTTTTTAACTTTGGAACTGTTTACATGCACAAGAGCCCATTACACACTAAAGGAAAGGCAGAAACTAGTACTGCATAAGAGATCCCCTTTAAAAAGATCAAGTGTGACACAATCTAATTAAAAATCTTAAGCTGTCCATATCACCTTAAAGGTGATGTCTTCATTAAAAGTTAAGAGAAGATAACAACACATGCACATCGGAGGGCTACCCTTGTAGTTGTATGTGTAGTTTTGTGTGGGCCCACGCCACAATTCCTCACTCTTTATTATATATTAGGATCTAAAACTAGGGCTGCAGTAGATGTTTAGTCAAAACACAAAAATGGACATCAGCCAAAATATTGGATTGTGTGTTTTAGGTTCATGCCAGGAGGCAGGTAATTACACACAAATGTTGCTACTAGATCTAGGTCGTAGCATAAAAATGAATGACTCAATGTGTCAATTGCCTATTATTTTTAATAGAGCAGTTTATTGGACTTGTGTAATTTAACTGGTCAAGGAAAAGGAAGTTTGGCTCTAGTTAGGTGCTCATTTATCCCACAATGTCAGCTTTAGGTTTATCAGGCAAACAAGCAACCACTGGCTAATTTGGTTAAAGAAATCAGAATATGTGAAAAAAAGCATAAACAAATAACTCATAAAGACTACCAAATAATACGTCTTTGAGATCAATAACAAGACTGCATGATGGGCAATATGGCAATGCCACCAATTAAGATACTTACAAAATCTCTGGCCACAGTAATTTCACTCTTCACTTCCAATAAAGCAGCCCCAGTTATGCTCTGCTGGGCTTTTGGCAACATAAGGATTCAGACTCATACCAAGCTCTCCTACAAATAGTCTTAAGCAGCTATGCCACATAATGAGTTCATATTGTCACTGAAACAGGCTCACTGAAACACACATCTATGACCTGACCTATGTGTAAATCTGACTCCTGAGAAAATGCCATATTATCTGCACACAGTCTGAACACAAGTGGACTGTGCTGTTAGAGATTTATTCCTGGAAGACCAGCCAGCAGGACTGACCTGAAGCAACGTGCTCACAGTGAGTCCTTGCTGACACCTGAATGAACTGATAAACACTGCCTCCAGCCCAGACACCACTGAACTGCACATTCTGCAGCAACAACATGTGCCATTGTGTGCTTCTTACTGTCTCAGTCTAATATCTGCATTTGTTTATCACATTATGCCACAAATACTGTATCATAATACAATACACTTCATTATAGTATTACAACTGTATTAGTACTCACTAGCATAGTTTGAAGATGCCACTGAAAGAGCGTGCAGAGCTACAACATGAGTTTATTTATGACCATGGTCTATGTAGCAGGTGAACAGGTACTAAGTAGGTAGGTGTGGCTTATATTTAAATATTCATGAGATGTACGTTGTTGTGAGGCATACTACCCAGCACAGCACAAATTTACCAGAGCAATTTAAGCAACTCCAGCTGCCAGATTATTTAGATGAGGTTTTACTGCTGTTTTGTTCTGAATGGGCAAAACGCTAACACCTTTTATGATGAAACTTGGTAATGAAACATATATGCACGCATAATTAATCATTCATTCAGTTTCCATGACTGTCAGTGACCACTAGCGTGTGGGATAAGAGCGGGCAGGCCCGTAGGGTTCTCCTACATCCAGCGTTCAGACACCAGTAGCACCAGTTCAGAAAACTCTTCCAGGAAAGCGTGTTAAAGGGACAGCATCAACCCTAACGGCTGCAGTCTGAGACCGATGTGATCTCAGAAGACACTAACGATGTTACACTGTCAGACAGGCTATATAATCACAGTTCTAACACCAACCAGACAGACTGAGAGAAACGGGAAAGAGTTGGCCAGGTCCCGGCGCACTCACCGCATGTGCAGACTTCAGCGACCAGATCACAGCGAGCACACAAACCCTGCAAACATAAACAGCTTTACATGAATCTGCTGATAAGGCTACACCGAGAGCACCTCGCTCTAACACGCCAGATCAGTTAAATCACAGCCATGCACATATGAATATACACAGAGGTCTATTAATGAACCAGAGCGTACCAGAGCTTCATGGTGCACAGTCGGAGGAACCCTCAGGTGCACTATCTCCTCTCGTTGCTCCCCTCTCTTCACCACGAGCCTCCCGCTTCAGACCCGTTGAGTTCATCCACTTCGGGGACGAAGGACAGAAAGAGGGGGAGAGCAGAACCCACAGCACCGAGACCCACACAGACACGTTAGCGCCTACTAACAAAGTCACACTTCTCACAGTCTTTCAAATGAAGCGCGTCATTAAAGTGGCCCCGAAAGTGAACAAAAGCTGAACTCACGGTAACGCTGCGGCGAAACGGCTCTCTCCGCTCTCAACTCCACTTCGCCGCGCACCACAGCGAGTCTGCTCAGCAGCAGGGCAGCGGGGGCGGGGCTTCGGGCTGTCAATCACACCGACCCACCGCTTCACCACGGATCTTACAGGTGGGGCTGCTAAGAAGTTTAACAGACCACAAAAGGCACATGTGTAATCGTCCGCATATAATAAATACACGTGGATTAGTTACAAAACACTCAATAAACTATTTTATCATGATTAATTAATAAAGTGATCAGATAAGAGAGTTATTTCTTGTGAATGAACTGAAGAAAGTAGAGCTACGTACAAGTCAGAATGCAAAAAAAATCGAATAATAAAACAACTAATACATCGAATAAAAGCAGCTTATAATAAAGTTAACACAAGCCCCAAATGTCTGGACTCACTTTGTGCCTAAACACTGCAGCACAAGCTTGACCCGAGAGCGTACTGACTAGAAAAGTCTTATTTAGCATGCCAAGACATAAAACACGCTACGTAGGGGGAAACCCTGATAACCCCTGATAGGGTGTGATGCGGTCTCCGCCCTAACACTTAACACTTCACTTAAAAATCAGCATATTTAAAAACTAACGCATTACTGCAACTACAGAACAGTAGATCAAAACAAAGCTCAATCATTGATGGCACGACAGTCTTTTCTATTGGGTTCATTCTACTAGGTTACTGTAAGCGTTGAAAAAGTTTGTGAGGGACTACTTTGTCAGGGGGCGGAGGGATTGGAAGTAGTCCGGCGGACAGGTTAAGGGGAAAGAGAAAAAGTGAAGGCTGCAGTAGACTAGTGAGCGGTCCTAACACCAGACAGCCTGGAGACGTTAGAAGAAGAATACGCTCTTTTCCTTTTTTATAGCAACAAGCAACTTTTCTAGTCCCTGTAAAGTTAGCAGAGGAATATGAGAAGTGACACACGTACTCATAGCCTTAGCTGTCGATGTTGAGAGGACAGGCTCTTTAAAAACCCTTAATAATGAATAAGAAGTTAAAGAGTCTGCTGAACCTCGTCGCGGTGCTGCTCTTCATGATTCTCTGCTGTGGGGTTCAGGACTCGCAGTCTGCGGTGAGTACACTTTTGGAGCAACTTTGTGCTGTAACTCGAGTTCTGCTGTTAGAACCTCAGTCTCCGCCAGCCCTCGCCCGCGGGTCCCCGGCTTGGAGAGTTTAGAAACAGAGGTTGTTAGTCTACTTTAAGAAAAACACTGTTGTTTGGTTTCCTGAGTTCCGTAAGGCAGCCGTGTTTCTAGCGGTTTCTTCGCGGCGCCTCTCGTGGCTGACGGCGCGTCCCCGCGGCAGGTTTCTCGCGCGCACGCGCTCGGTCTTTACTCGCATCACAGTTTGCCGAGTTTTCAGGCAGGCCGCTTGTAGAAACACGCTGACCATCGCTTTCGGCACGTTTTACTCAAACAACGAACTGGGCGCTGCAGCCTGAAGCCCTGTTAGAGGGAGAGTTACAAGCCTGCTTCGCTGGTTGGGTTCAGGGACTGTGTGTGAAGCAGGGGTTTTTGGGTTACTGGTAAGCCTGGCAAGTCTTGCATAGCCAGGTGTCCAGTGGATGCTGCAAAGGCACACTCAGGCTGTGTAGTAGTAAAAAGTGTCACCTCTGGTTTTTTGAATGGCTTGCTGTAGGCATGCTTTTATGCTGCAGCAATAATTTGACAAATTACAGTGGCCTGAATTGGCTGTAAGTGTTGTGCAGCTGAGGTGCCTGTTTGAGAGCACGGCTGCTGCCACTGTTTCTGGAAGCTGATGAAGTCAGTGCATGTCATTGGCAGTGTATGGTTGGATTGATTGTACACTTTTTAATCGAGTTCATAAAATTATTATTCAAGGCAAATACATAGAACAGGAACACCACCAGAGTTCTATGGAAGACAAAATAAACCTGTTGACTTTGGCAATAATCTCTATGATCAGCTGATGGTTCTCTGGTGCAGCATTATCGTGATCTCTGACTGTCAGGCTAGCCAACAGCAAGACTGACAGGAGAGGACATGTTCCGAGCGGCATCCATCGCCACAGGCATTAGTAGTGGCAGGGGCAGCTTCATTCATTAAAAAAACGACAAGCGTGACCCTAACTTCTAAGGCGTCGCGTCATACATGCCTCTGTTTCCCAGTGGGCATTGTAGGGAACTCGTCCCAACAGTGACTTGGAATGTAATTTGGGTAGCCCTGATTGTTGATCGGCTCCTGGAATGTAAGACATCTTCAGGAATCCACAAGGTCTTTTGCAGGTTCCGCCCCATCTCGCAGTTTGAGATGTTAAGATATGTCATCTTGTTAGGGAGGAGTTAACTACCCATGGAGAGGGGCAAATAGGCTCAGAGCCACCCCCTTCCCCCCAGCTGGAGGAGTGCAAGACCTTCAGGTCAATTCAATAAAGGACCTTCACTTCAGACACAAGCTATTGTCCAAGGAACCTCTTGACCCCTGCAGGCCTTCAGGAAAGGGCCAGTTTTACACATACCGTTGCTGAGTATGTGCCATTCACGTTTTTCATGACGTGAGTGTGTGTTATCAGGGAGACAGTGTGTGGTGCCAGGCCTTGTTCACACCGTGGTTTACCTTAGGTTGTCTGCAGCCACAGAAAGCCGCTCTTCTCTGAAGTGGCATGCAAGGAGCTTGGACCATCTGGAACTGAAGCATGCATTTACGCCTACTTATAAAAGATAGGATGCAAACACATGCATGCACATGAATGCATTAACCTCACAAACAAGGCTTATTATTCAGTAACTACAATGTAACTAATGTGTAACTTATGTAGTAATGAGAATGGGGAGTTGAATGTGAGTCAGCCTTGCAGGCCTGCAAGGTTTAAATGCTAAGAACAAATGGATTGTAAATAAAAGCTTCAGAAGTTCAGAAGTGTAATGACTTGATGCACATCCATATAAACAGTGATGGTATCAAATTTATTGAACCACCACAAATGATGTCCCTAATTTCAGCATATGCAGAGGGGAAATAAGATGCCCTGTTGAAGCTACTTTCTTCTCAAGGCCTCAGCACTTAGTGGGAAAGTTCAGTGCTTTGTGTGGAGAGATATTGCTCAGAAAACAATGGGGTGCATGTAGTGTGACAACTAGAGAGATGGTGTCTCGACCTTCTCCACCCGTGAGGATCACCCCACAGTGTGGGAACCTAATTCCCCCGCTTTTTTGGAATGTCAAAGCCTTTTAACTCAGCCTAGTGTGGAATGCCCGCTTATGATTCCAGCCTGATGCCTTCACGAGACAACACCCTCTAGTGGGCATTGAATCTGTCAGCACGTGACCTGGAATTCTGTGCTAGAGGTCTGAAAAAGGGCAACCTTTTCTGAGCATGCTTTTATCCTGTAGGCTACCTTGTCTTTCTGTGGATTTCACACCACACAGAGCTTATGTTATTAAAAGGTATGTTTGTGAAGCAAACGAGACCTGTAACATGAGATGCTTTAGGTTGGAAATGAGTTTCTTACTTCTCTGGTGATAGAAATCTTTGGTTGCCAGGTGAAAGAGTTTGCCTGTAATGTGCACCATGAGGGTCTCCTTTGAACCTGTCACACATGAAGGAATCTGTAGCCTCCTCTCTTCAGCAGTGTATGTATGTGTGTGCACATGCTCGGACGTCTTAGGAATACTCACATGTATATCCTCTCTAATTCTTTAAGGCAACAGTTTTGGGTGGCCAGTATGACATTGTGATAAATGTTGTCACATTGCGCCATCGTATGCTTTTGTGGGCTTATCGTTGATTTTGTCGGTGCACTGAGCAAAACACAGAGATGACATTTTGGCCTCTTTAGTTGGCTTTAGTGCAGTGCAGTGTGTGAAACGTTGAATTAAAAAAATCATAAAAAATATCACTACTTTATCATTTGTATTTTTATTACCATTCAAATTATTTGTAAAGTTGTACATAACTTGACTTTTGTTTATTTTCAGTCAAGTTATTTGCCCGTTTTCTACTTTAGCCATTTTGATCTTTTTTGGCCAGTTTGGCCAATGGGTAAGAAAATATTTGCAATTAAGAAAATATTTAAAATTTAAATTGCAGTCACAATGCCGATCAGAGAAATCGCGATTAGATATCCTTTCCAAATCATTCAGCCCTACATATTGCCCAGCCCTAATAATAATGATACATTTTTACTTAACCCACCACTAATAACAATAACAGACAGTCATATCCCCAACCCTATTAACATTTGAATATTGTCAGATTTACTGTCATTAACGAAAGTGACATCATTGTAGGACCCACTCCAGTAACAATGAATAAGAATGAAATGTCGTATTATTGCCCACTCTTAGTAACAATGACATCGCCATGTTTCTCACTCTTATCAACAATGACAACTCGTCATACAGCCCATCCATTGGTAAAATGACATATCATCATATTGCCCACTTCTGATTAAAAAAAATATTATATTGTCAACCCATAGTGCTAACGATGTATTATGATATCACCCACCTGTAGTAGAACTGACATACTGTCAAATTGTTCACCCCAAGTAACAATTTCTGATCATCACACTGCCCACCCCTGTAACAATGACATAGGGCCTTTCATCAAAGCGCCCCTAGTGTGCTCTGATCGTGAGTTCAGTCCATAAATTCAGCCCTACCCTCAACTATCTATGTGCGTAGCCACAACATTCTCGCTGGCTGGAGATATGAACCAGAGCAGACAGACATGGCTGTAGACTCTACCTGCTTAAAAGGGGTCGGAGGGAGGGCGCAAGTTTGGGGTGGCCAAACTTTGTCTTTGTCTTTCTCTCTGTCTCTCTCTGTCTGTCTCTCTCTCTCTGTCTGTCTCTCTCTCTCTGTCTCTCTCTCTCTCTCTCGCTCTGTCTCGCTTTTTCTCTCTTTCTCTCTCTTTCTATGTTCCTGTCTCTCTCATACTTTATCATTCTTTCCTTCCCTTTTCATCTCTGTCTATTATGTCCCTGTCTTGTCTCTTTCTCTCCCTATTATCCTCTCTTTCTCTCTTTTACTTCACTGCTCTGTGGAACAAGTAAATTCCACTGTTATCTCACCTGCTTGAAGGGGGTCTGTCTGTCTTTTCACAGCCACCCATGCGGGAAGCATTTTCCACAAAACAGCCCCACGAGCCCCAACGTTCCTCACATGTGCATTCACTGAATCAAAAATGTGTTCAGCTTCGTAAGATCAGAAACCACTTTTAATTGACCTTTTTTGTTCCTAGAAAGCCAGGTTTCTGCTGATTCTGGGGTATGAGAGTTACTGCATAGTTTGGGCTGATTCTTGCCATGACCTTACTCACTCCATGTCACTTGTTCTGCTTAATCCTAAGCTTAGTTGGAATGTGTTTATGGAGTGTGTACTGTAGTCTCTCGCTGTGTAAGCAGTGCATGCTTAGGTCCGTGAGGAGATGGAACGTCCTTTATGGCTCACCTGCCCTCTGTTTAGACTAGGATAACCGCTGCCATCAGTCAGAAACCCCTATGAGGTACACCTTCTTTTACACGCAACTGAGTAAGATATACAATTTGAATGCAGTCTTAAAATTTAATGGAAAGGAACAATGGATATGAATAATGCCATTTTGGGCAAATGGCAGGATCCGCTATTTGTCGCATATACATCGATACATGAATACTTAATTATGACGGTTGTGACTATATCCAGCCAGATTAGTATTAGTTTTAGTATGGTCTATGAAGTGTATACGTTTCAGAGCTCTTTTAAGCCCATGCTTATGAAATTTAGAAATATTGATTCGAGAACCTAACCTAAAATATGTTCATTTCTGAAACTCTAAAACTCATCAGCACACTTGTGTGTACGCAAACAGCACTGCACACTCCCTACACTTAGACACATGTATTTATGCACATATAAACACAGACGCTTGTGTATATACTGAGATATTTACTCAGACCGTGCACATATGAAGTGGCATTAGCTTTTTATCCACCTGTTTTCTCAAGAAGACATACAGTGATCTGTTTAATTCCTGGTTTTCCACCTAATATCTGAAATTCAATAGCTGTGACACACATCCACCTCTAAACATTTTGTGTGGTTCTGTTTGTGGACAGTTTCAGCAGCAGCAGGTTACATGAATGTGCTGAGACTCAGTCCAGGGTACTGCTGTGGATGGGTGTTTGGTGGGGGCTCTTACAGTGTGGTGTGAATGGCCTGTAAATGCCACTTAGTCTTAGCAGGTGGACAGTGACCTTCTTTTACAAACCCCCAGTGTTTAGTTAACTAATTACTCCCATATTACTCTGTCACTCCGTCTTTCTGTCTCTCTTCATTCTTTCTTACACGCTTACTCTCTAGGTCTCTCTCTGCTGTCTACTTTCCCCTTTGCTTTCTTTCTATCTTTCTTTCTCGTCTTTTCTTCCTCTCTTCTCTCTCACTGTATTTTCTTTCCTTGTCTCTGGCTCCACTTGGTCAGTTTCTGTCTGTTATGTCCCTGTTTTGTCTCTTTCTCTCCCTATTATTCTCTCTTTCTCCATTCACACTTTGTATCACTACGTTCTCTCCATTCATGCATTCTCTCACTCTTTCCGCTGTCCGTTTGTTTGTCTGTTCTAAGCTTGGTTTAGGAGTAAACTGACAGACTGGGTGTTTGCGAGTGGGTGGTTAACCTACACACAAATGTGCACTGTTTGGTCTACAGATTAAGAGGTCATCAAACCTTGCTTGTGGAATGTGGAGGGTTGGTGGAGGGTTTGGCTTGCATTCTGTCAAAAGTGCTTTTTTTTAAGCATTTGCTCATAACACAGAATTTCGAACCAGATGTTCAGTCTGTTCTGTTTCTCTCTTTTCACTTCTTTCCTTCTGGGACAGCAGCAGGTGAGTTGAGTCTCATCTGAGCTTTATCTCTGCTGATCTCTGACTTCAGAAACGCACCGTACCCACTCTCTGTAGCATCCGGGTTTATAAGACAGATTTCTCTGTTTCTCCAGACATGAGGTTCTCCGTTATCTCCTGCATCTTGAAGCCTGTTGTGCCTGCTCTGAGATCAGACACCCCTACTAAACAAGAATCCTGGAGGAAACACCCAAATGTTTGTTGATGTGCACTCAGAAACTCAGTTCAGTCTGTCGCCTTGAGGCATTTACAGTATACTCTTTTACAATGCAATGATAACATACACATAATTCATCACTGGTGTTGTAAACCCTCTTTTTGAATTGGTAACTTCATATTTGGTGCTAAACATTCATAAATGTTCATATTATGAGATTGGTAGTGGTTTTGGACCACTTCTGTTGGTCCATTTATTAAGAAATGTCCAGGAATGTTACTGAAACTGTCTATGAAACTGTGTAAAGCAGAAGTAAGGGCATAGAGAAACTTACTGACTTGGAAGCAGGAAAAACATTATATGTCCCCTCTAAAGTACTTTACTTCAAGTCATTTTTTATGACTTTTGTCCCTCCATTCTTCAAGAATGTGAAGAACGACTGTTCCTTTCTGTATTTAACTGTATTAAAACGTCCAAAAAACGTGATATTGCAAGGTTTTACTTTGACAGTAACCAAATGAAGGTGCTGCAGCCAAGAGAACTCATGGGAGTGATTCCATAAACAAGCCTGTGTCTGCTTGCTGGGGGGTACTGGACAAATTTCTATCCAGAAATTCTGTTTGATTACTGGCCTCAACAAACACATTCCCTTTCATGCTTCAAGGACAAAAAGCCCTCCAATCTTCAGACCACCTTTATAGTCGTATCCTTTGACATTTATGGAGACATACATTGAGCTGCACTTGACTTTTCTTAACCACTTCCAGATGGATCTTTTATTATACACAGCTTTTTACCCTCGCCTGTTCTGCACCTGGTGAACTAGACAGTGTCAAACATCTCCATTTGGTCATGCTCCTTTATACATTCGTCCCACTCATCTGCAGTCTACATGCTGAAAGATTTGCATTTCAGCCAGCATGTTATTTCCCCAAACCTGGTCAAAGGTCTGTGTCAGAAGTCTTGCATTTGTGCTTTGCTTGTATTACGTTCATTTCACAGCCACATCTGCACAGCTATAGAGAGCCTTCCATGCATGCATGCTGTGCTCAGGCAACAACAATGGCGGTGAAACCTTTCAAAGCAGTTCAAACATGTCTGTTCAGGTGAAGTTCAGAGAATACCGGGTGCTATGTTCAAGGCCCAGTATGCAGACTTCATGGGATCAACCTCTACAAATCAAATACAAATACCCTTTGGTATAAATGTAGTTATTGTCTTGGAGCCTGTGTTATAAATAAACTTTATTAATAAGTTCCGCCTCAAAAATGGCATCACAATGGAAATACTATTTCCAGAGGAACTACTTTTTTATTGCAGCACAAAAATAGTTCAGTTTTACTTGAAATGATCTGAAATGATCTAGCTGATGTAGCTGATATTTGTCATTTTGTGATTGTTGTTAGCTTGTTCTGTGTCTTTACAGTTTGCGGTTGTTTTAAGTAATGTAGTAAGTTATGTAGTATATCATATACTATAGTGGTTGATAGTTTAGCTTATTTTAAGAGATGTGCTTCACATAAACAACATTGTCTGCCTACATTGTGAAACATAATATTGACTAGATTTAACATAATTTGCCAATTGCCAAAATGGTCATTTTTATAGTTCACTGTCCTATCAAAACGAAATAGTTCAGTTTTATATCATATAATTTTTGATTCTTCATGAAATATTTAATTTTAAACACGTTTTAATTTGGAGTAAAATCTAGAGAAATGTAAAATATTTTGGAAAATTAAGAATATTTCCCCCTATCCTATTCAAGGAGGTCTGTGATTTCATTGCAATAAACACACATGCTGTTTGTGTTGTCAAGTTTAACATTTGCTGTAAAACTTATTATTTGTAAAACTACAGTTATTTGAACATCAATTTGTACTTCTGAATGCTACATAGAGGAAAAATATCAACATTATCTTTTATGTTATGGATTCTACCGGGGAAATTGGTCGTTTTGCTCCTTAAAAAGTAAAGCTCTGAGTAAAGCAAAGATATGCACCTGAGGCAGTAAGGAGGAAAGGGCCTTACCCCAGGGCACCACCACAAATACACAGTCTGTCTTGGAATGTGGACTCAAAACTTTTTGGTTGCTGGTTGACCTCTCCTGTGTAGGCTGCTAGCCGTCATAGATGCAGCATAGAAATACTTACGTATTCCTATTATTCATATTATTATTCAGGTCAACTGTAAACGTTGGTTACATGTAGCCATAAAGATGCCTTAGTGTTCAGTTGATGAATATGAGGGAAATCTGTAGTTTTTCTGATGCGCCACTAAATGTAAGTGCAGTTGGGTTTTGAGCCAAGGTGTTATGCCATGTCTGAAAAGGTCTGAAGGGAGCTGGCACTGAGGCTTCACCAGAAGACCAGGACAGGGTAAGGTCTGCCAGTTTATAAGAATGGCAAGAGCCGGGCAGACAGGAACGGTGTTCCAGCACATTCCTGATGGATGTGATAGTGGCAGTGTTGTCTTTGGCTGACTACAGAGCAATGCTGAATCAGGGGTTTGGGAGGGAGGCTGTGGGATACTGGTCTGAGTTCAGGTCTAGAGCTGATAAGTGTACATAAGGCATTGTGTGGAGGTGCAGTCAGTCATACTGTATAGCCGTCAGCTATTCAGAGACTGGCGAGAGTGGACTGTAAACCAGTGTCCACAGGAATGAGGGTCAGTGTGTCTGATGGTCCAGCATCACTTCTTTTGACAGTGTGCTTAGCAATGTACTCTCTCTCTATCTCTCTCTCTCTCTGCTTCTCTTTAACTCAGTTGCTCTGTCTCATAGACATTATCATTTTGAAAACTAGATTTCATGTGCACATGCTTTAAAATCTGTAATCTGTTTTTTAAGCTTATTTTGAGTTTTTAGCTGTTATTGATATTTATTGTCGTTTCCATTTTTGTATCTTGTCTTATTCTCCATAATTGCTCAGACTTTTGTTAATGGTTTTCTCTCTGTAGTGTACGCTTATATACAAATAAAGTAAAGGGCGCTTGGGCGCTTGCTTTTATTGCTTGCAATGTTTTTCAGACTGAAAAGAAAGAGGTATGCCAGGTGAAGAACAGACTGCTAAACAGATGAATAGCTAGAGAGTGGAGTCAAAGGTTGACCTTGATCTAGATGTCTGTCACTTCTCTCCTCTGTCTGCCTCTGCTTGTGGAGAAACCACAGGGAGACAAGATGAGATAGCCTCCCTCTTTCTCTCTCTCTTTTCAATTTCTGAGCTTATTATTTCCTTTCTTGCTAAGAAAATTGTTAAATAGTTCAAACATAACTCTTGTAGATGGAAATATATTAGCTGGCTCTTGTCAGTTTTAATTCTTTATCCTTTTCCTTTTCTTATCCCTTTCCCCTTGGACTTTCAGGTGTTGTTGTTGTGTCTAGCTCTGCTCATTTTTTTTAAGTGCAGTTCCACAGGCTTACAATCACCATCAGTTAAAACAGTTTCCAGCTTACATGGATGTGTAAATATGAACTCATTGTTTTTCTTGCCCTTAAAATGTTGGTAACACTTAATTGTACCATTAGTTTTGAGGCAGACATTTGTTGTCACAGGTGGTAGAAGTCTAATTTTACTCAATGATTTCTGATTTCTGTTTATTCCACGCTGTTGTGTGGATAGACTGTCTTGGGCTTCACTGATCTTATCAAGACACATAAAATCAGACTAGCTACATACTGTGTATTTCATGCATTGCAGTGTTGGCTAACTGACTTGGTGTAAAATAAAGCATTTCAGCCTCAAAACCATGTGCACATAAAAAAACACACTCTAAACACAATTCTTGACCAGTCAAGTGTTGAGATTAAGACCATTTCACAAAAGAAAAGCAAAACTATTCTTTTGCCAGGGAATGTAGTTCATTGCTAAGCATCATGATAGTCCGAGATTATACAATACAGTGTTCTTAAAAAATTCAGTTGCTGTATGTAGGCAAAAAGTCAGAGACAAAACAGCCAGTAAGTGCAAGTTATAAATCCTCTACAGATATTTCTAAAAAGAAGAGATTAACATTCTTATAAAATTCTTATTATTCTCTCATAAAAAGAAAGCCAAAGAAAAATAAGTGTTAAAAAATGATTACATGATATAGGAAAAATTGATGTTAAACATGTTTAAAAAAAAACAAAGTTTCTGTCCATCCTTCCACTTTTAAAGACAACTCTTTTAGAAGACAATACTGTGGGTGTAGCTGGCAAGAATCTAGTAAAAAAATTAATATGCAGCTCAGCTAAAGATTCTGTTGTTTCTAGAACTATGAAGAGACTACCCCAGAGTCTATACCTCCATGTCACAGGATGTGTATGTGATTATTTGAGCTGTGAGAAGAAGAAGATTTAACCTGCTTCTAAGACTGAATTTTTGAGGTAGGTATGGAGGTCTGGAAAAATGTGGCTGCAGATTTAATCAAATAAATAAAATCAAAGGATGGACACACTAAATAAATAAATATACATATATTATATATTTAGCTGTTGATGGTTGTTGTTGATGTGTTTCTTATGATTCTGTTTTTCTCACGTCATATAGTAATATCAAAGACGCAGACACATCATAATTCATTTCAAAGCAATGGAATGTGTTCTGTCCTTACATTTCAGTGCTAGGGAGGACTGTAATTTCTGTGGCTGTATTGCCCGCTTTTGGTTATTCCATCAGAAGAGAATCTCACTGGCTTTCTGCAGGATTTCGTTTTGCTCTTCTATCATTTCTCTCATCTGCTTCTGCTATCAGAGCAGAGAGCTGGGGGCTCCCCCATGCTACTTTGGGAATCTAGTCGTGTGCATGTGTAATGCATGCATGGGGGCTGTAGAAGCAGTGGCAGCTGTGAGGCAATAGTGATCTCCTTTCTCCAGAAGAGCGAAGGGCTAAATGTTTATTCCGTTTCCTGTAAACAGTGGTCAGAGTGACACTATGGCCGAGTCCATATGTACCGCAGGCCTATGACTGCTTGTTTTCTATGCACGAAAGCATATTCTTTACAGAATGCTCTGAGATGTTTGTTCCATGTAGTTGACTGATCATCCTCCTGATTCAATCTTAGCGGCGTTCTAGTGCTCTAGTGTTATTTGTCGTTTCCTGCTTGCCCTATAGACAGTTTAATGTATAGTTTAACTAACAGCTGTGTTTAGGTTTGCACAGCATCCTCCAGAGGACTCCAAAGCGCTGGTTTAATGGAGTGTACATTACAGGGATACTGCAACTTCATAGCGACTTCCCCTGTGCCCTTCATTCTATCTATATATCGTACCTTACGGGCATGTACATGCGGGAGTCAGAAGCTACGGTAAGCGTTTTACCTTAAGCCTACTCTCAGATCCAAATTGCAGAGCTGTGCGTGCAGGAAAGGTTCTATCATCTGCTTTGAATGCCTCTACTGCTCAGGCCTTTCCCACATCTCTCCGGCATCTGAGACATTTCAGTGCCTCGCCTCCTCTTGTTCTGGAACAACACAGGAAATTTCGGACACGTGTCTGTGGCCAACCAAAAACAGGCAAAGAAAACAAAACTTCGGCATTACCATTTTACTGAGTGTCTCTCCTTCGTATAAGACAGTCTCTTCTTTCAGTTCTCAGACTGGCCAAACTGATCACATTACATTAATGAGCTATGCTGATTGCTTGCTATTTTCATATGAACATTTGTACAAGCTGTCTAAAAGCATAATGAAGAATTTAAAAGAAAATAAAACAATGTTAAACATTAAAGCAGTCCTGATGAATTTGAGCTCTGCAGTGCAAGGCTTCTCAGTGCGACTGCAAGTAGGCCTGCAGGTTTCAACATGTACAGAAGATAAAATCTGATCTGCAGCTCACAGCACAGGAGGCAACATGCTTCATATTCATCTTGAGTGCCAGCCTGGTCCCTTCTACCCCTTAATGACAGATCTAAAGTCAGCTGTCTGTGACTGAATAATTCAGAACTCTGCATTGTACACTGATCTGAATGCAGCAGTTCTGTTTGAACAGAGCTTGAGTCTGGTTGAGGTGCCCTCCTGTGGTCAAGCACGGTTACTACACATGTAGATATTACACAGGCAGTTTGCCTCCTTTGTAAGTGCCCTGGCTTAGAGCTTGAAGAAGATACAACTCACGGAGCCTATCCAAGATCTGCAGCATATTTCATATCTAAATAGGATAAATAAGTCGTAGTAATTTAATAATCTCATGCTAACTTGTTCCATTTGCTCTCTACTCGTTGCCCCTTTGAGATGTCTTTAGCACTTCTGGGCTACAAGGGAAAATTCCAGGAGGCTTCACTGTCTTGCCGTGGCAGCTGTACACATTTTTAGCGATACTCTATCTTCTTGTGTTTTGGTTGGATGAGAGGATTATTGCTTCCGACTGACTGACATGGACACTCATGCAGAAGCCCTTAGGGCAATGTTTCGTTTTGAGTAATTTGAATTAGGGCCTTAAATCTTGGGAAAATTAAGAAAGCAAAAACAGCACTGACTGGCATACCATCTCATCTCATATGCCGGACTAATTACTGATTTTTCTGCTATAACATGGCATGTTGTCATGGATGACTATCAGTCTTAAGCCAAATTCAGTGGAAATGCTGAATCAGATATCGGATGAAAAAATGAAGGAATCTAATCAAATCCGCTGACAACTGTAAACATAAAACAGCAAACACAATTTGTTAGCAATGATTTTGGCCTCTGTGGTCGTAGAATGATTTGCTAGTTAGCCTACTTTTAGATATAGTGAAAGCACTAGCTCATTTTAAAGCATATACTTACAAGTTTCAGAATCAGTATAGGAAAAAAGTGTTATTCTGTCATCTCTTGATCAGAGCACACTTAACAGAAGTATGCAGATGCATCAAATGAGTTAGCTAGTTCATGTAGGAGCTGCATTAGCTGCATAGTGTAGTACTGCAGGCACTGTTTTTCAATACCATGTTCATTTTAGTAGAGCTCTTATGGGGAAGAGCTATTGTGAGGTGTAGGACATGACAGTCATGGCAGCCTTTCAGCTATGTATATGTACCCAGTGCAATGTAACAGTATTCCTCCAGCACCGTGGCACAAATCACAACAACAGTTCTTATTCTCGCTATGATCAAAAAGTACATTTTCAGCTTAGTCTGATCCATTTCAGATAACACACTGTGGTTACACATGCATTACAAAAGTTTTTTTAAAAAGTTATTTATAGTTAAATATGTCATTTAACTGCATTATTTAGAATCAGGAGTTCCTCTGGTTATACTGTAATGCGGAAATGTCCTTTACTACAGGGAAATAATGTGAGATGGTTTAGAAATGTCCGTCTCAGTGTTGTTATTGCCTGTAGGAGGGTGCCCTCAGCCGGCTGACAGCTGGCAGGATTAATGCTGGTGTAGTACAGGTCTGATCCTCTCTGTCATGTATGAAATGATTATGCTTGGTGCTCCTGGAATCACCTAAAGATTTTAAAGGTATCTCTGCTTAAACACACCTGAATTAATTCATCTGCTTATAAACAACCCCCTCTAAAAACTGTGTGGTAGCGGGGAAACCAGGTAGCATTTATGTATTCATGTTTAAATCTCCTTTCTGTTTTAGTGAGGAAATTTCAAAATCATTTTCTTTGATGAAGTCTTATCTTAGTTTTCTGTAAATATCTTGGCCAGACAACAGTACATAGTTCCTGCATGGTTGAGCTTGTATACCTGTTTCCTCTGTGAAGATAAAAACCAGCTTAAGACTGAAAGCTCTCCATTACTTTTAAGTCACCTCTAAGATCAGTTGTAAAGTGGAATGATATGTGCTAATCTCAGTATATTCACTGTGTGTGTGTGTGTGTGTGTGTGTGTGTGTGTGTGTCTGCGTGTATGAGTGTGTGTGTCTGCGTGTATGTGTGTGTGTGTATGTGTGTGTGTGTTTGTCTGCGTGTATGTTTGTGTCTGTGTGTGTCTGCGTGCGTGTGTGTGTGTGTGTGTGTGTGTGTGTGTGTGTGTGTGTGTGTGTGTGCGCGCTAAGTGTTTCCACACATGGTGTCTGGCTGTGTTTAAAATGTAAGAGAGGTGATCTCCCGCCGGAGATCAGAGCAAGCTGATGGCTTCCTTTACTACAGAGGAGACTTCCACACTAATCTAAAACATGAAGCATCTCTCTCCTGCAGGGTTTTTGCGGAGTACTTTAAAAGTGTTAAAGACAAAGTGGAAGTGTCTTATATCTGCATTTACATATACTGTAATTTATGCAGTAGTCTTTCTAACAGTATTTATCTAAACATGTATTTCCTCAGAAAAAGATCAATGCTAGAATAAAAATGTAATTCACATCTTACTTGTGTTTGGTAAACATGTAATTCATATCTGTATCTATATTTGCATTAAAAAATTATTTTAAATAAAAATGGCCCTATTAGATATAAATATGAAATATTTATTGGAAAAGTAACATATGGAAAAATGCATTTTACTGCATTTGTTATCCTCTACATATGTGTGTTACACTTTTCAGGAAAGCTAATCCAGGTGGGGTCCATCACTACATTCTACATTTTAAACATGTTTGTGTATCGGCACTATTAAGTATCCACATTTTAAATACACATATCATATTTATTTATATCCCTACAAATAAAGTTAATGCAACAAGAAAGGGTTTATACCCGTGTGTTTGTTTAAATATTTCCAACCCTCTCCTCACCGAACCTAAAAGAACTAAACAAGTGAGAGACAGGTATAAATGAGAGCAAGGACTGCAAGAGAGGAACTGCAGAGAGAGTGGTGTCTGTGACCTTGACTCTAGAGCTGCTTGAGAATTAGACCAAAGTGAGAATCAGCTGAAGTTAATGAGACAACTCTCCCACACTCTCCAAACACACACAGAACACAGCTGGGTATCAGGGGAAAGAGAGATAAAGCAAGAGATGGTTTAGCTCTCCCGAGTGAGATGTGTTTAGAAAACACAAATGTGTGGATTCCTTTCACCTGCAAACTAAGTTCTGACATTGTCATATTTACAGCATTCTGTGCGTCAATAGCCAATGCAGCTTGTTTTCTTGTTTTTTTGGAGAGTGCACTGATTTAATGGCAAAATAAAAATATATATTTGCCTTTTTTCTGACCAACATTTACGTTTTTGGGAGTTTTTGTTGATTGTCTGTTTTTTGGCTAACGAGACCAGCATATCCACTTTTTGTTGTAATCTCACATGGATATTCGGATGCCCACTTGAAACTTGTCTTTCAAACTGTGATTTAGATATGGAAATGATTGGTCTTCGTTTTTTAACTCTGGCTGATATGGGAAATGTGGAATTAAACCAACATCTGATGTTTTTCATGTATCTATCTGCCAAGGCTGAAGACATTTCTGAAATGTAAAAATGAGGACATAACACACGTTTGTACAGTAAAATATGCAGCGACATGTGCAGCAAAATAAAATATAGACATTTTAGCAGAGTAAATCAACATCACCTAACTGATTTTTCAGAGTGCTATAAATAGGTTTAGTAAGTGTCTTTGTAGACCAGCCTAACGGCTTTATTTGTAAGGGAAACACTACCACTGCTGATATGATTGTGGTATTATCACACATCCCTGCTTTATAATGAATTGGTAATAATAAGATGTCAGTTTACATGATGATAATGCATTTTTAAAATTTTCCTACTGCCCTGTATACATCAGATCCTGTTAGAAACACCCATTTACACGCATTGTAGTAGTAGTCAGTAACAAAAGTTTTTAGTTTTACATCTCTTAATATATCATTCTATTTTATGTCTCTGGCTTGACCCACTTTAGCCTGGCTGGGTTTTGTATTTGACGCTCTGATCTTCCCCCTGGCTGTAGTACACGTTTTTTTCCACCAGTAGTTGCTAGTAGCTTTTCCATGCATGTTGTCCAGGCCATACAAGTCAAATACCTTAGAGCACAGCTCTTGCCCACCTGGCACCAGATGAGCCACCTGCCCAGGTTGTTCTAGAAACTTAAGCCCTGGAAGAGAAAGGCCTATTGCAGGAAGAAAAGAGAAAGAAGGGGCCTATGTTGTTGTCTGATCTTTAGTACATTTGAGGCTTTTGCTGTTGAGTTGGTTAAGGCCTAAGGTCATCAGTGCCTCAGCTCTGCGGGAATAGGAATGAAAGGGATTTCCAGACCCAAACCAACACACACCTGCTGATGAGGGCCGTTTGGGGTCACTTGGCTTGATAGTGCTGTGCTGCAATAGCACTGTTTTCAGAAGGGTTCACAGGGTAAATGTTTTGGATGTCGTATTTCTGTCTCGTATTTTAAAGGACCTTGGAGCCATAAAATGTCATGCAGTGATGAAAGCACTGAAGCAACACTATACAAACATGCTTAGGGCAAGGAAAGCAACTTTATAGCTGTTAGGGCTGGTTTGGGCCTGGAGCAGAAGCGAGTAGCTGTGTAAGGATCTGTTTATCTTGAAGTGCCTGCACCTGCAGTGACCCCAAAAGTGTATGGACATTTGTGCCACAGTTAATTGTGTGAGGAAATGTCAAACCAGGCATCTTGTATTTTATACAGACCTGCCCAAGGCTGTAGTTTTCTTATTGGCATATTAATATTTTAATGTGCTACTAGTTATTATTTAAAGCTGCGTTTCAAGTCTGCATCAGGTTTGCACCGAGAATGTCTTTTTACTCATTCAGGTTCATGATCCCATCAATGAACAAAAGCTCGCCAAAACTAGCATAAGAAAAGCCACTTCACTGAATCCATTTCAGTGCTTTACAGTACACTGTCTGCACAAAGAGTGCACTGCACTCCACACAACGAATCTATCAGTCTGGTGTTGTGCTAAAAATGTGTGTCTCTGAAACAAACGCACAATTTTTATAGACATAACTGTAACACCAGTGTACCAGAGATTAAATGGTTAAAATTCCCAAATAATTTTGCTGCATTTGTGATATAATGAAATGGCCTTGCTAAGTTTATTAGGAGCAGTCTAATTTTGGCATCTAGCATACTTCTGTCTCAGTATCTCTCTCTAGCGTTCACTCTTCATCTCCCTCTTTTGTTTTTCATCTCTTTCTTTCTTCCCCTTTCTTTCTTTGTTTATCCCTCAAGCATCTGTAAAGAACTATGTGCATCACACTAACAGTAGTTGAATCTGATAAGTTCAAGCTGACCCTGGTTATAGTTGTTAGGTGATGTAATGATGGGATACAGCCAGTGTTTGGGCATGTGTGTGTGTGTGTGTGTGTGAGAAAGAGAGAGAGACAAAGACAGGCTAAAGATTAAGATATATAATTAGTGCTGTTTGATGAGTCTGGGGAATTCCAGCTTAAACCCTCGCCCTCACAGACACAGACTACCATACTGTATCCTCCATGAATACGTTCTGTTTACCTATAATGTGACCACACCTCACAGAAAACTGACAGAGGGGCTATTATCAGATAAATTATTACTTCTGTCTAGAAATAGATTGTATAGCATTGCTAGAGCAGTATAGTACTGCAGTGTGCATATATCCCTCAGATAGACTGTGACGAGGCTATCTAAGGGCCATCAGAGAATCGTCCCATCAAATCTAACTGGATGTCAGCAGGGCTTATGTTCTTGCCACCTGCACCACTGTCCACTGGACTTGTTGGCTGCTTGTGTTTGTTAAGCATTTAAGCTGCCAGGCATTGCACAGCAAGTGTGTATGTGTGTCTGAATGTTTGGGGCTCAGAGGATTAACTGGCCCACTGATGCAGTATAGCCTAAGGGCCAAAGAGTGCTGGGAGCGCACAGAACCCATCGGCAGTAGACCACGGCTAATGTGAGCCTGTGCAAACACACACACACACACACACACACACACACGGGCCTATGGTTCATCAACTATTAAAATTCTTCCATACCCTTAGACGGCCCTCTAGTCCATTGATCTTTTTATTTTGTTATGGCTGCAATAATCTCCGCCTCAGACATCCTGTCTGCACAGAGATGTCTGACATGTATTGTACACTAAGATGATCACAGCCATATAAATTTTGTTGGTTACACTCTAATTGGCTGTCTGTTCATCAGGCTAAATGTTGGCTACAGACACAGTTGCCTGCTCTGCACAGCCTCAGAAAAGAGTGGTGTTTGGGGTAACATGCTAAAAGCCACTGAATTAAAACAAAATAGTAGCTTTAAGTGTTTTAAGGAGCCTTCTTTGAAAAACCAAGTAACCCAAGATATCTTTACATTTACACTTTGTTTCAAGCAGCTATCTTTGTTAGGCGTCTGTGCCTTTACATAAACAACAATTTGCATTCAAATCAGATTACCCCTTCCTATCAAAGTAGGCGGTTCTTGGCTACAATGAGCAACGAATATACCTACCAGACTCTCTGGCAGTAGTCAGAAGCCTGGCTTTTCAAGAGTACGACTGCATTACCAACAGAAGGACCTAAGTTTTAGAATCACAGCAGAACCACCTGACCTTTAGAATGCACTGTTTTCTTTGAGGGCACCCATTGGCTGCTCTGTTGATGAAGGAGGTGTCCTGGAGGGGTCTTAAATTTGGCGAAGGCAGAGCAGAAGTACAGAGCAGGATTTAGCCAGGCAGACAGGCTAAAACAGCAAACACAATGTTTTCTTAGTGCTGGCAAAGAGAAGAATACAGTCTGGAGGCGTATGAACGGGGCAATGACCTGTAAAGCCGAAGAGCAATCATTCCTTTATGAGCTGGACATTTAAGTACAGTAGTGACTGTCTGTGTGGACAAAAAAGCTTAGATATATCGTAATCCACTTCCATGAAGAAGTTGAGTGTCAAAACAAAGTAAATTCAAACAGTGTAAAAATAGACTAAAACTGAGAGCTGTGCAAAACCTGGTAGACTACCAAGTCTGTCAACATGAAAAACAAAGATGGAGAAAATATAAATCAAACAAAGAAGACTGCTGGAGAAAACTGCTAGTATTCTCAGGAAAAATGGACAGACCACTGCTGAATTTTGAGGTGTGGAAATATTTTAGACCATGAAGTTTGGTTTTAGGCCATGTATTAAATTCTGCAAATGTTCATGGAAAAAATACTGACATCATAATATGAACTTAGAGAGAACTATAGAGAGAAGTTGCATACATGCATATTGCTATAGTCTAAACTGCCTGGCATTAGTCTGTGGTGGGGTCCAGTCATCTGGTTGTGTATTAGGTGAGGACAGCAGTGCAAGGTTCAGTGATGTGCCTGCTGGCAAGAAAGGCAGTTCCATTCAATGCAGTCAATGTGACACCGCTGGCATTTGGACAGGCCGTCACTCAAAGAAAGTGGTGCTGAGGAGGTCTTAGGTATAGTTCAGGTTACTCACTTGGCCTAAGAGTGCCTGCAACAGCAGCTGTTTGACTTTAGATCAGTATTTTGACTTGTAAAACACTCTTGTGTTTTTCCCTCTATACCATTACTTTTTTCATTTGGTAACATGTCTCTGTAGTGGTACAGGGGTGTATGAGACCGACTGAGAGTGTTTGTAGTGTTATATACAGATGGCTTTAATGCTAAGTAAAGGTTTGCACAGATTTCTTAAGCGTTTAGAGCACAGTACATTTAGATTTTAAATGACCTGCAAACATTCATGACTTTGATGTTAACACATATTTATTTATTCTTAATACCAGAATAATAGAGATTAATGGCCAGAAACATGCATAAACTGGTTCAGATGATTCAGTCACCTGCATAAGGCTTTCATAAGAATTTTAGGGGGTTCCCATTATGCCACGGAGTGTAAAAAGGAGACAGCTGGAGAAAACCCAAGGCAGCACAACTGACAGCAACATCCTCTCACCTAAAACTTGATAGAACTTGATGATTAAACTGCACTTTTATCAGTAGATAGCACAAGATCAGTAGATAGATCAGTAGATCAGAGGTACACAGGTTGATGCATATTTCTTGTTGCTTTTATTAATATGAATAATTAAATAATATACTTCTAGTTTGAACAAAAATGGAGTGGCTAATAAAAATGTTCTTAATTAAACAATAACACATCGTGCTGAGCCTTTCAAAGATTTATTAGGAAATCTCAAAAAACGTAAATAAAAAATACACAGAAACCACTGTGTATCATAATATCCATCAGATGCTTATTGTACCTGCAGTAAGGGAAAAAATGCATTATTATGCCAACTAAATTCAAAATTGGCCATAAATATAAATTTAAAAAGTACATTTTCAGTTGAGGGAACACATCAAGCCCTGCTTATTAATCCTGACGTTATTGCAGAGAGAAAGATGTATTGGATTTCCAATTAAATAAAACTCTTTGGTTTCTGAAATGTAATTACAGGGTCCCTCTTGTTCAGAGCGATTACAGTATAGTGTAAATTATACAAAGTTGCTTTTGTTTCCATTTTAGTCACTGCTTCCCAGAATGATGGGAACTGGCCAGAGCTGCTACTACGACTTAAAGAGTGGCATGTCTGGCTCCCCTTTCAACACAGTATAAATTGGGGGTGCAACAATGCATCCTGTTAGTCGAGTAAAATCAATGACCAGATTAGTTGGCAACTAAGTTAATAATCAATTAGTTGGTGACGTAGACAGAGAGCAGAGCACACGACGCACAGAACGCACTGTTTAAAATGAAACGATTTTAAATTAAATGTAGGGTGTTTTAATTTACTTTGATTAAGAAAAAAATGGTTTAGTTTTGTTAATGTTAGTTCTGCTACTTTATATATTCTTGGATACTGGAGTTTTGTGTTTCTTTTGAATCACCAGGTAAATTCATTAATTTCTTTTTTTAATAAATTAACACACACAAACACTTGCAGGAGTGTGTTTTTGAGTCGGTCACGAGTTGATAGGACTGTCCAGCTCCTGCAAGAGCTTACTGTTCCAGACCATTTCTCCTCTGAACCTAGAAAAAACACCAAACCCACACACACACACACACACTGGAGACAGAATGTGTCATGTGAGTATGTGGGAGGATGTACTTGGATCGGATAGTTTTGAGTGGTGTTCTGATAGCTCTGGGAAAGCACTATTAGCTCTAGTACTGGGGTAAATTGGTACAATGTCCACTAAAGCACTGGCATCTAAAGTCAATAAAGGCATGTTAAAACCATGGATCGTGTGGGTTGAATAGCATTAGAGCAAGCAGGTAGCCCTATAGGAGCAGAGTTCTTTACTACTGCTTTAGTCATACAAGCGAAGGCAAGTACTGCCATCTAGTGGACAAGTGTCTTAGTTGACATATACATGTCAAACAACCTCTAAGGAAAGAAACATCTGTGTAATGCCAATTCAGTGTAATCACTTGGATTAATGCCAATTACTCCAGACACCCATTATTGTTACAGAGAGACACTGAGTTCAAATGCTTACATTTGGTCCCTTAGGTGTTACCTACAGTGTGAAGAAGTGTGGAAATGTTCACTGATAGTTTATTAGTCCACTTCTCATAACGTCTGCAAACTAATTTCTTTTGAAAAAGATTTTCTGTATAGTACAGTTTTTAATGTTTCAGCGTTTATAAACAGCACTATTGGTAATGATAGTCTGTTTTGGCATCATTTTGTCTGCGTAAATGTCCATCTGTACCTAAAGATTGTGTGAGTTTTTGGTCTACTTGTTATTTACATGCTGCTGTTTAATTGGGTACATCAGATTAAACCTATGCAATGCATTCAATTGTAATACATACACCTGTAACATAATGTATTGGCATAGTTTAGTTTTTTTGGACATGTAGTGTCTAGCTGCTTATGATAAGGCTCTCTTTGGTCTATTTTTAAGAGAAGAGCACAGCAGTCTAGTTATTGAACAAAACAAAGCATCCAGTCAATTTACGCTATGTCAGGTTTGTAGAGATGCGTTTAGCATAGAGCAGCAGGGAAAACAAAAGTGTGCTTACTTTATTTAATTAGATTTTAATATCATCATCAAAGGCTGTGAATTGTTTGTAAAATACTGTGCAATTAATCTTTAACAGTGATATGAATGCCAGCACTAGCATGGGTGGATCCAAAATAACATTTGTATACACATTTGTCTCCCCCTCTTTCTTTTAGGCATGTCATGGCTGTGGAACAGGATCAAAGTGCGACTGCAGTGGCATGAAAGGAGAGAAGGTGAGTAAGGATTCACCAAAGATGTACTCTGTCTCTCTGTGAGTTATTAGGTAATCAAGGCAAGTCACTGAATAGCTGAAGGTCATTATTCATTTGCAGTTCCTTAGATCATACTCTGTGACAGAGCAAGCCCAAAAGTGAGACCTTAACCTCAGTTTTCAGCATTGCTCTGTAAGGTGCAGGCATTTACATACACCGATGATGGAACTTTTAAAGAACTACGCTTTACATGATTTGGAAATGGAAATTTAATGTAGTGTATGAACATCATCAAGTTGATGCCTCACCAAGCATTAAAACTAAGCAGTAAAAAAGTTTTTAGCTTTTTTGTGATGCTACGAAAACTATTGAGTTTACATTTCCAGTGTGGTGATATGGGAATTTTGGGCCTATTACGATGTCTGATACTTTTGATATGTGCCAATGTTAATTCCAATACTGATGCATAAAAAAATACAGTGCCCTCCATAATTATTGGCACCCCTGGTTAAGATGTGTTCTTTAGCTTCTCATAAATTTAGTTTTTTTCAAAATAATATAGGACCACGATGGAAAAAAAGAGTAAAATCCAACCTTTAACTCAAGTGAATTTTAAGGGGGAAATAAAATCCCTGACTAAGAAATAATTATTCTTCATAAAATCACCTGTTCCACAATTATTGGCACCCCTAACAATTCTTAGGAAATTAATTTAATAAAAGTATTTCTGTCACTTCTACAGTAGTTGATCAGAGTATGTAGGAACATTTAATTAGTAATTCACAACGTCCTGTTTCCCTGGGGTATAAATATGACGTGACACAGAGGCCATTTCTCTTCAACATGGGAAAGACAAATGAACATACCATTCAAGTAAGGCAGATGTGTGTTGACCTTCACAAGTCAGGCAATGGCTACAAGAAAATAGCCACCCGCCTACACCTGTCCATATCTACTGTCAGAGGAATTATTAAGAAGTTTAAAACAACTGGAACAGTAGTAAACAAACCTGGACGAGGACGCAAGTTTATTTTGCCACCACGCACAGTGAGGAGGATGATAAGAGAAATAAAGAGTTCTCCAAAGCTCACTGTTACAGAATTGCAACAAATGGTAGCTTCTTGGGGTCACAAAGTCTCCAAAACAACTATCAGGCGCTATCTACATGCCAACAAGCTGTTTAGGAGGCATGCACGGAAAAAACCTTTTCTCACTCACAATCATAAACGCAAACGTTTGGAGTTTGCTAAGCGGTACTGGGACTTCAACTGGGACCGTGTGCTTTGGTCAGATGAAACAAAGATAGAGCTTTTTGGCAACAAATGCCCTAAGTGGGTCTGGCGTAACACAATAGCTGAGTATGCAGAAAAGCACCTCATGCCCACTGTGAAATACAGGGGAGGATCAGTGATGCTGTGGGCCTGTTTCTCTTCCAAAGGCCCTGGGAACCTTGTTAGGGTGCATGGCATCATGAATGCTTTGAAATACCAAAGACATTTTAAATCAAAAATCTGGTGGACTCTACTCGAAAGCTGAAGATGGGTCGTCACTGGGTCTTTCAGCAAGATAATGACCCTAAACATATGGCCAATTCTACACAGACATGGTTCACCACACACAGAATCAAGCTCCTCCCATGGCCATCTCAGTCCCCAGACCTCAACCCCATTGAAAACCTTTGGGGTGAGCTGAAGAGGAGAGTGCAGAGGAGAGGACCCAGGTCGCTGGATGATTTAGAGAGAATGTGCAAAGAGGAATGGGCAAAGATCCCTCTTTCTGTATTCTCCCATCTTGTGAAACATTATAGGAGAAGATTAGGTGCTGTTTTGTTGGCAAAAGGGGGTTGTACAAAGTATTAACATCAGGGGTGCTAATAATTGTGGCACATATGATTTGATGTTAAACAATTATTTCTTAATGTGGGATTTTTTTTCCTACTGAATAAATTCACTTGAGTTAAAGGTTGGATTTTACTCTTTTTTTCCATTGTGGTCCTATATTATTTTGAAAAAAAAAACTCAATTTATGAGACGCTAAAGAACACATCTTAACCAGGGGTGCCAATAATTATGGAGGGCACTGTATATATAGAAATTAGGATTATATGTACCTGAATTAGCACTGTAGAGAAAGATAACATATAGATGCAAAACAAAAGACGTGTTGTTGAGAATAGGTTAAAGCAGCCTCTACAGAGAACACACATTTTGCTGCACAATTACACAGCTGATTTTAACGTACTGGTAGGGAAAACTAACTTGTGGCACGTACAAAAATCGTAGCTCTATATGTAATTTATAAAAGCCACTTTTAAGTGGGTTCTCTGTAAAGGAAGTCACATCGTTTTAAGGGACAAGGTTCCAATATAAGAAGAAGATGTGCAGCCATTAATAACAGAACACTTTTAGATATACTACTATTAAAGGCACAGTAACACATGTTTGCTTCCAAAGGGATGAAGAAGTTATAATACAGTACAATCAAATAAATTACCATTGTTTTTGTTGCATCAAACATCACAGATGTCCTAACTAGACCTACGGGAAAGAAAATAAAAGGCAAAAAAGGAAGGATATGCGCTCTTTGAGATTATCACTGATACGAGCTAGACACAGATGTTATGCCAGTGCAAAACTATTGTTTAACATTAAAGCCAGGTCACTCATGACTCTGAAAAGCTTAAGTTCTGTCAGTTATTGGAATTTTCTCTCATCACTTGTTCCACTCTTCAAGTTTAAATCAGGAAGGCGGCTCTCTGGTACCCACAAAGCATGACAGCACTGAGCTACACAGTGGCTAAAGGACTTTTGAAGGAGTTGGTTTTATTGTATTGGCATGCTGTCAGGAGAGTGTTTATTGCAGGGCTGTTTTTTCTTGCCAGTGTAGTGTTAATGTGTTAATGTGTATAAGTGAATGTGCATTTAACTAATCTAACAGTGTCTAAAGGTCTAGGCAGCTTCTGGACCTAGAAGGCCAGACTTCCCTTTCATATCTGTTAGGACTGATATAGAACTAAGGAGTTGATGTGGTGGTGGCAGAGATGGGCACTCGAGTTAGCGACACGAGTTCGAGTTACACTTGAGTTGCATATAAATAGACTTCAGAATTGACTTGTAACTCGTCTATAATGACTCACGACTCGACTCGTTTCTTACCATTACCATCCAGGCACGGTGTGCGGAAGTTACAGAAAAATAATTCCCTTGTGTATGTATACTTAGTTTCGTTGATTTGGGATACGACATATTTTCTTGTGACGATTCACAACATCCGACTTCAGCGCGTGCGTGATATCAGTGAGCGGCGCCACGTGTAAACACAACACTGTAGCATGGCTTCGCCGTACGTGGTAGCCTTTGGATTAATCTGAATTTAAAATCCTAGCATATCACAGAAGAGTGGCAACGTGCAAAGAGTGTGGAAAACAAATTAAAGACACTGGGTCGACCACTTCAAACTTCATAAGGCATCTGAAAACACGCCCGGATAGGCTTGTGCTAGCCGCTTAGCCGTTTAGCCATCATTCCAGCTATATAGCATACAGTATTAACCCCTTCAGCTGGCTTGAAACAGGAAGTGTCTGAGGCAGAGTGTGGTGCCGAAACAGGAAGTGATACTGCTTCTAGTTTGTTCTGTCTGAGAGTTGTAGAGAATGTAATTTTTTGTGAGTAAAATAGGTAAGGAAATAGGGAGCATTAAAAAAAAAAATACAGTTGTGTTTTTTTAATCTACACTTTATGCTACAGTTACTATATATGCTTTGTGTAAATTACCTTAAGACTTGACTTGGACTCTAGCCTAAAGACTCGTGACCTGACTTATATTTTGTGACTTGTGGCCATCTCTGGGTGGTGGGAATTGCAAAACTTCACCACCAGAAATTTAAAGGGTGCTAGACTGAAAGGAGGAAGGTTTTCAGGTTTGGTCCAGTTTCAGTTGTTTTATAAAGGAAAAAGAAATATATCTCAGATGTTTGATTTCCGTCCTCCATGCAAAAGGTTTTGAAAGCAGGCACGTGTGAGGGCTGAAATTTTGACAAGACGACCATAAACACCATAACCAACACAAGACCCTCTCTCTCTCTCTCTCTGCTCTCACTGCTTCTTATTTGCTCTCAGGTTCACTAGTACTCATCTATGACTTTGTTTACATCGGAATGACTGAATTATTTAGAAACTTTTGATGGAGTTCCCCTTTAATATGTCACCTGAAATCTTTACGCACTTCTACCTTTCATTTTTTTTAAATCTCAAATTGTACTTGTAAAAAACTTGTTTTCAGATTGTGAACCTAAGTAAAGAATTAAATTATGTGATCTCAGGGTGAGAGAGGTTTCCCAGGAATGCAGGGTCAGCCAGGTGTACCAGGGTTTCCTGGACCAGAAGGGCAGATTGGACCCCATGGACAAAAGGTGAGGGCTCAACGAGTAGTGATCAGTTACTCTTTATTGTGCAGTTTTAATTAGGTTAATAACGAGTAAGGAAATGTGTTAATCATCTGAGCATCTTCTTTTTCCCATAGGGTGACAATGGACCTGATGGACCACCTGGGCCTAAAGGAATAAGAGTGAGAATACTTGCACAGTTTCTCATGAAAAACAACACTTGGTTTGTTTTCTTTTTTGAACAAGCTAACTGTGTGTCTTATTACAGGGACCTCCCGGGCTGCCTGGATTTCCGGGGACACCAGGAGTTCCAGTGAGTTGTAGTGATGAGCTGATTTAATAAACTCACTGTACGAAAAAAGTAGTAATACACATAAGGTCAGGTCAATCTGAGCTGGAGTCAGTTTGTTTTGAATGAAGCCACTACTGGAAAACTCATCTGAGTCTTTACAGCCATTTTCTTTATCAGAAATTGTTTCGATCTGCACTGTGAAATTGTACATACAAAGGTTGTGTGCAAAGGTTTGTTTCAATAGCACCCCCTACAGGAAACAAGGTTAAATGTTTTTTGCAGGTGACAATTTAGATGTATTGTCTGTAGAGGATGTGTTAACCTGTTTTCACTTAGAATATCAACTTAATGTATCCTTTCACCAGAGGTGCTAAATATATTTTCATAAGACTGCATTTCCTCTTTTCTATTTCCAGAAAGTAGTTCTGACTGTTGGTCTCCTCTCTGTTTGAATGTATAGGGTATTCCAGGACTAGACGGCCCACCGGGTCCAAAAGGAGTTGCAGGGTGTAACGGAACAAAGGTGCGTCCTCAAATCAGGGAAATCAATCAAGTTCTTGTTTGAGATTCTAAGATAGAACCAGCTCACCAGCATTGTCTCTTAGTATAAGAACCAAGACTAAAACCGACTGAATTGAAAAAAAGAGTACGTAAACAAATACACCCAGTGCTTTTATGTTATTTATTTTAACTGTGGTATGTCTTGCTCGCAGGGTGAAAGAGGCCCTACTGGGAGTACAGGAACTCCAGGTATTGCTGGTCAGCCAGTAAGTGAAACACTTTCTTCTGGAGACTTTACTAAAGAGCTGCGTCCTCACAACTCTTGTTAATGCTTCATTCATTCCTGTACATAAAGCTTTAGCCCATCTCAAGGTCATGTACATATACAGAACTCAGCAGTCTTAAACTGTTATCTGACACTACTGTTTTTCTCCTTCCCAGGGTCCTCCTGGTTCGCCAGGCGAGAAGGCAAGTTTGTTTCCAGTGACATGTAGCAAATTTAGAATGCTGCTTTTTGTAGTTTGATGGCACCATATATATATATATATATATATATATACATACATACATATATATAAGTATAAATAAAACTTAATCATGACAAAATAGAAATATATAGATTTGATTTTGAAAATAAGATTTTCTAGGCATTGCAGTAATTGTTATATTGTTGTTTTTATTATTTAAACATTATTTAATAGAGTTTTTTCTAAGGTAATAGGCATTGGAAATTGGAAATGGAAATACATGCCTGTATTATCCTTTACAGGGAGATCCTGGTGATATTATTTCTGTCGACCAATCTGGAATCGCAGGAGGCCCTGGAGACCCTGGCCGGCCAGGCTTTAGGGTATGTCACCTAAGCTTTGCCTCCAGGATGACTTTTATTCTTCTATGGAATCATATCTCTTCTGAATGTGTTGTTTGAATTTGCACGTGTGTTTTATTATCTGATATGTGATATGTGTGATGCCATATATGTAGGGAACTCCAGGACCTCCTGGGCCTCCTGGTCCTGTTGGTCCTGCTGGCCAGAGAGGTTACCAGGTAGGATATTATTTTTCTCATTGCAGTCCTTATAAGTCATGCTGCTCTGTATTTGACTACTTTTCATTCTCTGATAATCCTGTCCTATAAACTCAGTATAGTAAAACAAGTTTGTTTGTTTTTAGGGTCCTCCTGGCCCTCCTGGCCCACCAGGGCCTAAGGTAAGCTTTGTTTTCACCTTTTATTAGTTTGTGATATGTACATGTCCGGTATACACACATAATCTGTCTGCAACTCATTAGAGTCAGTCTGTGGAACATAACCCTACTGTGAAATTTTCTGATCAGTTTATTTGTGCATGAATACTAGATTTGCCAGTCAGTCAATTTTATGGTGGATTCCGGTTCCAAGATCTTAAAAACTGATCATTAATCATGTTTGAAGCTCTGGGAAGCTTAAAGCTTACTCTGTGTATCTTTTAGCCAAGGTTGCCTCATAAGTAACGTTATATGATATTTAAAATTACTCTTCAATATAAGTTTAGCAACAGCACTTAAATACAACACAAGAGAACTACAGCACATTATTTACATCATATTGCATAGCTAAAATCTGCTAATTCCGATCACATATTCCTAATGCACACTTACCTGATTCTGCTTTTAAATGGGCAAAATCAAAGATGTCCTGACTTAAATTATGATTTTTATTGTTTTCCTGTCATTTCTGTTGTATAGGGTAATATGGGCTTGAACTTCCAAGGGCCAAAAGGAGAGAAGGTAGGCGAACAACTAACAAAAATTGAAGCTAGAGAATGGAAACTAGAATTTGACTGGGCAGCAATTTAAGTATGTGTATGTCTATGTCTGTATTTGTAGGGTGAACCTGGATTAAAGGGGCCTCCAGGGCCACCAGGGCAGGTTGGCGAGTTTACAAGCCCAACGGATACAGTAATTCAACGAGGAGAAAAGGTATAGTATGGCTTAACTCTAAGGATGTTTTGTTGCTACATCTGTTTCACACATACAGAGCAGAAATAAAATATTACCTTGAGGCTACAGACTTAATGAGACATTGACTGTGTCTGAAACATCATTAACGCTGCCTACCTATATAATATTCAGAGGTAGGAAGGCGGCCTATCATGTCCGAATCTAATGTTTGTATTAAGCACTTGCTGCTAAGTGTTCCACTTTTTGGCTGTTTTATGAAAGCGTCAAGATATATCCTTTGCTGCCGTACACATCCCATAATACTCTGTGTTAGTGCTGATTTGATTAGGAAAATAAGCAGAAGAAACAATCATTGACACAATGAAAGCCAATGCAGGCAGCAGAACACCAAGACAGCTGCCTTTTAGTTTCAAACAGCTATAGAATCGTAACCAGCAGTAAGCACAGACATGGGCAAATACCGGCTCTAATACTGAGACATTAAAAATGAAACTAATGGCCTTTTAGAAGAAACTGTATTTTATGTGGTGGTACTGGGCTGGAAACTCCAGTAGTATTTTCATCATTATTGATCATGGATCTCTGAGTGGAAGTGGTAGCACTATGATGCGTGGACCAGAGCAGATTATTTTGTCTAAGATAGCTGTCATGTCTGCTTCAGACCAGTTGTGATGTTTATAAATACCAGTCATGTCCAGGACCCTCTGCCAAGTAATCAGGTGGCATCTTCATTCTCACAGGGCAGTAGGTTCTTTTTTTGGATGAGGTTGGCTTCTTTTTTGGCACAAAGTTGCCAGGCCAACAGATAGACGAAACATAAATCTGCTCTTTTGTTTTTTACATTTTAAAGTCCCACTGCCATGATAAAAACACCAGCAACAGCTAAACACAAGTTACAAGGCTGTGCTATATACATTAAAATTAGCACTCAAAGAAATGTAGCTGGATGGACTGGATGCTTGCCAGAAAAGGATCAGCTAGACTGTTGATGTCAAGTTAACTTACTGTAGCTTACTGTGTAGACTGACTTGAATGAATACTAACCTTTTATACAGCTGCAGAATATGCTTTGTGACTGTTCTTCTGTTTGGCCACCAGATGGCACCACTGCAAAGTGCTTTCATTACATGAGCCACCAGGTGGCAACATCCACACTCTGAGGAAGCAACTGCAGTGTACTTCACTGTACAGAAATTAAGAAATAGAAATATTCAAGAGAAATACACAAGGAAACTGGACATAATTCTCAAAGAGCTCACATTATTATTCCAGTATGGGTTAATGTTTTGTGTTGGTTTTATTTGTAGGTGTGATTCTTATTGAACTGTTCATAAACTACAAATACAAGTAATCAGGAAGATTTGCAGTCAATGACATTTTCATAAAAAAACCTAATCGCAACACATATAAATCAATTCATAGTGTATGTCACTGTTTTCTATTGAATGTTTTGTTTTTTAGGGTGATCGCGGCCCACCTGGACCACCAGGACGTTCTGGCCTTCCTGGACCACCTGTATGTATTTTGTCCTCTCCTAATGATTAAGGATTCAGATACATGGCTAGTTGTTACGTAGAGGTGTGCATCACCATTAATTCCCTTGGGAAAAATGGACACTGTATTGGATGTCAGTGGAGTATATTAGAGTATTAGGAGTCAAAGTAAACATTTGATGCCATTCAAGACTGTGTCAGAAGCTACTTCAGATAAATAACAAGGCTCTAACTGGGCTGGTTGTGACCGCAGGGCCCACCAGGAGGTGCGAAAGGAGAAAAGGGAGAGCCAGGAGAACCTGGAAAGAGGGTACAGGATATTCTTACCTTAAAGCAGTTCATATTTGACGCATATATCATCGGTTTTCTAACCTTATTGCTTCTTATTCGCATAGGGCAAGCCTGGTAAAGATGGGGACCTTGGTCCTCCAGGACTTCAGGTGAGACTTCTGGGGTCAGCTCCAGCATTCCCTGAGAGCAAGCTGCTTCACAGTGCCAGAATATCTCTTGTAGGACTAATAGTCTCTGGTTTTGGTTTCTTCCACTTTCAGGGTACAAGAGGAGAGCCTGGTAGTCCTGGGTTTCCTGGAAGAGATGGTGAAAGAGTAAGATTATGCAGGGCTATATATTACTTTGTCCTTTTATCAATTGCGTTTTACTCAGTGATTTGAAAAGCATTTATCAGAATAAGTGCACTGTTTTGTAAAGCGTACTATTGTGTTATAAGGCTTTGCCTTTTATGCTGTAGTACTGTTGTCAGTGCAACTCTCCTGTCAAAAACTGACTTTTCTCTCTCACTTAGGGTAATAAAGGTGAACAAGGCCCTCCTGGACCTCCAGGCGAGGTATGTAATTAGTTTGCAGTAATTATTTGTAGTTTATTTGTTTGTTTATTTGTGATTGTACAACTCACAATGGTCAATTTGCACCCTTGCTTACAAAGATCAGGATAAAAACAGTGACAATGGTGATTTTAAATGGCTAACGGTTGCAGTAATGATTAGTCCTAGAACTTCATTTAATAATCTAATGATCATTTTAAGGCCATTGGCCACCAGATGTAAACATAAATGAATATATAGTGGAAACTATTTTTGAAAAAAATAAAAGGGAATAAAAAAAAAGGTACAATATAAAGATGTAAAATAAATACATTTAAAAATAAAAGCCAAGTAAAAAAAAACAACAACAACAGAAATAATATATTCCCAATAAGCGTTTCAAGCTTTTATGCTGTCAGAGAATAGACGAGGACTCTGGTGACTCGTCATGTTTATGTTTCCCTGTAAACAGAACAGTGAGGTAATTCAGCAAATTTTGTTTTACAATGGTGCTGCCATTTATCAGGCCCACTTTTGACCTGCTTTTGGCTTGCACCAAGACAAAAAAAGTATGAAGAAGTATGAAAGAGTCTCTTTCTAAGCTGATATTTAGCCTTTGTCCTGATGAGTTCCCATTAGCTAAAGCCCTTTTACATTTACTCAGTACTGCTACAGAAGCTGCGCTGGTGCATGTTAATATAAGCCACTGAAACAGGTCTGCTACAGATTTTTTATGTGCTTAGTTTGGTCCTCTAAAATTACAGTAAAAGTCCATTAAAGTACATTAAAGGATTACAGTGATCCAGTTGATAACCCCTGGTAGCATCTTTGTATGTTTCCATTTCAAATTGGAAATAAAATCTCTCGTCCAATTCTTCTTTTAGGTACGTAATGGAGGTCTAGAAGGACCCAAAGGAGACCGTGGTTTCCCAGGAGGTCCTGGGAGGAAAGGAGATAGAGGACTACAAGGTACAAATCTCATTTTAAAGCATATGTTGCTATAGTCCCTACTGTAAATATATTTTAAATAGATCTTACTTTTGTGTATTAGTTTGCAGTGCTGTAAAACATCTCACCTGTAAATAATATCATGAAACTCCAATGAAGGTGTGCATGTACTGTCTGAACAAAGACCATTTTATTTGTCCCTTGGACTGCATGGGGACAGTCACACCTCCTAGTTTGAAGCAGACCACTAGCACAGTTCATTTTAACAGGTGTGTGTATGCCGCCCAAACTTGGGTGCACATCAAACAACTGAACCATGATCCACTAAGAATTAGGTGCATAACAAAAGCAAACACAACAGCACAGTGGTCAAGAAAGGGTCTCTGTGTTTGTGCAAGTGCATGAGGGTAATGAATGTAAACTAAGAATGTGTAGAATTGACCGATCTGTATATTATAAAATGATATTATATATATATATATAATATAAATACATAAATATTATAAAACATCGTCACCCCTCAAAAAACAGGTGGGGATTCCAGCGAATGAGCTATACATGAAAAAAAAGCTCAAATGTCTCTATTGTAAAATCTTTTTTTTCTTGACTGCTCCCAGGTAATCAGGGACCACCCGGTCCACCCGGTCCTCCAGGTGAGAGTCAAATTATTGCTTAAGTATAAAAACTGGATTAAGATATTTAAAGCACCAGTGGTTATGCTATTCACTCGTCACTTACTCGAGGTTTCTGTAGTACTGGCAGTATGGATATGTCTGTTCGTATTCACAAACTTTGCACTGTCTTACAGCAATCGGTCTTCCTGGTACACCTGGTCCCCCTGGTTTTCCTGGAGAGAGAGGACAGAAGGGAGATGAGGGGCAGCCTGGAGTCGCTTTACCTGGTGCACCTGGAAGACCTGGTCTGCAAGGTTTGAAAGGAACACAGGGACCTCCCGGGCCCCCTGGACTATCCAGTGGTGATGGGCCCTGCCCCGATGGCCAGCCGGGTAATCCTGGTTTGCCAGGGGATCCTGGTTTCCCTGGGGAGATAGGCCAGAAAGGTGGGCCAGCTCTTTGTGATATAATTAGAAAGGTGCAGTTGTTTTCTAAGATTATAAAAGCCTTATTTCATGTCTCTTTTTGAATTTTCAGGTGAAAAAGGAGAGACATGTGTGAATTGTTTTTCCGATATAACACCCGTTCCAGGACCACCAGGCTCTCCTGGACCGCCAGGACCTCCAGGTAATCATTTGTCTCTTATTATCTCTTTTGTTTTGCAGTGGGCCATTGCATTTAAGCAGCAAATCCATAATGGGTTACGTCTGCTGTAATTTCTATTTTGTGTTTTGAGTTGTGGAGTCATTTGGGCACCTCTGGTCAAATGACATGTTTGTTGATATTCTAGGTCAGAATACATGAACAGATCTCTGTCATATGAAAGTTTTAGGAACTGCTGCTTTGGCAGGGACGGTTTTGGTGGCCTAATTTGGGCTTGCATGGTTGAGGAGTCGCATTTTCTCTATATCTTTTAATAATTTTCTGAGCTCCGTTTTTTGCGTTTTCCTTTGACTCCCACCTTGCTTATACAAGTGAATTTTCTTATTTCTCTAGGAATGCTTCCCCCAAGCATTTTAGATGGCATATTAGAAAGAAATTCTATGACTATAAAACCGCCTCTTTGTTCCTACAAATACTGCCCCATTTTATCTTATCTCAGAAGTTCACTTTGTAGTTGTACATTTACAACTGTCTGTCCGTTTGTCATCATAGATCATTCTCAGCATTGCAGTAACACTGACATGGTGGTGTGTTAGCGTGTGTTGGTCTGGTGTGAGTGGTGTCAGTGTCACTACTGGACTGAGAACTGTCCACCAACCAAATTTATCCAGCCAACAGCATCCTGTGTGCAGCGTCCTGTTACCACTGATTAAGAACCAGAAGATGATTAACAAAAACGGTGCAGCAGCAGATAAGCTATTGTCTAATCTGAAATAAATTAACATCTTCAATCATTACTGCAACCTTAACTTTTCATCCAGTTTTTAACATTACTTTCAAATGCCAGTCACCTTTGATTAGTAAGTCCAACAAGACTTAAATAAATATGTAAAGATTGTAAATTTAATATGTAAAGATGTGTTTTTTGTTCTTTTGGAAAGTTATTTATTTTGAGGTACAAGGTTTTTGGCTTTGACAGGGCGATACAACTGTGCTTTGCCGTTTTATTAATAGTCTTCAATTTAGCTTATTTTAGAACCTATAACTTACTATAACACACTGAAAGCTGTCCATCAGATTTGTCATACAGTGGCTCAAATTGAAAAATGATAAGAAAAGGATCACATTCTGAAGTGATCAAGATGTAGTTAAAAACCAGTAAAAGCAGTTTCTGAATAACTTTATTAATTTTTAATAGTTACAACCAGTAAAGCATATAACATATTAATACAAGCAATATATATATATATATATATATATATATATTATATGTAATATATTATGAATAATAAATTGTAGTCTAAAACAGCAAGAATGGTCTGGGCTAGAATTTGTCATGGAAATGGCAAAACCGTCTAAAGAGAATTTTCATTTCGTTTTGTCACAGGTGGTCCTGGAATTCCTGGTTTGAAAGGCGATCGAGGATTCCCAGGAAACACTGGCCTTATGGGACCACCAGTGAGTGTCTTTACTTCAGTTATCTCTTCTTCTACAAGAACATTCTACTATAGACATACGTAAGGGGACTTGTAATCATGCTCTTTAATAGAGATGGGAAGTAAACTCCAAAAGGTTTGATTTTTTAACTCTGACATGTCTGAATGTTGGGGTTGGCTCTTGACCAGTCAACTGATTGACTGGAGGAACATTTTAGTCCCACATTGAAGAAAAGCATTAAAGAGTTTGAGTTAAGTAGCATGAGGTTAATTAACTGCCAGACGTCCTGCCGTTTGTAATAAAACCCAAAAATGAGAAAGAAATGATCTGGAAATTCCCTTTGTCCTGCTTTAACTGCAGCATGTGGTCTCTTTTCAGTAATGTGTTGTTATGTAATGTGAGGCTGCTTGATGGAAATGTATGTTAACTATTTGCCCTTGGTCGACTGTAAACAATAGTCACATCATCTGATTATTTGAAATTATTCATGTCATCGGTGTCCATAAAAGGGTCTGTAGAATGGTCATTTTAAATGGTTAAAATGAATTTTAGACTATTTTAGTTAGTCCGTTCATTGTCCCGACATGTTTCATGATGCTCGCTAGATTCCATCTACAGCAAACATAGTTCAGGTGGAACCTTTGTGCTGTGCTAAAATTGTGTAGGTTTTTTCAATGTGTCACTTTAATATGTAACAACTCGTAAATGGGTAAGCTACATGTAGGATGGTTAAATGGTGTTGTCTTGGACAAAATGTCGAGAAGAGTCGAGAATCTTCGTGAAGTCCAGAAAATCTGGAGTAGCATACAACATTGTTGTCTGTAATGTCCAGTAGAGCTAACACAGTTCATATACTCTCATGCTTCTCCTTAGGGTGCATCGGGACCACCGGGTTTAATTGGAGAACCTGGCGAGAAGGGTGATCCTGGTGATGCTATCAGGGTTGATGGCATGAAGGGAGAGAAGGGAGACACAGGCTTCCCGGGACCCTCCGGTCCCCCTGGGCAGCCAGGGAGACCTGGTCGCGATGGCTACCCTGGACCACCTGGTCCCAAAGGATCCCCTGTGAGTATTTGTGTTAAGTCTCTGTCTCTAAGTCTCTATAGTGTCTGATATAGTGGTTTATTACTTAAATAGTTGCTTAGCAAAACTGGTTAAAAAGATTATTTAAAAACACTGTCATTATATCTTGATATTGATGATGAGGTATAGCTTATTTAACGAAACTGTTATAGACATGAGGATAACATTTCGGGGGATAGGGAAGAGGGTCTAACAGCAGAGTTCTTATAGCTTTGATACTTTTATAGTTGTTTATTTCTGTGTTATTTTTTATTTTGTTTTTTTTGTTTTAGATTAGTTTTGTTACATTTTAAGATGTAATTCATAGTTTGAATTTGTTAATATTATATTAGGAAAAGAAAGAGTTTAATTTTTAAAATTATTTTTCCTTTTTTGTCTATTTATTTTATGTTTTTAAAGATTCTATTTCATTTCTGTTTTGTTTTTAGTATAACAATCAATGTTCTCTCAGAAACCGTGGTCTGTCATTGGACCATGTCATTTACTTACAGCAGTTTTTATCATTTCAGTAACTCTAATTTTGCCACAACAGTTTTATTTAAATATTGTTCAGCTAGATGACGAATGATAATACAAAAACTGTTTTCTACATAATACTGTTTCGTTGTTGTTTGTAAAGCAGTGGGCATTCGTGTCTTTAATATTTTTAATAAAGTGTATTACAGTTAACAAACAGTTAACCTTCCACAATGTAGTGGTTCTTCTTGAGTGAAAACAAGTCTGCTGTAGACCATGGCAGTGATCTGTGTGTTTTTGGCTGCTTTTGTTGGGCATGGAAAGTTGTGTTGTACTTTTAGTGATTTGATCATTTTCTTATTTGTCTGTGGTAGGGTTCTCTACAGTTAAAAGGTGAACGTGGCCCTCCAGGTGAGCCTGGTGCCATTGGCCTTCCAGGAGACATGGGTCCCCCTGGACCCCCTGGATTTGGCCCTCAGGGGCCATCTGGAGAGAAAGGATACCAGGGAGTTTCAGGAAGACCAGGTGTTCCTGGACCACCAGGTGAGTTCATGTACTGAGTGCAGCCAAGAAACTGAATTTAAAAGTAAAGTAAATATTATTTGTTTGTACCAATTAATATTTTGAAGTGTCACAGTGACACGATCACAGTTCTGAACTTTGCTGTTATCTGGTAGGGCCGAAAGGTGAACCAGGTCATTCTGCATCTGAGAAAGGTGCACCTGGACCCCCAGGACGTGATGGAGACCCTGGTCCACCAGGAAGCCCAGGTAAACAGTTGAAGGTTTTTATCTCTTTTTATTTGGTGAACCAGTGAAACGTAGCAATTTAGATATTAGAGCTACTGAAAATGTACTTCAGCATTTTTGAAGTTCCAAACTGCTTTGTAGTTATGCAGGCAATTATTATGTGCTTCAAACATTCATTATTATTGCCCCAGCCAATTCAAAATATACCAGGATGACTTCAGCTCAGGTATGAATCCATGTTTGGGTCTCCTTTAGTCTTATATCACATCCTGATATTTGTGGTCTTTTCCTATGGATATAGTAGACTGCTGTGTGATTCAGGTACTCCATTGCTTTACTCTGAGGGAGGTGGGCATGCTGTCACAAATGTGAATTTAGTTAGATTCAGAATGTTTTTACAGCAGTATTTGTCCTGAGAGTCTGGTAAGCTGTGTCGTTCAGTGTAAAGATCACTTACATTGACAACAAAGATTTTCAGTGGAAAATGAAAAACAGTCAGCCACAAACCATTGATTTCGTGTGAGGTAGGGAATTGTCAAAAATGTGATGTGCTACAACATAAATTGTCCTGCCTCAGTGACATACTGTTCACCTTTAACACTGGCTAACATTCTTCTTCGCTATAAAGAATGTATTACGTGTTAAAGCTACTGATCATAGAAGGAGTGCAGTGTGGAGTGCAGTACCTACTGTCTAGAGCTCCAGTTCACCAATTGTACAGTAAAGGCTAAAAGCTTTATATGGAACATTAAGGTTGACTGAGGACATCAGTGTTTTTTTGACAGTTAATGTTGACACTAAACATCATGTTGACACAGAAGCATCAGTGGGTACCATAAACAAATTTTATGTATCTCACGCTCTACAAGAAAATTATTTTCTTTCTTAATAATGCACCTATATATTTAGTGCTACAACGTATGCCATATTGTCTGTTTGAAAAAAAGGCCTACTGTAAATGTTTTGATGTAGCAATAATTTTTTTTTTTTATACAATTTTAAGGTTGTTCTGTGATATTGAACCAAAGTGTTCCTCAATAATTAGCCTATAGTTTGAAGACTGACAATTAGGCATAAAATCCTAAAGAATATTATATGAGTTTAGGGAAATGTCATAAACACAAATGTACAGACCTGACAGAACAAGGTTACATGTGTCTGATAACTGGTTTTCATTTCTTTCCTTGTACAGGAAACCCAGGATTACCTGGACAGCCTGGTTTCCCAGGATTACCTGGCACGAAAGGAGAACCTGGTCTCCCTGGTATTGGCTTGCCAGGACCCCCAGGTCCTAAAGGTAACCCCTGAGAGCCCACTAAAACGACTTTGAACAGTCAGTTAGCATGCATCCAACCTGTGAAAGTACAACAAGTTATATTATGGGGTAGAATTAAAATTCATAGTAGTTTGAATGCAAGGCTGAAGTTTAAGTGATTAACGCTATTGTTCACACATCCTAGGATTTCCTGGTGTTTCTGGCAATCCTGGTAGCCCTGGCCTCCCCGGGCCACCAGGTGTTGATGGGCGGCCTGGTCAGCCTGGACTTTCTGGGCCAAAGGTGAGCATCTGTGACAGGAGAACTACAAACAATTAAGAAAATCAGTTATAGGGAGCATCAGAAAGATAAAACTGATCATTCTCAGGAAATTTGAAACTAATCACTCGGTGATACACAAGCTGCAACATTATTTAAGAATACTTAACTGGCGTTTACCTGGAATGTACCGTGACTGCTTATGTCAGTGTTTTAGACACTATGAATGGTAGTTAGTAACAGCAATTTCATAGAGACCAGCCTCAAATGTATTAAACGCTGTGTACACAGGGAGAACCTGGTTTTGGAACTCCTGGCCCTCAAGGGCCACCAGGTTTAGCAGGCATTAAAGGCACACCTGGGTCTAAAGGTGATTCTGGATATCCTGGAAACCCTGGCTCCCCTGGCCGCTCAGGTGTCGATGGTTTTCCTGGAACTAAAGGTATTATACAGTGTCAACTGTGACTACACATGGATGCCTTTGGGATGAAACTTAATTTGATTTACTGTACCTCAACTTTTATTCTGCATATTACACAGACCATTAATGAGATATTTATTAGAGTAACACACACAATACTTTACTGACAGTCTCACTTGTTTGTCACAGGTGATCCTGGCCTTCCTGGTGCACAGGGCCCCCCTGGCCCTCCAGGCCCACCTGGATTTGGTACTCAGGGGCTCCCTGGACCCCCTGGACCTCCTGGACCTATGGGTCGTCCTGGTAAGTGTCTCTGATTATAGTCAACCTCTCTTTATGAAATAGTAGAGTCATGTAAAGACCTAGAGAACCATGTAGCTAGGACCAACTGCTTACATCACATTTGTCACTATCACACTGATTTGGCCTGTTCGGCTGGGTTTGTTGTAATTATACATGAAATGTTGTCAGTTTTAGTTTCATTACTTCTAAGAGTATTTCTCTCTCCTACACAGGCTTCCCTGGTATAAATGGTGAAAAAGGAGATACAGGTCCTCCAGGTGTGGGCACCCCAGGCCCACCTGGCGACCCAGGAAACCCTGGATTCTCTGGACCCCCAGGTCCCATCGGCCCCCCTGGAAGCCCTGGCAGTCCTGGCCAGGATGGGCTTCCTGGACTTCCTGGTAATATAAAAAAATGCAAAGGACCTGGAACTGTTTACAGTCTCATCTAAGAAAACTTTCCGCATAAGTTCATTGTTTAGGGAACTTTATTAGTCATGTGCCATTATTACTGCTGACATTGCCTTTAAAACAGCATGTGTATGTTTGTTGTAGCAAATATTAAATGACTCTAAGCTCTGAGCTCTTTATATGTCATCTGTAACTAAAGGATCAAAGGGAGACATGGGTGTAATGGGTGCTCCAGGACCTTCTGGTAACCCTGGCAATCCAGGTGTCCCAGGCTTCCCCGGACCAAAAGGTATGTCTTATCCTATTTTATTTATATCGTATTCTGTTTCTAGTTTACCACTGCTTCACATGTGACTTGTCTTTCATTTAAGGTGATGATGGTGTTTCGGGACGGCCAGGCAGTCCAGGTTTTGACGGGTCAAAGGGAGACAAAGGTGAACCAGGTCTACCAGGTCCTCCTGGCTACATCCCTTCAACGCTAAAAGGAACAAAAGGAGATGCAGGACCTCCAGGTTAGTGGCTATAGCTCAAATACAACAGTGTGGCAAATTCAAAGTATCCTGAAATACAAAGATTAAAGTAATACACAATCCCTATTTATTTTCATCAAAGCCACGCTAGCAATGTGTGGGACTGCAAATTTATTTTACATAACATTTACCTGCAATGTATAGTGCTTGTGCATAGACATGCACTACAGCTTACAGTAATCAGAGCATATTGAACCTGTACTATATGGAACCTGTTCGTTCTAAACTCACATAGAAATGTATATATTCAAACAAGTAGCTCGCGATTTACTGCTAACTGGTGATGTAAAGCCATCAAATCTTGCCGCTTCAACATGAAAGGCACCTTCTACAACCAAGGTGTGGGTTGTCTGTCCTGGGATACTGTGGTACCTTTGCAGCTTTACATGGCAGCCTCTAAAGAAAAACACCCTGCATTTGTCTAGATATGAAGAGCTCATTCTAAGCTATCAAAAAAAGGTTTTATGATTAGCGGTAATTATACACTAACAGTTTTGTATACTATGTTCCATTTCTGCTAATAGATCTCTTTAAAACTTCTGCTCCTACATACATTTTTGGTGATCGGATCAAGTTCAGATTTCACTTGATTTCATTCGCATGAAAAGCTAAACTCCACCAGGAATCTATGAGCAAATTACAATTGGATTGCTCAAACCACATTCAGACGTGGCCACAAGCATATCTTGACCACATGTAACACACGTGTAAACAGAATGCAATTTTTATAGCCCTTTATAATATGTCTGCCAAGTAGGTGAATAAAAACAAACAAGCAGAAATAGAGAATACACCAGACTGAAATTACCCTTTGCTCAAGTGTCTTTCTGTACACTTTGCTAATGAAGGTATACATGCCAAGCTTGTACACTTAAATTGGTGTAAAACAAAAGGGACAAATATATTGACATACTATTTGTGCAGAGAAAACTAAATTTGAATCCCCTCTGGTCTGGTCCTCTGGTTAGTGAAAAGTATAAATGGAATCCAGCCAAAGTTTATCCAGATACAATCCGAACACAAACCATGTTAATGCAAACAGAAGTCAGTGTTTGATAATGATGTGACGTGTTTTGGATCTGTTGATAAATCAATAATAAAACATCTATATCTGTGTCTCTCTCTCCTTCTCTGTATCCTTATGCAGGTACTAGTGGTTTACCAGGAGCAAAAGGTATTGCTGGTCTCCCCGGAGACCCAGGTCCCGCTGGACAGGATGGACGTCCTGGTGTACCTGGACCCCCAGGTAACATTTTCCTTCACCTGCTTTGAGTGAAATGCACCTGCAGCCACACCACCCCTCTCTGTCACGTCGGAGTGTGAATGTTAAAGAAAGTTCTCAAAAACATCCTCTGTTTAACCATAGGTCCTAAAGGAGACCCTGGAATTTCAGGAGTACCAGGAACACCAGGTTCACCAGGTCTTAAAGGCAGTATGGGGGAGATGGGACTGCCTGGTATGTTTTTCCCTGTAGCACAACTCTTACTGTAAAGTGCAATAAAAGACTTAAGAGTATACTAAGAGATGACGAAGGCAGACTGAATTAATCCTTTGTGTGATAGGCCCTTCTGGATTGAAAGGAAGCCCTGGTCTAGCTGGGCAACCTGGACAGCCTGGATCTCCAGGAGCACCAGGGTTTCCAGGTCCTAAAGGAGAGCCTGGCACTGGATTTGGACAACCAGGGGCTCCAGGGCCCAAGGTAAGAAAAATCTATGTTGTGTTTAAGCAGTACCATACAAATTCATTTTTAATTGGATGCATGTAAAAAAAAGTATACAGGGGTGGTAGTTTTCATTTCTCTGCATTTGTTGGACAGGGTGAACCTGGCTCTCCTGGTGTCCCTGGATCTCCAGGGCTGAAGGGTCAATCAGGGCCCTCAGGCCTTCCCGGATTACCTGGTAACCCTGGACCAAAGGGTGATCCTGGCCTGCCAGGTTTTCAAGGTGTGGTACAGCCAAATAAATGGTCTTCCCGAACATATGGACAGTATATCCAGCCTTGACTGATCCATTCCTGATTAGATTTCTAGTATATCATTCTCTGATAAGTGAATGTCAAAGAATTATCAAAAATGCAATGCTCCCATTTGCTTCAGGTCCGCCCGGCATTCCTGGTCCTAAGGGTTTGGATGGAGCTCTAGGACCACCTGGTCTGAGCGGATCACCTGGAAGGCCAGGAGATGCAGGCCCACCCGGCCCTCCTGGTTACCCTGGAGAAAAGGGTCAAGCTGGTCGTGACGGTATTCCTGGACCTCCGGGAGTAAAGGGAGATCCAGGTAAGAGTGATCATGCACGATTTGTATTATGATAAATTTGTGATTTGCTTAACATAAACCAGTTAAGCCATTTAAGTTTAGACCCCATATTAGTTATTGTGTGTGCATCAACCTGTATGTAACATGTATAATGTGATTTAAAGAGCTTCATTGTTTCTCTCTATTTAGGCACTTCAGGTGTTGGAGGCCCAGGACCTCCTGGTTATCCAGGGTTACCAGGTAAAGCACTTCACAGTTCACAACTATGAAGAGTTCTCACTCATACTATTTTCAGTTTCTCTAAGGAAAACGGCACCAACAAAGAAATATCATTTATTTAATTGTACCTTTTCATTATAATACAGGTCAAAAAGGAGACGCTGGTATGCCTGGACTGCCTGGTGGCCCTGGTTACCCAGGACCAAAGGGAGATGTAGGATCCCCTGGCCCTCAGGGCACGCCTGGTTTTCAGGGGCCCCCTGGTCCCCCTGGTCAATCCCTTCAGGGGCCTAAAGGTACCTCAGGTCCTCCCGGTCCACCTGGAAGACCCGGTAAGATGCCAAAACATATCATTTATGCATCAAGACAGTCCAGCTCTGCTTCTGGAGAGTGATATAGCTCTCTAAAAGCAGGGTTGTCCTTGTCAGTTGTCTCTGCAGTCTGGTTCTCATAGTAGCAAACTTGCCAGTGTGCTTTTGATGACAGATCAAAGTTTCACAAATTTTCATACAGAATTATATGAATTATATGAATAAATTGAACCAGACAGTGGAGGTTTATTCATGTGATTGATTTGCATGGAATGTTGCACAAATCAGCACAAAGTGCATCTATGTCACTGCGCACTAAATGAACAAAATGTGAATGAAAAATGTCCTGTACACATACGCTATTTTCTGCTCGTTCCAGAGCTTGCATGGATCGTCACCCTCTTTTCCTCATTATTTGTGGATTTAAGAAATGTGTGTGTGGTTGAGGGGTTTGCACGCACCAATCAGAGGTTTTACAGAAGCCTGACAAGGGCCTGATCAGCATGGATTGATCCATGGTGTCCATGTTTTTATATTTGTTCTGTTTATTTGTTTATCCATTCTTCCCTCCTCATGTGTCCTCACTCCCTCCCCCTCTCTTTGGTCTTGGGGAATGAAAGTTTTGTGTTGCCTCCACAGGGTTTTGTCTCTGTCTGCAGTTACACAGAATGTAGTAATTGGAAAACAGGATCACTGATTTTGTGATGTCGAGTGTTACAGTATGTACGTGTTCACCTGCATGGGGACTTTGTTTTGTTTCCTATTGTTTAAGAAATTTACAGCCATCACAGAACTGTCAAAATGGGCTCCATCAATCCCAGTGAACTGAAAGAATGGTGATCTGATAAGAGGTAGCCTTAAACAGGACAGGTTGGTGCCCTGTCACAGCTGTTTTAGAAAAATAGATCTCTTCATTGTATATAAGACTGTTATTAAAGGGGATATTGTACCATTGCAGTGGTAAATGAGGTAAACAGGGTATGGAATTCTGATATATAATTCAAGTGTAAAGAAACTGAAATTGTAGCAGCACTGACTGTAAATCCACTAGCAAAATCACTCAATCAATCAGAGCATATTTAAAATGTAGTCCATTTCAGTTTCAACATCACATTTTGTGTAGATCATTCCAAATATTCCAAATATTGTTGGAACTTGATTCTGGTTTTAAAAGTACAGAATGCCACTAACAAAGTATTTTTGTGACACATGAAACTGATGGTATTTTAGTCAAATTAGAAATATAAAGAGTTAGTTATTCTTCATTGAGAGGTTTTAATTTTATTGTATTCTTCCGTATCATTACTTTTATAATAAAATAAATTGAACTTATGCAAGTAAAATAAAGCCAAGCCCAAAACGGAACAGTTTTGACCAATAGTTTTGGCCTGCTTAGAGTTCTGATTTAAACCCTGTAAAGAATATTTGTTCACACACTGAACACAAATAAACCTTTTCCTTGTTATTCAGCAGTTTGAAGCCATCAGTGCTAAGTGAACCAATATTGACCAGTATTGTTTTTTTTGTTTGCAAATAAACCAAATACATTTTAACATTAAAAGAACTTGATTAGTCACTTTATTTGTTTGTTTAAAGACATACTGTTACGACCATTAGAAGCTCAATGTTTTGACCTTTTGGCCATGGGAGTGGTATGGGAGTGTGGTATGAACAACAATAATTTAAAATATGTTTTAGGATTTAAACTAAAAAACAAGTATCATAATAATTGCACATAAAAAATGCATCTGCTGCAGTGAAGTTGCTACTGTGGCATGCTGTTTTTCAGCCACAACATGACCAAACATATTTTTAACATTGTTGATCATGTATCAAAGATTTTTGTTGGTTAATTAATAATATAGCAGAGAAGGCACAGGCATCGACGTTCTAATGTTGATTCTTATTTTGTGCTCATGTTCATGGCTTCAGCATTATTTGCTACTGCAATGGTAGAATGACCATGACCCAGAACAGATTAAAAATGAGACTAAAACAGAGCCCAGCTTTGGTAGTATGTGTCTGGCTGAACTTATGCCCAGATGCGTTCTGGGTATAACATGTACCTCCTGTTTCCCGTGGCTTCGCTGTCTTCAATCGCTCCTGATGATGCCTGACGGTGGCAGGCTTGGCAGGTCAGATTCTTCAGTGTATTCCGATTCTTCATTTTTCTTCAATAACTTATTTTTTTACTCTACTACATTATAGTGCTTCTGATTTAGACATACTGCTGAGTACTGTGTATTTTAGTACACTCATTGTCCAAACAATAGCACAAATAGTTGCACCCAGAAGAAATCACCCAACAGGAATGAAACTTGGTGAGTAGGTTTGACTTTGTGAGACATGCAGATGATTCAAGTTTTACGCTTGGCCATGCATGTGACGTAAGCAATAATGTGTCAGCACCACCATCTTTATCCCTGACACAGAGTCTGGAACCTCTATAACTCCATGTTACGTTGGCATGTTACGTTAGCAAACATAGCGGCCTGACACGCTGGTAAGAGACGTTACTTGTGTATGTCATTACAGTCCGACACTTCCTTATGGGTGCAACTATTTTTTGATGATGAGTGTATAATCGAGACCTTGGAAATAATGCTGGACTTGTGCTTGTGTCTAGCCATTTTCCTCAGTCCTAGTGCTGGTATATAATATGATGGATAATATCTCTTTGGGAAGATATTGAGGAAAAATTTGTCTTTCTTGGATGCATTTCAGCTATCACTGGATCGTGGCAGGGGTCACCAGTATTGTGTGCAAAGAGCTGGTTTGACTGCAGATTTTATTTAACAAATAAGGAGCTCGCCTCACATAACTGTGTTGGAAATGGACAACACCTGAAAAACAAGTGTAATCAAGTGAGATACTTCTTCAGTGGAATGAACCTGCAGCCACACCAGCCCGTGGTGACCCCTGCTCTACAATTACACCGTTTTTATTGCATTAGTTTCCTTATCGCTTAATGTTACTAACTTTCTTAACTTGCTATTGAATACAAGTGATGCCATTACATGAGCTGTGGTAACAATGAAAGCAATTTCAACCCACCTTTTATATAATAACAGTCAGGACTGCTTTCAGTGTAGAATCCATTCGTGTCAGTGTTCTGTATTTTAATAATCATTTTTATATTGTATAGTTGTACTAAAACAGCTTTTAAGAAATATCTCCATGTGAATAAATGCTTTGAATGTTCATGTAAAAGAGCTTGCTTATTAAATGGAGGCAAACACCAAAAAAATCATTTTTGACGTTTGTGTTTACCCCTATGGTGAACACAAACTTGTGTGTTCACCATAGGGGTAAACTGATTTTTGCAACTGATTTTTCAGAATTTCTGCATTTAAGGTGCATTTAAGGTGATAGGAACTAGGGCTATAGCCATTTTGTTTATATAGACCAACGAGCTTAAATATGTATTCTAAGTTTTTATATGCAATGTTGATAGTGGTAAAATAGCAAGAAAACCCTTAAATCCCTCATGAGGCAGCATTTATGGTTGTGCTTTCAGTAAGGTAGCTTATGGAGAAACTTCAGATGTCTGGTTCCTAACGCCACCATTGTGAACAATTCTATAGAAGGGCACATCAAACCACCCTGAATGATTTTGTATTTATATGATTAACACTTTCATTTTGCAGAGCTTTTGAAAAATCAGTGAAATTCTCCTTTTTGCTTTGTTGATATGCTAACTTTTGCTCTTGTTTTAAATTTGCATTTTGCTGCCGGGGTCTCTCTCTCTGGAATTTTGGGAACCTGTTGACCTTTGAAACCAATATAGGTCTTCCAGGTTAGACTCTTCGGTTTGATGTCCACCATTATGATTCTCTGCATTTCTGATTTTACCTTTAAACAGTTTTATCTATCACAGTAGAGTCTGGGATGTTGCATGGACATTCATTCATTGTGCTAATGTTTTAACTTTCTTTCTCCTAAGGAAAAGGTTTTTATAGCACTAATTCACCACAATCTGCAAAATGTCAAAAAGAACAAAAACACATACACTTATTCACACAGACCAATACAGATACATGCAATCAACCAGAAAGATGTCATTTGTATGATTTTGAGCATTTGTTGGCATGCTCCATGTTGTAACACTTGTAAATGTTAAAACAAGTAATAAGTAACATTTAATGGTAAACAGAAGGTTAATCACTACTTCTATCTTGGTGCCTTAAAGGTCCTCCTGGCCCAGAGGGTCCCCGCGGATTTCCTGGAAGTGGAGGGCAGAAGGGTGAGAAAGGCTTCCCAGGCTCTCCTGGAACACCCGGTTTAGGTGGACAGAAAGGTGACACTGGATTTTCTGGCCCACCGGTGAGTTACAGGATGAGTATCAATAAATATTATGGGTGGATGGTATCAGTTTTGTAAAGCTGACCAAGTAATGCTGTGTAACTTAATTCTGATAAGGTTTATTCACTAGTAGTTATCTTAAAACTACTCCAGGGTGACATGACGTAAGTGACATTTGGCCTCTCTTTTTGGATAGGGCCCTCCTGGCCTCCCTGGATCTCCTGGGTTTAAAGGGGATATCGGTCTTCCAGGTGTTAGTGGATTCCCAGGTCAGTCAAAACGAAATGCCAGACTATATCACTGAATTCCACCAGTCTGTCTACAGCATGAAGTTATAAATACGGTTGTCTCATGTTTGTTTGCCCATTGCAGGATCTAAAGGTCTGCCTGGTCCTCCTGGACCTACTGGTCCCCCTGGTGAGCCTGGTGATGCCGGTCGTCCAGGTGAGGGTACAATCTTGCAATGTTTGAAGCCATTATTACTTCTTCTTATCCGCATGACTTTGCTGATATTTTTGTTTATTTTTATTCTAGGCCCTCCTGGTAGCCCAGGTGTATCTCCATCCCCTATTGTGGTAAAAGGTGAACGAGGACCACCTGGTCCCCCTGGCCTCCAAGGAGTCCAAGGTCCACAGGGACCACCAGGGCCAAGGGGTCTGCCAGGTCAGTGTTACAAGCAGCACCTAATAAATGTTAGAAGTTAAATGTTAAAAGAAATCAGTAGTGGTAAATACTTCAGGACTAGTAACAATTAGTTCAAGTCCAGTCTTGACTTATCTCACGTCTCTTTCGCAGGTCAGTCTGGTTCCGGTGGAGACCCAGGTCCTGAAGGACCACCAGGATTTAATGGCACACCCGGAAGAAAAGGAGATTCAGGACCACCTGGACAGCCAGGTAAGGGCTAGGTCTTACATAAAATGATGATGCCTTTGTTAAAGATTCTATGCATTCTATAATAAAATGTTCTATTTCTATGATTCTTTTAATTCCCCCATGTTGTAACCCTTTTAGGAGACAGGGGTTTCCAGGGCCCTCCAGGTGCAGATGGCCCTCAGGGTTCTCCAGGTCCTCCCGGTCTAGTCTCAGCTGCACATGGCTTCCTGATCACACGGCACAGCCAAACTGCAGAAGTGCCCAAATGCCCAGGAGGCACCTCATCCATCTACGATGGCTACTCTTTGCTGTATGTGCAGGGCAATGAGAGAGCCCATGGCCAAGACCTTGGTAAGAGAACTGAAAATTGATCCTTTGCTGGGGTTAATGGGGTCATTGTCTTGATTGACAATTGACAATGGAGATGTTTTAGGAATACTACTACTGTAGATATACAGTAAAGTGTAAAAAGTCAAAGACCACTCTTCATTTATTTTAAGTTATTCAGGAGATTTGACCCACTTGCAAAGTCAATAAAAAATAAGCTGGACTCCAAACAACAAAACGTGAATCTAAACAATATCAGATAGACAAGTTTTTACCTTTGAGACTCACAAGAGGTGTGAGAAAAATCAAACAAAATCAAAACACTTATGGACAAATAAGGTAAAGATTGGGCCCACAAAATACTGAAGAATATCAGTATATATTAAGTTGAGATTAGTGTGTATTTTATTTGTTAAAAATGTTTAGATTTTTTTATACTGAAATTATATAATGGCTGATTTGAAAATATGACTTTTGCATGGTACTGTACACACACAAAAGAGTTCTCTTTTTGTAATTTTAAACTACTAATGTTTTAATGTTTCCCTTATCCTCTGCCCCTCTTATTTCCTTTCTCAGGTACTGCTGGGAGTTGTCTAAAACGTTTCAGTACTATGCCTTTCATGTTCTGCAACATCAACAACGTGTGCAATTTTGCCTCGCGGAATGACTACTCTTATTGGCTGTCCACTCCTCTGTCTATGCCCATGAACATGGCCCCCATCAAGGGGGAGAGCATCAAACCCTACATAAGCAGGTACGTGCACAGATACAGAGCAACAGGTGCTTCCCTAATGGAAGTTCTTTACCGAGTGTATATTGACTCTGATGTAAATGAACTCTCTAAAAAACCTGACCTCTAAAGAATTAGCCCAATTAATTTAATCACATGCAGAGTTGAATATACAGCTTATAGACCAGTGGTCTTCAACCCTCATCCTGGAGACTGACTTTCATGTGTAGTTTAGTTCTAACCTGCATCTAACATCCTCTCATCTGACAAGAAAGCATCTGAACCAATCAGTCAGGATCTTCTAAAGTAAATAAGCTTATGTGTGGCAGATTTTGGTTGAAACTAGACTCTGCAGGAAAGTGGACAATATAAGGTATGGTCTTATTCCTAACTACAACTGGCAGCTCTGTTCTGGGCACATAATGGGCACAGATATACATCTTTCCTAGGAATGTGAGCCTAATACAGAAATACCTGCAAATTTGTAAATAACAATGTAAAAGTGTTACATTGTGATTGTATTTTGAACTCCCATGATGGACAAACCCTGATGACATTTATTTTTGGGGTTTACTGCAGCTGTCATGTATATGGTTCTGGTTCACTCCTGATTTTAAAATACAAACATTTTGGATACTTGGACTTAATAGAATTCAGCCCAGTCTGAGATTTTTAGATAGACTGTTTCATTATACTATCATCTCTGTACTAAAGAAGGATCTTCATGTAAACAAATCTTATTGTGTTTAGATGTAGTGTATGTGAAGCCCCAGCCATGGTGATCGCCATACATAGCCAGACCATCCAGGTGCCAGACTGTCCTGAAAACTGGATCGATCTGTGGATTGGCTACTCCTTCATGATGGTACCCCACAAATACTCATGCTTCACCACTCTTTAACATTGAGTTTGTTTTTGCATTCAAGAATCTGTAGAAAATCTGTGAAACTGTGTATGTAATAAGTAAAAAAAAAAAAGAAAGATAAATAAATAAATCAATAAATGATTAAATCTTTAGTCAGGTTAGTTTCTAGAGAGATTTTTTTTAATTTGCCATTTGTTTCCTCTCTCTTCCCTAGCACACTAGTGCAGGTGCGGAAGGCTCTGGTCAGGCCCTGGCCTCTCCTGGCTCCTGTCTGGAGGATTTCCGCTCAGCTCCCTTCATCGAGTGTCATGGCCATGGAACCTGCAACTACTATGGCAATTCCTACAGCTTCTGGCTGGCCACGGTTGACAAGAACGAAATGTTCAGGTAGACAACAAAATGCTAAAGTGATCACTTGGTACTGTGAAGCTTATTTGCCCTTATTCATCAAAGGTGCGCAGCAACAAGCACATATTTAAGCCTGATGCACAAACAGCTCTACACCTGATTCAGGAAACTGTTGTTTAACAACAAAACAAGCAGTAACTGGGAGCTCCATTGAGTGTCTCACTGGGTTTCACCCATGCACAAAGAACTTATTTACAGTGCATACTGTTCGCAATGTACACACCCAATTTATTGTAGGTAGCAGCAGACCCATAGCTAAAGGTTCTTCACATAGGCTGAGCTAGGGAGGAGAAGCACAGCCTAACCTTCTTCAAACTAATAAAATGCACAATAAATAAAAGGTTGTAGCTTGTATTTAAAATGGCGGAGTGATGTGATTGTGTAGTGTGATTACTTGTGTAAAGCACTGGCTGCTTGAGCAGTAATATTGAGATACTAATATTAATACTAATAACAATATTATCTTACTTCTAAAGTAAGAGTAAGCTGTGTTTTGTAATTTAGGAAAGGAGTTTTTTATTCGATTAGTCGTATCAAGCAACCGTCTCCAAATAGCATTTGTTTATATCCGTGTGCACACTGTTATAAATATCACTTATGTTAGAATAATTACATAAACCAATAATACAGCAGGCCTTTTTTATATGGGTGGGACAATAATCAATACAGCATATTATTGCATGGATGGCGGTATTGTATTGATTACATTTTATAATATAAATATGAAGGTTTTTATGACAGTGTTAGTCAGTCTGTCTCTTTGACAATCCTTGTTTGCTGCATTACTGAAGTAAGATGAACAGATTAAAAATGATATCTTATTAAACAGATAAAGTTTTTTGTTAAGAACAAAAATTGCAGTTGAAAAAATTAATGAATCACACTATATCACAACATTTGTTATCGCAGTACTCAGCGTGCCACTTTGGCAGTAATGTATATAGTATCATGGGGCATTTGATTATTCCCACCACTGTTAAAGTCTTATTCTTCCTATTGTAGTCTATTATACTTCCAAGGATTGATGAATACCTATGAATTACAGAACAGTGGAATTTGCTGTTGGTTATTTTATGATCAGATCTGACATATTAATTCATTCTGTATTTTTATGTCATGTCATCAGACTTCACAGTGGTGGCAGTGGAGAGCAGACTGAAGCTATCAATGGCAATAGAAAATAAATGGCTTTGAGATCGGCTAGGCTTATCTGTCCAGAAATATACACAGGGAATTGTACGCAGTAAAATAGTACCCAAAGAAAATCTCCTTTTTGGATTTACCTCTAGTTAATATTATGAATATTATATATAATCACTCAGAAGACACGTGTCAGTTCACTGGTTTGGATAGTAAATTAACCAGCAGGATTTGCATTGTAGGCTTTGTAAGCACTGTTTCCCATCACCACCACTGTGAAGAAGGTTCTCTGCAGTGCACCATTTCACATGACTTTGTTTTTATCTCAGTGGCTAATTCATTCAGAAATTTTGAGAACTTTCCCTTTTAACACAACAACACCTTTGAGAAGTTAAGTCCTGGGCACTGACTCCCCCTTCTGCTCCCATCAGGAAGCCACAGTCAGAGACGCTGAAACCTGGGAACCTCCAGACCCGCGTGAGCCGCTGCATTGTGTGTATGAAGAGGACGACGTAACATAGCAATGCTTATGCTGACACTAACGTGGCCCCTTTCCAGGGATCAGCCATCACCACCGCGACTGCAATAGTGACGTTGAGAAAAGGTGGAACTCCAATGGTGCTTTATCTTCAAGTTCAACTCTAAAAAACTGAAAAATAACTAGTCTTTTTTTCTTTTTTCTTTTTTTAAAGAAGTACCTCAAAATAAAAAAAAAAACCCATACAGGTGCTATGACGGATGAGTGATAACAAGTGCATTTTCTTTCTCTCTTCCTAAGAGATTGTTTTCTTTGCAAGAAAATTATTTTCCTGACAAAATTTTGACGTTGGTATGCAAATAATATTTTTTTGGAGAGAAGTGCTTTTTTTTTTTGTTTTTTTCTTTCAGGAGTGGATTCGTCTCCATGTTACCAAATCGGCACTTTGAACATCAAAGAGAAAAATGCACTGAACGGTTACATTTTTTTAATGCTTTCATTCTTTTCCGTCACTCTTTTCTTTCTCCCTTTCCTGCTACCTTGACGGTACTAACACTGAATATCCACAAATTTTAACTATAGACCCTTTATCTCTTTTTGTAAGATGTGTATATTGTGTAAAACACCTTTTAGTGTAAAACATTAAGTGGTACATTATAATGGATTTCTGGGTTCTTTGACTCGTGTTCATTCACTTACGCAATCACTCACTCGTTCACATGCTAGCTCATTCATTCACTTACAGATATTTGTACAAAGTGAACATGCTTTAAATGAAACAGTATTTTATTTATATATATACATATACATATCACTGCTGTCAGAACTCCAGTTCGTATCGCCAAGAGGAGGATGAAAAGAAGAAGAACACACTTTAGTCAGTGTAACCAGACTTCATTTTCTTTTGGCCTTCTCATGTGAAATTTACACACAATGTAAAGTGCAACAAGCATTTTCAAATTACGGCCAGGACGGTCAAAACAACATAACGGGGATAGGAGGTTTTGTTCCGACAGTATCGATATATATATATACATATATGTGTGTGTGTAACTAAGCTTAAATTGGCTGTGTATTTTTTCTTATCGTATTTCATTCTCATCATCAGGTACCTATACAAACTGCAAACTACTGATACTGAGTGGACGTAATATTTCTTGAAAGGCCCCTCCCCCCAGATCAGAAAACCACTAACAGAATTCCAAACCCTGCTCAAACAAGCGTCACTGTTCTAAATTAGATTTAATTTAACCAGGATTTCTTAAAATCAATGGAGCATTAGTAATGTGAGTGTTTAGTTCCTACTGGGTCTTACGTCACCGTATACCACAGTGCGGTTTATATTGTACATATGCAAAAGCATTTGAGAGACGATGATTCCTTTTAACTGTTTTCAAATCTTTTATTTTAAATTTAAGTCATCATAGGGTGCAAGAATGTGTATGTCAAATTCTGTTTTTTTATGTGTATCCAGAAGTTGTTATAAACTTTTAAATGATTGAAATAAAGAAATCTTAAGTCCACTTATGTTTGTGTCAACATAAACATTTCTGCAGTATTCATATGTTGCTTTGTTTCAAAAACTCTGCAGTATCTGCAAACAGCATGGCCAATAAAGTTTTTATGTTGTTATGGTATCTTGCCAGCGTTGCATTTTGATTTAATAGTTTTATTTGTTTCATTTTCATCAGACTGGTAGATACAGTCATATGCAAAAGTTTGAACACCCTTGGTCATGTTTTATTGGTTTTCTAGGTGAATGTAAGTGAACATGTTCCATGACGTTTAACTTACTGAGAAGTAAATAGACATTAACCGTGCATTAAAACATGCAGAACTTTGTAGAGGATGTTATGCTGTAAGTCATGTACTTGTATTCATCAGCCACTAGAGGGCGCAAAGCTGACTTTTATTTGTAGCATGCAAAAAACCTTGACCGCTATTGAGGAACTTCAGGCCTAACATTATATCCTTGACTTTGACATTAGTAATCTATCTGGGTGAAACACAATACAGCACGGATGGCTGTTCTTGTTCCTGGAAGTTAACCTCAGACCTTGCTGTGCACAGTGCAACCCAGGCACTTCCTTACATAACGTCTGTTCCAGAGTGCAGCCTTTACGCATGGGTGGACATTTCACATAGCAGTGTCAAGTTCTGGATGATTTGTGTTCAACTAGTGGGTGTGTACAAAGCGTGGTAAAGAACTGATCACACCTGCTGATCACACTTGATGAATAGTTTACCTTTTATTTTGGTTATTCCATTTCTCTCTCTCTCTCTTTCTCTCTCTCTCTGTGTTTGTCTTTCACTCTGTCTCTGTTGTCCTGTACCGATTGATTCATGACCAAATCAGACTAAGCTATGAGCTTAAGGAGAGGCTAGCAGCTTCCTAATAATCCATATAAGGGCCACTTGACTGAAGCTTGCCCATGATTGTTACCTGCTAATCCATCAGTGGGATCATGAGGCAGGGATAGTGATCTTTTAGCCTCTGTCTAATGATACCAGTCTTTATCAACACAACAAAAGTGAGGGTCTAGTTAAAGGCCCATTTCAGCTGGAGGTCTGTGAATGGTGAACCATAAATAATTAGCTTGATAAATGACAGTTTTATTAGTAGATATCAACAGCACAAAAATAATACAGTGTATTTCATTAAAGTTGCAATACTTATATTTCACTCTACTGTCAAGAAGTCACAAGTCATCCATTCTTAACTAGATGTTGCATTTACAGGCAATTGTACATACACAGTGGATTTTTGGACGTATAGTTTAATGCAAGAATACATTAATTGGTTGATTTTTAGTGAGTTAAAGTTAACACAACCTCAACAGAAAACATACTGCACAGTTTAAAATGGCCTGGTTTGTCTAATGACCTTATAGGGTCAATGTCGATGTAAGTTCATATAAAGAGATTTTATTCCAACTAATTTTTAAGCATTTCAATTGGTCAGTTCATGAAATGGTCTTATGATCTAAAAGCCGGCTGCTGAGCTCAAAAGAATGGTAGAGAAATAAAAATCTGACAAAAAATATATAATGTCCTGCTAAATGCAATAATCTCATATAAGAAGCACACTATAGATTAAAATCCCAGTTTTATTTTCAAACCTGTAACTTGCATGAAATGAATTACTGCATTTCAGAATGACATCTTTTCAACTCAAACTGCATTTTCCACATGTAAAACCAAAGCTTTATTAAATCAGTACTCTTGTTATTGTCATTGTCCTGTACGAAAATATCTAAATATCTATTCCACACATACCAATACCAATGAAATAATATCTTTTCATTTTTAAATCATACACACTGAAATTCAAGGGAATTGCAAGTCCAAAGACGTGAGAAACGGAATCAATATGTCTCATGTACAGAAAAGTAAATATCGAAGCCAGAGTCATCTTTTTATATTCATGTTTTTTTTACATGTTCTTACTGCACTGATCAACTAATGTATTATGAATTAAATCATATTCAGATTCTATTGTATATATATACAGGGGTTGGACAATGAAACTGAAACACCTGGTTTTAGACCACAATCATTTATTAGTATGGTGTAGGGCCTCCTGTTGCGGCCAATACAGCCTCATTTGGGCAGGCGTGGTTTTATGTTTTTTGGATACAATCCGGGTTAGCACCCGAACATCCCTTTCAGACAGCTTCCTCTTGCGTCCACAGTTAATCCTGTTGGTTGTGGTTCGTCCTTCTTGGTGGTATGCTGACATTACCCTGGATACCGTGACTCTTGATACATCACAAAGACTTGCTGTCTTGGTCACAGATGCGCCAGCAAGACGTGCACCAACAGTTTGTCCTCTTTTGAACTCTGGTATGTCACCCATAATGTTGTGTGCATTGCAATATTTTGAGCAGAACTGTGCTCTTACCTGCTAACTGAACCTTCACACTCTGCTCTTACTGGTGCAATGTGCAATTAATGAAGATTGGCCACCAGGCTGGTTCAATTTAGCCATGAAACCTCCCACACTAAAATGACAGGTGTTTCAGTTTCATTGTCCAACCCCTGTATATATATATATATATATACACTGCTCAAAAAAATAAAGGGAACACTTTGAAAACACATCAGATCTCAATGGGATCTCAATTAGGAACGAAAGGATGCCACATCGTTTGATGGAAATGAAAATGATCACCCTACAGAGGGTTGAATTCAGAGATACCCTGAAAATCAAAGCGGATAAATGATGCAGCAGGCTCGTCCATTTAACCCGAATTCCATTACAGCAACTCAAAATGGTACTCAGTAGTTTGTAAGGCCCCCACATGCTCCTAATGAGATAATGGATGGTGTCCTGGGGGATCTTCTCCCAGATCTGGACCAGGGCATCACTGAGCTCCTGGACAGTCCGAAGTGCAACCTGGTGGCATCGGATAAACCGAAACATAATGTCCCAGAGGTGTTCTATTGGATTTAGGTCAGGCGAGCCGGTGGGCCAGTCAATGGTATCAATTCCTTCATTCTCCAAGAACTGCCTGCATACTCTCGCTACATGAGGCCGGGCATTGTTGTGCACCAGGAGGAACCCAGGACCCACTGCACCAGCATAGGGTCTGACAACGGGTCCAAGGATTTCATCCTGATGCCTAATAGCAGTCAGGGTGCCGTTGTCTAGCCTGTAGAGGTCTGTGCGTCCTTCCAGGGATATGCCTCCCCAGACCATCACTGACCCACCACCAAACCAGTCATGCTGAATGATGTTGCAGACAGCATAACATTCTCCACAGCGTCTCCAGAGCCTGCCACGTCTGTCACATGTGCTCAGGTAAAACCTGCTCTCATCTGTGAAAAGCACAAGGCGCCTGTGGCGGATCTGCTAATTCTGGTGTTCTGTGGCAAATGCCAATCGAGCTCTACGGTGCTGGCCAGTAAGCACAGGGCCCACTACAGGACGTCGGGCCCTCAGGCCGCCCTCATGAGGCCTGCTTCTGATTGTTTGGTCAGACACATTCACAGCAGTAGGGCTCTGGCAGTGCTCATCTTGTTCCTCCTAGCACAAAGGAGCAGATACCGGTCCTGCTGAGGGGTTAAGGACCTCTACAGCCTTGTCCAGCTCTCCTAGAGTAACTGCCTGTCTCCTGGAATCTCCACCATACTCTTAAGACTGTGCTGGGAGACACAGCAAACCTTGTGGCAATGGTACATATTGATGTGCCATCCTTCACTAGTTGGACTACCTGTGCAATCTCTGTAGGGTCCAGGTACCGCACCATGGTGCTAGTAGTGCCGACGACCCAAGTCAACTGCAGAACTAGTGAAAAATCAGTGGGAAAAGATGAGGGGGGACAAAATGTCAATGACCTCGTCCTTTTAAACCATTCCTGTTTTGGGGGGTGTCTAATTGTTGCTCCTCTACTGCACCTGTTGTTAATTTCATTAACACCAAAGCAGCTGAAACTGATTAATGGCCCTCCCTACTACTTAACTGACCAGATCAATATCCCTGAAGTTGAACTGAGTTGATGCTATACTCTGATTAAAAAGTGTTACCTTTATTTTATATATATATATATATTATATAGTTATATAACATATATATATATATATATATATATATATATATATATATATATATATATATTATAGTATTCTGTCTAATCCAAATGAATTAAACCCAAATAAAATATCCTTCTATGTATCATCTGCAAGCCCTGTCTCCAAGCCAGGTGCTATTATATGTTCATCAACTTTTAGATCCGGTCACCTCCAATGTTAATTAACCAGAGGAAGGTCAAGTTAGTGTGTTGTGACTGGTACAGAGCTCGCTGTGGCTCAGACTGAAATGATCCTAATCCAAGTGTTGAGACTCTTACCCAACTGCTCCAGAGCTCACCACATGATGAATCTAAAATTATTATTAACAGCACGCCGTGTTCTGATTATAATATTACATTTAAAGCCTGTTTAGCTCACGATATCCTGATAGCAAGTACACTGTCAGTCTCTATCAGAAACCAGTGGTGCTCAGGCAAAAGAGAATACTCGTATTAGGTTAACAGCATTTGCTGAAAACTAAATGAGTCAGTTTACACACGCTGCCATTTGAAACTCTAACTTCAGGTTTGCACTGGGGGCAGTCGAATGCTTTGACTTCTTTGGATGATCTTTTGGCCAAACTGGCAACCTCTGCAGCGGTGCGTCAAGCGTAATAGTAGTTGCTGTGCTGGACTATTCACGGGCAGGGATCGCATCTCTTCCACTTGAGTGACATGGACAGTTGTTGAGGTGCAAGAGGTGCAGCAGGTACACTGAATTAGGCAGAAAGCTCCATGCAGATTGCACAACAAATCAAAACGTCAGATACATGTGTATACAGTACAGATATTCACACAGAGCCAAAAAGTTCAACTTAACGTAAAAACATTAAGGTCAGAGGTGTCAGAGGTGTCAAAGGTGAAAAACCTTCACGGTGTAAAAATCCTGTAAGGTTTAAGTTTAGTATGTGGCTGGTTCCCATCTCGCTCTGCAAGCTAACAGCAGGTTAAAACAGAGGACAGTTCGCTTGCTGTGGTTTGTCTACCACCACAAAACGTTTTGGCATATATTCTAAGATGTGTTTTTATTGAAGACACAGGTAAAGATTAGGAATTCATTGATCACCCTGCACAGCGCAGACCATTCCATCCTGGTCTAAGCCGATAGGCTGGTACTGGTCTTTTCTGCTATAGTTCGGGCATGCCAGCATGCAAAACAGACATCCCTTCCAACTAGTTAATACCATCAGTTAGTGACAGTTCATATCTGGTATCAGTTAACCCAGATATTAAAGTCAGGCAACTTTAGAAGCATCCACTTCTGATCTTACAGTAGGTCACTTGCTGCGTCAGAGCACTTGGACCTCAACAGAGCCATTGCTGACTGAAGGGCTTACGGTTAAACCCTAGCTTAGTCAGGTTTGTTTGGAGATCACACCTAATGAGGGTGGAATTGGAGGCGGGAGGTACTTTTTTTTGGCTATCGTCCATCGTGTTTCCAGGGATTTGGGCATTGGAGGATACGATAAGAACTTCATTCATTCATAACCTTTGCCTTAATTAGAGAGCGCCATGCAGGCAAATGCCCATTCGAACTGTTTTGAAACTCAAGTCCACTACAGCAAATACTACATCCCTGGAGGGGAGCACAACTAATTACTCCGCAGCCACATTGGAAATTAAAGACAGCTATCACATGCTCCCACTGATCGTATGGCCCAAATACAGGCTCAGCGGGCCTCACACTCTTCTTTTCCCTTCCCTAAAGTGGACAGGCAGCTGGATTTTCACTGGCCTCTTAATGACGCAGGAATATCTGTCCACAAGTACGCAAGCCGTGGTTCACGCCATTTGTTATTCACTGACGAAGATCACAGTCACTTCCCAAGTAATTTGCCATGGCTTGTTGCCTTCTTACAGTTTCCTAGGTATTGACGAGGAAAGGGTCACACCATGTTGATGACGTAGTTTGGACTGCACACTTAATTTTGATAGTGTCATCAGCTCCGTCTGACGGCTTTTTATAATGCTGTTTATCTAGAACGTTCCATTAGGTATTTCTAAGGAGCTCCTCCAAAGCTCCTTCATCAATTCCAGCTAGGTATCCAGCAGTTTTGCTCTGACTTCCAAAATGAGAGTTTCCTTTGACGGGGAAGGGAATTGTGGCAGTTGTGTCCAACCCATCTTGGGCTAACACATTTTAAACCCACTAATCCAAATTACTGGATAATCATATATCGGGGTCACAAATCAGACTCTACTCTCAGGCTAACCAACCAATCTTAAGTTAACTAATCATAGACCAACAGGTTCAGACTAACATGTCATAGACTGTCTACTCTCAGGCTAACAAACCAATCATAAAATGGTCATGCTCACCTATCTTAGGTTAACCAATCTCAGCCTAACCAATCATATACCAACAAGTGCAGGCTAAGAATAACAAATCATTGACCAACCAATCTTGAGCTAGCAATCATAAGCAAACCAAATTCAGGGTAACCAGTTGCAGACCAACAAGCTTTAGGCTACACTGTCTCAGGCTAACAAATCATAGACATCTTCTCTCAAGCTAATCTGCATCCCTGTAAGCCTATAATCGAAATGGCATACTACATAATACAAAAAGCAATACTAAAATAAATACATAGTAATAAAAGTAGCATGCAGTATGTGACTAAAGTGATATAGACTAACCAGTCTCCAGTTAACCAGTCCTCAGGCTAACCAATTACAGGCTGACAAAACATATTAACTTAAAAAAAAAAAAAACCCTAATCAAGACAGCGGTGACCTGGGGACCTTAAGAGAGGGTTTGCGCCCCTTGTAGTTAGAACTGGTCCCACCAGAAGCATTAGGCCAATTCTTCAATGGTTGGTATACCTACTATAGATTCACATTCTTGCCACAGTAACAATGGGGCATTTAGAGCAGGCACATGACCAAAGCATTGTTGTTGGTTATGAAGTGATGGCCGCCGTTTCCAGATTCCCTTATAGGGCAACAGTGTTTGAGGCATTAGAAATGATTTTTGAAGGTACAGCTTGTGTCCACAACTGGCCACAAATAGCCTGTCCTCAAGACTCAAATATCATCGAAGGCTTGTCTTTTTAGGAAGCAGCTGGAGGGACGACAGCACGGCGGGCCCGGTTGAGAAACCAGAGCAGCGTCTTTTTCTCTCTTTGACAACCGGTCAGCTTGTTAATTAGCTGGCTAACAGATTTCTGCAGCAGTTGGATCCCTTTATAGAGATAATGGCTGCCCTGGTGAGGTGTCTTGCTCAGTGCCCCACAGGAGGGCAAAAAAGCTCAGTGCTTCTGGGAAAAGGCCAACCACCATTCAGAAGTTCATTTGCAGCAGCAAGTCATCCGCTTTCCGCAAGCTGCTTACTCACACTGCTGGCGCAAACACCATATGTGTTTGTTTGTATATCTAATCAGACAGAATCAGGTGTGGAAATCCCATTCTATTTATTTCATGTGGTAAACAAGACAAAAGGCCAATAGACAGATGACAATCCTCCTGCATCCATATTTGGCGTGTTTACTAGATAAAGAGGTCAGGAGTCAGGGCGACCATGCGATAGAAACCCAAGTTGATCCAGAGGTAAATGATGTTAAAGGTCAACAACAACAGGGGTCAAAGTACCGCAAAGAAACATGGAGACCCTTTCAGCATAGATTGTGGTTTTGAACTCAGAGCCAAAGCAGCCGCTATGGTGTATTAAGGTCTGGAGACTTTAACCACTGAACCACTTTTTAAAAATCAGTATAGTGTTTAGGGTCATTCTACTTGGGGTCTCATAACATTAAACCTCAGAATGCTGTATTCTTTGTTCGGTTCCTAAATGTACCAGCAATAATAAAATATGATCATTCTTCTTTTCACACATGACTTGTGATGATACTTAGACATGCTGTACATGAAAACCAGATCGTTTTTTTATGAACCCGGGAATGAACCCTGGAATGTTGAATTGTTGAAGGATGAAAGTCTAACTCTATAATAATAATAAGATTACTGACAGATTCACATATTGCAAAACTACGGGAATGCTGGTGTCACTCACAAAACGCTAATAAACTGGCAGTGGACTATTTTTCTGCTACCAAATATGGGACTTCATAAGAGACGGAGAACCAATATTATTTTAAAGCCATTTTGGATTATTGCTATTGCTCCATTGAATTTTCACATGGTGTAAAGGGCAGCAGCTTTTTAACGGCCATAAATTAAATAAATGATGTAAGTTTCTGAATAAACGTGTGAAAAAGGTTTGATTATTGAAGCGATACATATGAATATTGTTGATTTCCTTCCTGAGTTGATTTTCTTCTCCATAGAGTCACGTTACTGAACAACCTGAAATGCCTCTGAGCAGCAGATCAAAGAAATGCAAAAGCAGCTGATTGGTTGGTCTGGTCATGGACTTCACCCTGTTGAGTGTTATTGAATCCCAAAAATGGACCTTGGCCTCTGGCTGTTCTCAGGCAGGGTCACCAACAGGTGCCGCCAAACTGACTTTAAGCAGCGAGAAACACGCTGTAATGGAAAAGTAACAACCACACCTGGTGCTTTTCCTGACACCTGAGAGATAAAAAGCTTCATGGTGTTATAAACTGTCATGCAACTGTCCTCCATCACCCACACACTGTAAATCTCATAACCCACCAAAAGCGGGATAAGCAGTTGCTTAGGGTCCGCAAACCACACTGGGCCCCTGTGAGTAACCAGGATTGGTAGATTTGTTTATGCCAGTCATGATATTGCCATAAATGGTCTTATGAAGAAATTACTAATGACTACTTATCAAATGTTCGAGAAAGCATTAGTTATAGACACGCTATTAAAAAACAGATATGTAATTTCATTTAGTTGTATTTATTTATTTATTTTTAAACGTTTGTTGTTTAAGAGACTCCCATCATGAAAAATACACTTTTTTTTTTTTTTTTGGAATGTGAGGTATGACGCAGTACATACAGATAGTTTCAAAGTATTTCAGTTATTTTCCAAACCATAACCATATAAAAAATAAGCTGCAAAATCAGATCACTTTGTGATGTCACAAAAGCCAACACATTTACATATACCTGCCAATTCAGGCTACAGCACTTTAACCCCACCGACTAATGATATTCTAAAGATCCAGTGGGTGGTTTTTGAATGAGGCAAAATTCAGAGCAGCCAATCAGAAAAGAGGCTATTTACATATCTCAGTCTTACAGGCACACTGACCAAGGGAAGAACAGGGGTTCTAAACTCTTTATTTAAAACTGAGCTGTGACTTTTTTTCTTTTGGCACATTAACCTTTATGTCATCGCTCAAATACAAGTATCTCTAAAATGGCAACTATACAGGAGAGGGCAAAAATCTACATCCAATTTTAATGTAAACAAGATTAATGGAAACAGATTTTTTCAGGAATTTTGGCCCATTTTATTTTGGGTCATTTATCCTGAGATTTCCACACAATGTAAACAGCAGCTGCTGTGTTCAAATGATGCATAAAGCAGAAATCAACAAAGATGGAGATACATGGTTTTCCTTTTCCCTGTGACATCATCCATCATTCGTGGACCGTGTGGAAGAAATAGGATACAAGAAAATCTTAGGATTGGATTTTTTTAAAAGAACCTATTTCTTTTATTGTTTGTTGTCCTGATGTGCTACATAGCTCAGCATATACTGGGATGTTTCCTAATCCCGTTAACATCCTTACATTTAAGATAAGCTGGGGTGTGTGGGGATAGTACTGTTTTTTTGGGGTTTTTTTTAGTGTGTAAGAATAGACTCAGTATTGTCTCATTATCTACGGCACGTCATCTGTTAACAGGAAGCAACATAAATGCAAAAAAAAGAAAGGCCGCCTGAAAAATACAGAACCCAAATATATTTTAAGCCACAAACCACATGCATAACAATAAAGCCAAATACGGGGAAATGAAAAAGCAGAGACAAATCAACACATTAGGCTGCTTCACTTGACCTGTAATGGAAACAGGCTGCTGTTGTGTTCTCACTGATGTGCTACTACTGGTCTAAATTTGCTTTACAAAACAAACATCAAAGTCCAGAGTGACCGGGGGCTCGTATTCTCCGACTCGTTTTAGCTGAGCTTCTCACTCGCTCACTCATACACAAACATTCAAGCATACATACAAACAGATAGAGCCTGAAAGAAGTCTGCAAAGGAGCCACAGTTACATTACCACATTTTTATTGCAATAGCTCTATTGAAAGCAAAAAATCTGATAAATATAAACACTATGCAACGCTCAAAAAACATATCTGCCATCCTTCTCCTTTTCCCCCCAGAGGAAAAAGAGGAGAGAAAAAAAAAAAAATCAACATGGAAAAAAAAAAGCAACAGTATGTACAATGGACGCAGCCATGAACAGTTGGTAAAATGTTTTCTTCTTTTTGTTTTTCCCTTTCGGACGCTAACGACTCAACTCTGCCAACAACTGCATTCAAATGAACAAAACACACATACAACGACAGTTGTTATCGTCATCATCAAGATTGCCATTCTTATTTTTACATTTTGTTTTTAACTTTTTTTTGCACACTGCAGCGAATAAAATGCAACTGTACCAAAAAACATCTTTTACAAAACTGCAAAAATGCCTATTCACTCTGGGGATCGCCCCAACCACTTGCAGATGAATATGATTCAGAAAATGAGCCAATAGATCAAAACACAATCTGAAGAAACAATAAATTAAAGAAATCAACTCAGTCGTTTAAACTACATACAAAAAACGAAAGAAAAATGATATTGAACTTGCATATTAATGCCTTATCCATGTGCATCCGTATGCATCATGTGTAGTACATCATCTTAATCTGTTGAAATGTGGACTGTAATTTCTTAAATGTGGTAAATCAACAGAAATGGTGAGACAGCACAAAGCTTTAAAAAAAAAAGAAAAAAAAAAAAAAAAGGATGCACTTGAGCAGACAACAGCAAACAGCTGATTTCCCCATGTTTTCCTGCTGACCTGGACCATTTGCATGATATGCCAAAGAGGAGCGGTCTTAGTGGTCAGTTTCTCTGTTTCACATATTACTATACCCAAGGCCAAGAACCCAACGCAGTCCTAAACCAGGCCCATTAGTGTGTGGATTTCTTAGAACTACAGTTGGATGCTCTGGGTCTGTGCTCTTTAAGACATGGGTCTAATACAAAAGAAGGGGTGAGGGGGTTCAGAGGAAGAGCGCCCTTAACCAGAAGGGACTGAAACATTTAAGGACTTTTCACATCTGTGTGTGTGTTTGTTTTTAACATTCCGTACCAACAATTGTACAACATCATACCATGAAAATATCTCTGATCTTTTTCATATATTTCGTCTTAATCTTTCATTACAAGCATCCATTCAAATGCTTCACATTTGGTTCAGTAATATCAAACGTACTGAAATAAAGAAAGGGCTTTTATGTACCAACCAGCAAGCCAAAACCAATTCTTTCACAAGCTGTAGATAATGTACCGTCTTTGTCTTTCTTCATTTCTCCCACCTCCAGTACAGTTACGTTTAAAAAAAACAGATAACATTAAATCACAAACAGTAAGGCAAAAATTTAATCCCGTTCCACATCTTCTGACTGGAAGTACCTACTCGAAGCATGGCACACCATGTGTACAATACTGAAAGGGAAAACTCAAATAAAAACACTAACTAAAGTTCTGCTGGCTGATGAAGGGAACAAAATTAAAACTTGTCTCAGTTCGGACATTCTTTTGATTAACCCCTTTCCTCATATCGTGCAGTGTGTCAACCAGAACTAGCGTACCTATGGCAGGATTGCCTTCAGATAGTAGGGTGAGGTTTCCACGGGTTCTCGTCATTACTGTTATTAAACCATTCAGATGTAAACAAAGCCATTCAGAGTGTGATGTGAAATGCACTGCTCCACTTAAGAGTCAGAATTGCTTACTATGGTGCTGATGGGAACCAGACGTCCCAAGGATTTAATGGCTCCATAAGCTCCTCCACAGAAGCTATTACCTAAACCAGTTACACACGCTGCCCGATGCCTGGTACGTTGTTTTATGATGGTGATGAGAAGCTTTGGATCTAATATCCATCTGTTAATCCATGCATGGTAAGGAGGTATGGCTGCTGCTGAGAGCGAACACATCTTCTGATTTACCAGAATCCTCTTTATCAACACTGCAAATAAATCCTCAGAAGATGTGCGTGAGTTCACTGGTTGCTTTGGACAGCTAATAATGACTTTTCACCACTGCTGTAATGAAATGCCGGAGCCGGCAAGTTTCTCTACTCTGTACCATTGCACAATCGAGCACTCTGAATGACTGCATCTAAATGACAGAATGAATTTCTGGAGTGGACTTCCTCTTTAAAATGTCCAGGATGCACTTATAAAAATAAAGGTTTCCATGGACAACTGCTAAAGAAACTGTACCCCATACGGAGGTTCCCTCAAGGCATGACGATGTCTGTTTTTTTTTTTTTTTTTTTTTTTAAGAAACCATCTGCTGGCCAAAACTGGCTCCTCTGTGACATTGCTCCAATAAACCCCATTTGGCACCTTTCTTTGTAAGAGTGTAGTTGGACAGTGAACATTTCTCAGGTAATAGCAGACTTTGTGCATGTTTAGGCCGTAAAGCTACTCACTGCAGTTCCTCTTTGAGGAAACATTTCCAAGAGCTGGTTTTATTTGTGTCAATTATGGCAATGCTATCCGTGACCCTATGCTAGCCCTGTTAGCGTTCAGAGACTGCAGCAGACCTCATCTGGCATTTTGTTTAGTCCCAGAATAGACGCTTCCTCTTTTCTTCCACTCTGCTCCTCCCCCTCTGTCCATCCTGCATATTTGGCAGAGAGGAGAAGAGGCAGGGTGTTCCCTACCAAAGAAGAGAAGAGGTAGGTGGGCGGGCGGGGGGTTGGGTGGGGGCTTAGTGAATGATTGGGAGGAAACATTTGGACTGTGTCACATAGGAAGAATGCGCAGCACGTCACACCTGGGGCCCAACGTAGGGTTGACGCAAGCCCAACACGTCATAGCCCGCGTGACCCCCTCTGGGATTATGGGATAGCGGCGATAGTGTAAAGTGGAGGACTCCTTGGCCAGCAAAGCACACAAGCTGTGAACGTAACACTTGTAAACTAAGAACTTCTAAACATGGAAAGAAGGGGGAAAAACAAAAGCTTGATGTTTCACAGGTGAAACCCTGAAAAAAAAAAAAAAGGAATACTTGTATTTTGCAGTGTTTCTGTCCAGCAACAAAGGAAAATCACTAAAATGCATATAAGATGAACCTGAACTCTAAATTGCAACTGAATGGGAATTAGTCAGTATTGATGCATGCAGGTGTCGTACCTGCCCAGGTGATACTGTATAGAGTACTGGGCTTCCTGCATCTCAAACCTCCCTTTTAATGTGATAATGAAAATTTTAAAAATCCCAATTCAAAATAATCCAAACGAGCTAAAATAATAAAAGCAATGAAGTCATGTGACACCGATCCAAAATATAATGCTGTTTTAAATAGGATGAATTCAAAATGGCAGACATGACATGAAATCAAAGTGGAGGTCCCCTGGTGTTGTCTCTGCAGAGAGTGTGATGGGCCAACGGTAGCTGGGTGGGACTCCAATTCACTCAAACGCAGCAAAGCAGCTCTTCAGTCTGGATTACATGGAACAAGATAAAAACAGATAAAAGCGAAGGTTAGACCACAAGTGCATTCTGAGGAGAAGCTGCATTAGATTCATACAGAGTGATGTCACTTGGAGGCCATCACGTTTAAATGACAACTATAAGTAATACATTCTGTACAGCTAAATAGAACTAATGACTCCATTTCACCTTGTTCACCCAAACCCATCGTGCCTTTCTTAGACCTGCTCTACCTCTCCCTGACCTGAATTAACCTATCCTGCCCCGCCATTCCTTTCGTTTGCTCTGATGCTTCTGGTAGGCAGCGGGGTCATGTGCTAGCCTGGGTTGACCCTAGTGTGGACAAGCAATGCTTTTGATAAAAGGCTTTGTCTGACCAAACAATGGTGGAGGGGGCACAATGTGGGTGCTTTTAGAGAGATCAGGCCTGTGGCCGTCTGGAGCGGGAGGAATGCTGCTGGCCTATTGTGTGAGCGACGGCCAGCTCTGCTGAGGCACCACAGGTTCACGAGTTTCCCCTGGTCGGCTTGGTTTGGACTGCCATGTTGGCGGGCAACAACACCCCCACCGCACGTCAACACCAACACCAACACCAACATGGCCAAAAGTTACAAAAGAAGGTGGGCTCCATTACAGGTGTAGCAGAGATACAGGTGAATCTCCTCTGACTGATACTGGCTGCATTGACGTTTACACCATACTGCTAGTTTACCTAGCATGTGCCTACACATTAACCTTTTATACAGCACTTCAATAATATCAGGTTGTTGGTGGTGTTCCTGTAGGGGTTCACCTATTAATGGGCAGATTAGATTTGACACATATAAACTGCACCTATGGCAGTAAAACCACCTGATTCCATTGTCTAAGTGGGGAGGCACACATGTAGGGTGAAGGCAGTTTCCAAAATGATTTATGTGCATGCCAATACATAAAGATTTTCAGAATTCTGAATTTAGAAATCATCTCAGTCAAGATGTAGCAAATATCTGCAAATACAGATATGATATTCTGACATCATGTGCATCTTTAAATGCCATGCCCTTTGCAAAAAACAAACCCCTTGTTGCCCAATACAGCAAACTTGCCTGAAAAATGGATGTTTATTATTTACTGTTATGTCACCGTTCACATGCTGACACACACTTCCAGCACATCTCTGTATAAGCCCTTGGAACATGACAAGTACATCATGGAGCAACGCCACAATAGTGTGGTACTATAACCGGAACAATGACCACCCTCCTGCCACCCTGTCTTCACAACTATTTTTGGGCCTGTGTTTCCACCCAGAGGCACTGGGATTGCCCCTGACCCTATTGGCAGTTCCCACTGTCTTTGGCACACCATGCACCCTTTCAGTACAATCCGTTATGACAGAAATCTGGCCCCTCACATCGCTGACAGTGTTCTTTCCATTATCAACTGAGCATTGAGCGTCATTAAGCAATAGTGCCTTCTATCTTGGCACCACTGGATATGTGCGAGGAATGAGAACTGAAGAACCTCAGGACAACACAGGGCCCCATAAAAGGCTATGTAGTTTACTGTACATTACTGGAACCCCATGTGGTATGCTAGGTGATGACTTGAGAAATATGATAAAGCTAAGGCTGGCTTGTTCTTCGGAACTCCCACTCCACCTTAAATGATGCAGTTACAGTCAGAGATCTGCACCTGTACCAGAATCTAACTGCTGCTCCATTTAAGGTGGAACAGAATTGCAATTTGTATAGCACTATTTTATATCTGCCTGCAGGATATTGCAATAATGACATATACTTCTACTAAAATACTTACTAAATACTAATATTATAATAATAAAGAAACATCCCAGAATAAGAACTTGCTGCCTATGCAAAAAATGTTTACTTAAATGGTCTAAATCGCTACCCCATTAGCACACTAGTGGTGAGGGTTGTTCTCGATAAAACCATGTGCTAATTTGCATACATTTAAAATAACAGTCATGTGATATATCTATGTGAGTGCAATGCCAATTAATGATCCATCTTTTAACCTTTGCTTGAATCTGGCTACATAGTTTAAATGCTGAGCAGAGCGCATATGGTTTACAGGGTGAACCTGTTTAAATGCATTAAAGTCAGGATAGTTATCACTATTGATCCAGAGATTCTACATCAGTGCACCGGTAACACTCACATGCAACCCAGTCACTGGTAATGTAGATACACAGACTCTCTCTGAAACCATGCACTTTGAAAAAATGACCACTTTCCTTCTGTCTAGCGTATCCCTACTAATCCTTTAGTGGAATCAAGGGTGTAGCCCCCGCAAACCTTGAGTGACCTAGAGAAACACCTGCTACTGAGCAGCTCTGTGCTACACAACTGTAGGATACGACTATGTACGCTTAAAACAGCCAAGCTGCTATTCTTGTAAGGCTTTTCATGTTTTCTGATACTGCTGTCCTACTGCAAGAAACAGCCAGATGGACACTCATTAATATGGATTTTGCCCCCACAGAGTTCTGAAAGTTATGCATCATTCAAGTCAGTTAAGTCAAATTTATCATTTATTATGTATATCCATAAAATAGAACTGAGGCAACATGATAAGGAGCAGCGTGCAGTTGTGGAATAGGCTGCATGAGAGCCAAGGCTTTAGAGAGTCAGAGCAGGCCAAGTCTCTGGGATTTAACACACTAGCTCTGAAGTACAAGGCATTCTTGGAGATCCTGAACAGACCTCACCTTTCGCCACAACTTACTACAGCTTCCAACCACTTAACACATGCTAATCAGAAACGTGCGCCAAACACACCACTGCATCATGTGCCTCACAGTCAGGTAAGCAGTTTCTCAGTGTCGCAGCCAGAACTCTAATGCATTACAAGATGCAAGCACCTGAGATTAAACGGTCACACACGCAGTGAGAATTCCTGCTGATCCAAACACATTAAGAACTGGTTTTAAAGTGCAAACTACAGCCAGAAAAAAATTAACTTGTTGTCAGACAAGTACAAAGCGTTTGGTCGGTCTCTGAAGGACATTTAGAAATCTGCTGACTACACTGTGGCATTTTTTTGACATCATAAATTCTAGCAACATGATAGTTTTAGATGGATGTGTTTTCTGAGTTTGTTAACTGCCTTTTTTGCCAACATATGAATGAATGACCTACGGAACCTAATCTCTAAAATGTTGGGACAATGTGAAAGTGGGAAGTAGTAAAAGCACCTATACTTACGTAAAATATTGACCCAGGTGAAAGTGCCTTTATATACAACAACCTGAGTAAAAATACAAAAGTATCTAGTTTAAAAAATAAAGAAACCTAAAATGTAGGTACTGAGTAACTCACAAAACCGCAGTAGAACTTCTTAGTAAATCCAGCATCAGTTAGAACAGGAAGAGAAGTGTGTATGGCTTACTTTACTTATATTTTGGCCTTAAATAAAATGCTAAAGCTACATGGAAACAGATGTGACTAATCACAAAACAGTACAGATGCTGCCAACAAAAAAAACTGAATGAAATGAAACCCAAAAGAAGAAATTAATAACAAATTACACATGGTTACAAAAAATTAGAAAGTAGATTATTTTACTCATTAATACACTTGTGCAGAAGTATTACTATTAGTAAATGTAAAGTGGTTGGTGTAGGTCAGCGCATAACACCACTACCCGCCAGGGAGCCCCCACCACCACATGTGGGAGACTGGGGTTTGAATCCTGCTCTGGGTGACTGTGCTACACCAATAAGAGTCCTTGGGCAAGACTCCTAACACTACATTGGCCCACCTGTAACGTGATTAACCTTGTAAGTCGCTCTTGAAAAGAGCGCCAGGTAAATGTCGTAAATGTAAATACTCAGCAGAGCACACATCCATCTATACTTTACTGAAGTAGATGTTACCAGTTACTACCCAATGCTCTGCTCTGTGTGTAGGAGGCAAGGCCGAAAACCACAAGTAAAAGAGTGTGACCATCAATCCGCCTGGACAGCAATGCATTAAAGGAACAGCATGCTTCACAGGATGTGCTCAGGAATACCTTTCCAAACCAGCGGTAATAAACACAGTCCACTGCTAAATCCACAATGCTAATTCAGACTGTACTATGCTAAGGCAAATAGGTCAACAACATCCAGAAAGGAGTCTGACTTGAGAACAGTCCACCTTTAAGGTTGTTTATGGGTTTAAGGTTGTTATGAATATTGTGTTTTCCAGGCTGAAGGAGAAAAGGGCCAGCAAGTTTAGTCACCTCCATATTTCTGCACTCATTCTCTCATTTGATTGACACTACTAACCATATTTACCACAATTATAGACGGATTCTCTGCCCCTTTCACCCTATTCTTCAAAAGGGCAGGACCCCGACAGGATCACTACAGAGCAGGTATTAAATGGGAGGTGGATGATTTTCAGCACTGCACTGAGACTGACATCCCAATTTAAAAAAGTGCAATATTCAGATGGCAAGAGCTGCGATTATAGGCCATTTTATCAAATCAGTGTCTTACATGGGAAACGCCAACATATCAGAACACATAAACTGCCTGTAGATGAATTAGACCAATCAGAGGCAGCCAAACAACTACATGATGTTACATCATAACTACAGCTTTAACTGAAAAAGGTGATGCTCTGGTCTTACTGACCAAATAACCTGGACTACGGTTGCCAGAAAAACACTGAAATACTGATTTTAAAAAAAGGCAATATGATTTTCTTCCCAAATCATTCAGCCCTACCTCAGTAGGAAAAGAACTGTGTGCAATCGCAAGCATGATTTTAAAACGAGCCTGAACTCTTCTTGCATGTACAAAATATTCAGGCTGCATGTGGAGGCCTTGGGGTGGACTTTGGAGCGTCAGAGCAGGCCAAGCCTCTAGGATTTAACACACTTACTCCGAAGTATAAGGCATTCCTAGAGATCCTGAACCGACCTCACCTTTCTCCACAACTTACTACAGCTTCCAACCACCCAACACATGCTAATCAGAAACGTGTGCCAAACACACCACCACATCATGTGCTTCACAGTCAGGTAAGCAGTTTCTCTGTGGACCAGCCAGAACTCTAATGCATTCCAAGATGCAAGCACCTGAGACTATATGCTCACACACACACACACACACACACACAATAGGAATTCCAGCTAATCCAAACACATTAACAACTGAAATCAGCCATACATATTCATGAGCAGTACATCCCTAGTTTAAACGGTCCTTCATGTATTTTCAGTAAACGACACCAGAAGAGGACATTTTATTACCTTATGCTTTTGACCACTGAAATACCCAATCACTCAGGAGAATTCACTAGAACATCTAAAAGTTGTTCTATGAAATCAGGCCATCATAATACGCCAAACAGCTTTTCTAAGGCGCTGCATTGCGAGGCTTTGTTCAACAGACAAAAACAGTGTTGCTGTACAGAAGGGGTTGCTAGGAAGTGAGAGCAGCTCAGGATATTACAAAGTGACAGGGATTTTCTGTAAACCTTGAATAAATAATAAAGAGATAGTGTTAGTGTATGTGAGTGTGTGTGCGTGCAAGAGAGCATGCATGTGTACGTGCTGGTGTATATGTATAACACTCGCTAGCACGGCACGCAGTGTTCTGAACCAAGTTGTTCCTGTCACCCACAAACCCAATACGGGGTCACAGGTTTTTAAAAAGCACATGCAAAACATTTCTCAAGAACAGAACTGTGTGCTTTTACACACACGCAGACACACACACACAGTCTAATCCCCCCTGCTGCTTTAATCTGGAAGTCAGTCCAGGCGTCCTATATTTGCCCATTTTATTCCGATTACTTCACACTTTGCACAATGAGTCTGTGACCAAGGTGTGGAAGGCATCTCATATGTGTGCGTGTGCAAAAAGCAGAAAACGCAACACAACACTAGAACTGTTATGGGTCCACTAATCACTGTACACACAAACATGGGGTCAAGGTCTCTTTAGGGAGGGGAAATGTGTTTGTGTGTTCATGTAAGGGGAGGGGGTCAAAGTTCCACTGTGTTCCAGTGCATGTCAGTAACTCAGAGTGCCGGTAAACTCGTGTCAGTTTCAAGCTGAAGATGGAATACATACTCAAACAAGTTGATGACGAATGAGAAACCTGGCCTACACAGATTCTTAAGTTCCTATAACGTCTGTCTAGGAATGTGAGGGCACTTAAAGGGCCCATATCACAGAAGACTGGTTGTAGCATGGAGCCATTACTTCCAAATTCCAAACCATACTATTCACTCCCAAGTCCAGATGATGCATTCATGGAAACTACAATAACAGCTCGTGTTAAATTCATTGTTTTGGTGATGTGGAATTTTGCTATAAAGGAGTGTTTCAGGCACAATACAGGGCCAGCATAGCCAATCAGAGGTCATTTACCTAGGATGTATGGTGATATCGGAATTATATTAGTATCGGCAGATATTTACTTACAAAATGAATACTGGCATCGGACATTTGGATATTTTATGACATCTGACGAAACATTTAGTGTCCTCTGGAAAAACTAAACATCAAGAACATGCTGATCTGTTGTGCGAAAATATCAGCTTTTTATTAATGTGACTGCATTTGTAATGGTGCAGAAATACATTTCACACTGTAATGCTAATCCAGGAAGCTTTAATCCCAGTTTGTACTTTTTTTAAATATATGGTTATGTTTTGTTAACAGCAGATGTGGACATGGAAAAAAACAATTCAATTAGACCACAATTCCTATATCAGCTCATCCTGACCCTCTCTGTTACAACTGAAGCATGTTTTTTTCTCTAGCTGTGAAGTTACTGTTTTGGAAATATAGTTTAGTTCCGACAGCAATGATATACTGGTCATGTAGGCAAAGCCACAAAAAAGCCTGGAATAAAGAGAGGTTGGAACATGGTCATGCAAAAATGAATTATGATTGTTTTCCATACATAAAAAACACTCAACTGGTATAAGTGGACTTGAGGAAAAGGAAATTCCAGGGTTAAAATGTAGCACATGGCTCCTTTAATCCATTCACGAGGGAACATGCAGGAAATGCAATAAAGTCAGTCACAAGAGATATTCATGTTTTTTCTCCAGCTATTTAAAAAAGTGCCAACATGAGTGTTTGGGGTTATAACATTATAACACTTACAGAAGGGCTGGAAAGCCCACTGGGTAAATGAGTATCCAAACATGAGCACGGGGGCGAGTGTGTTAATGAGCGTGTGTGTGCATTTTACGCAGGAAGAGGGATCCTTGTACCTGTTGTAGTCATTTCCTGCTATAAGGCCAGCACTGATTAGCACACATGCCATAGTGGTAAATCATGTCTGCTCTTAAAATACAGCAGTAAATATAGATAATGTGATCTACAAAGACGGCATGCTGCTTATGAACAGAAACTCAGCCCTTATCTAAGCTGCTGCAAGGAACAGTGTGGCTCTACCTATTTATTACCGTAATGTACCAATCAGGAATTCGGCCTGTCTGACCACGCTGAGCCTCTGTTGTTGTCGCAGTCCCAAAGACTCTGTTGCCAGTTCCAGGGATTCCTGATTGTGGCTTTATCCACACATTTGCTTTCTGCCAGTCTGATCTAGACTGATTCAGGGCAATGCATGACTCAAACCACACAAACTCACTTAACACTCCTTATCCAATAGGCAGACCCAGTGGCCATTAACAATGTAGTGCAAATATCATCTGGCTCAAATAACTGCCACATTAATCAGTAATCTCTTTCTCCCTCCGTTATCCTCCAGACTGCTTTTCCATGCCCCACTCCATGTCTGTTCCCCGTGGTGTCCCAGTGAAGGTTTTGTTTGGGGTTTCCAACATTACACAGGGTCGGACACATTCAGAATAGCTGGCCTGAAAAAAGCACAAGACCAGCTCCAGATAAAACTGTCTTGGGTGCACGGCCAGAGCTAAAAATAACTCGTTTCTATCCTTTTTCACCTCAGCAGAAGCCCGCACATCGGTCTGAATACGCTGTCCTGTTCTCTGCCACCTAGCCTGTTTACCTCAGGCCGCTTAAAAGCCGGGGAGCCAGCAGTGAAAAGCACTGTGTGGCGATGGAGGCGCATTCCTGTGTAGCTATGCGCTCGCTAATTTACATTCCAACACCACAAAGAGCACACATACCCCAAACCCAGACAGGCCATCACACTGCTATAGCCAAAACACAGCAGCAGCATCCAAACACCGCACAAATACAGCAGAGTAACGCTGCCCGCGGGATCAAAGTTCGCAGCCTGCTGTTAGGGCATGCGCTCCGAACAAAGTGAATAACACCAGTGAACTATGCCAAGCCTGTGCCAAAATGTACCGTTAGCAGCTGTGCCACCCCGGCGGTGAGGCCTGTCCAGGTGTAAGCTCAGCACGACAGGAAGTAAAACTGTAACATTTCTCAGCACTGATGTGTTTCCTGTAACATGTAGCATGCGCCACAACACGCTGGGCCAATTAAGCCACATCAAAGAAAGAAGAGTACGAGTCAGCAAAACATACAGATGCCTGTTCTACTAAAACAAATAGACCCTCACCTAGTGTAGAGAGAGGTAGAGAGAGAGAGAGAGAGAGAGAGACAGAGAGAGAGAGAGACAGAGAGAACAAGGTTTATGTGCATGGCAATTCATGACTATTGCAGCAAAAAAACAAACACTACTGCTGGTATTTAATTATGATGTGACAGTGTTGCTGTGCAGTATTGGTACCGGTGATGAGGATCCAACTGACAGCAAACTAATGTGCATCTGCACAGGTAAACAGGACTTAACACATCAGTGGTGTGGGATGGTGAGCAGCTAATGGAGAATTCTGTAGCTACCATGCTAACCGGAGCCCCTCTGAATGACTGAGCCAGGTTTCTTTCAGTAATCACGCATCATTTGCACTGTAGATACCTACAGTCAAATTAATACTAATGCAAATAATAATAATACTATTACAAGTTAAGATTGTTATTGAGAAAGCTGAAGGAACTCCTGGGCTCAGTGTAATGATAGTCTCAGTCTAGCCTTGCTGGCAAAGCTCCTCCATTAGTCAGCATTATTACCATTCTGAATGTCTTATATAGGGACCTGACTGCAGTGATTCTTTTTTTGTCATTTCCAACTTATCAGACCTCAGAAAAATGAAATATTGCGATATAATGAAAATATCTTGGTAGTATCGTCATTAGCAGTGGCTGAAATATTGGATCATCCAGTACACTTGGCTATATGGCTATCTAGGCTAACTACTCTAACTGATGGTAGCCAAGTGCAGAAACAGGGAAAATATCTGGAGTCACTGGATTCTCAAACTCCGTCCCTGTTCACCGCATTGTCCACACCTTCTAGAAGGACAAGGCCTGCATGAATATGCACATACTGCTCCATCCTTTTGTTATCTAACGTGCAGGCCACCTATGAGATGCATGTATAAGACACATGAGTTTTAGTTTTTTTTTTTTTTTTGCTGGGCTCAGAGAAGCTACTGTGTTCTTCACATGCCGGGCTTGGAAACAATATTGACATCTGTCTATACCATGATATATACCCAAAACATCAGTAATCTTAATTGCACAGTGTCAAATTTTTGGCCATCCTGCCTGCTAATAATCAAAACATTATATATTTACTATATTGCTTACCCATACACACACACACACACACACACACACACACCTTCCCACTCCCACACGCCCTTCTACCACCTCACTCACACACAGGTGCTGCCTCTCCCTCTCTCTCCCTGTCCCTCATGCTCTCTTCTCTGTCTCAACTCTATGATAAACAAATGAGTCAGCCAGGGCTTGCTGAGAACACTGACTCACTCTCCCCTCATTCTATTGCTCACTCCTCAGACGCACACACAGTCTCTTTTTCTGCCAAGCGCCCAACAGACCCAGGAAGCACTAGACAGGGGGGAGAAACAAGAACAGAACAGTCAGGCAGAAGAGAGGGGATGTCCAATACTACACTGTGGAAAAGAGTTCTACTATCTATTAGCAATTATTAGGGGTGGGGGGGGAGAAACTAACATCCTCAGTTCACCATCAAACTCCAAACTGCTTAAAGGTCACGTAGTAACCATTTCAAGATGAGAGAAGGGTCGGCAAGCTTACTGAAGAGCATGGAATAGACTGAACCTGCTTTGTCATCTCTAGTTGAGTGGCAAGAGGTCGCCATAACCAAGACAAACACTGTCTCCAGACAACATCACACGGTACAGTGACAAAAGGTCTTTGACCTCTTCTGCTCAATATCTAACTTAATATGCCCTAACAGCAACACACACACACACACACACTTTTATGACGGGAATAGGTTTAAAATTGACTAAAGCATTCACTGAGGCCTAAACCTGTTGCTTTGTAGTTAGCATACATTAACATTGTAAAACAGGTACAGTTGCATGCAAAGTAATGGCACCCCCGGGTCAGATTACATGTTCTTTTAGATTCTCTAAGTAAAAGATTTTAGTGCACAGTTTATATTACTGGACCCTAAACCCAGAAAATATAAAGCAACTGAACTTTTAAATAGGCCAATGTGCAGACACGTATTCTCTGTACAGGATGTGTTCAAGTAGTTCACTCTCACTCTGTTTGAACAGGGGTGCCCAAACTTTCAAATACGGCTAACACCATATAATAGTAACACCATACAAACACTGTGGCCTTGCATAAACGCTAGCCATAGATGCACCTATGACTGAATGTATGCATGTGTGCCTATAGAGGTGTGGCAGTAAGTAATACACTAACCTTTAGAAACTGCAGTGATTCCCTCAGATTTAGTGAAGTCTATGCTGGCATAGGCCCCATTTTCCAGGAGGGGCACAGCAGAGGGCGATGAGGGAGGGGCATCAAGGGTGCTCCCAGCCCGGGGGTCCTCTCTCAGGTCCAGAGCAATATAGTTGAGGCTGTTCTGGTGTTCCACCGATAGAGTCCTTTCAGTCCTCACAGAAGAGGTACCAGCTTCAGCTCGGTCTGAGGACAAGCCAGGGGCTTCCCCTGCATCATTCGCCGGCACACTGTCAACACACATCCACACGCTGTCAAAGGACGGCGAGCTTTGCCACTTACTGCCCCCCGCCTGAGGGGCACCGCTAGGCACTGGGGCATTGCTATTTGGGCCACTCCCACTTGTCACCTCTGAAGACGTGACAAAGGTTTCAGAACTGTGTCTCCGCCACTCAATTGTTAATGTTACTCGATTTCGCAGGAACGGGAGGGAACCTTCCACATGCATTAGCGACCACGCGTCCATGAATCCGTGGAGACTGCGCCGGCTAAGGGTTCCCCGTGGCAGGTTGGGAGGCGTACTGACCACGGCGAATATACAAACGTCATCATGAGCATCAAATCACTAGCATAGCCATTGTGACTAGGAGCGCAATACACTATGAGGAAACACCTGCCCCTGTGCTTCAGGCCGCATATTGGCAGGTGTGAGAAGGGGCAGTAGTAGATGCGGTCTAATTGGCTGGTGAGCACATGGGAACATATTCATCATGCTCACAACTTAACGATTTCTTCGATGGGGTTTTGTTATACTGGGGTGAGTCGAGGTGCAGGAGGAGAAATATGGGGTCTGTTATGCATTTGGGTGGACCCGTGTCACAAAGGAGTGGTGTCACATGTTGCTAGCTAATTGTACGTTGAGGACTAGGTTTCTCCAGTCCGCCTGACTGAGGTAATTTCAAACTGGCTCTGGGATCATGTCACAATGTCATTCTCCCTCCTGATATCTCGGGGCAGAAACAGGTGACCTCTTAGACTCTGGGCCTTGATGCTGCTGATGTGGTAGGGCTGGGCTTGGTGCTGCATGTGAAGTCACGCGGCTTAGTGGATGCGCAGCATCATCATATAGCCTTGTGAGTCTATGTGTTGGGAGGCAGTGCTGTGGATCTGTGAGGGGATTGCAGAGATCGAGGGCAGACCACGGGGGCTGCTAGTATGTCGCAGGCAATCGTTGTTGAGTCTGTCGTTCGCCATTCTCATGGGGAATGGGGCCGACACAGCCGTGCATCCTATCCACTTGCGCCACATCGTATGCTCGATCAGTTCTTTAAAGGAGTCCGCACCCCGCAAAGCAGGGGGGTGGTCCTGGCTGTGGTGTCGGATCTTCAAGCTGCTAGTCAAAGGGCGTAAGCAGAGGATCGAAATGGAGCCATGAGATGGGCCATTGCGCTCTGAGCATAGCCCGGAATTTCGAGGTTCCCTCAGCCACTCAGCACGAGTTATTTTTGCCTCGTCGCAACTGCTCAGACGGCCGATAAGAATTGTTGGTACTCGGAGTTCCCGATTTTCTTGGTAAACAGGCGACGCAACCATGCCATGGCGGGTGCCGCCACTGCCGACTTGTCTGTTGAAAGAAGGAGTCCGGGCCTGTTGATAACAAGACTGTCCTGTGCGTGATCTTCATCTGTCCTCCGGTCATCACGAGAGGCAGCTTCATCTGCAATCTGGGCCAGGCCTCGCTCCACGCATAACACTGTCCTCGAGTTGCCACAACCGTACGATGGCTCATATGGGTCAACTGGTTAATAATGCCACGTCTCATGCGAATGGGTGGTGTGTTGGTCCATAGCGATGTCCTTAACGGTGTGTATTATCTAACGTAAGAATGTGACTCTTGATTAGTTAGGCGCCGAATCGTTCGCCTGTGGCAATGCCTGGGAGCCCATCAAACTTCGCTACAGAGTGAGTTTTCGAACCCTATCGCTATCCACATTGGTGTTCAGACGAGCAGCACAGGCACGCACTTGGACAAAGGGCAGATATGTGGTAAGTGTGCTGTGATCAGTGTCAGTATGGAATACCACATGCACAGTCTTACTGGGCGACGGCTGCTCCATTTGATATGCTAGACACTACTAGAGCGTGGGACTTGAAGTGGTTAGGTATTGAGAGGACATGGATACAAGTTTCAATACTTAAAGATGACGATTGACAGGAAGATACGATCGCTGATCCTGATACACTACACTGTTGCCGCGTGTGATTTTCAGGTGGGCTAGCCAAGTGAGCTAACAGGCCGTTCTACGATATCTCGGATTACTGGCTAGCTGCGGCATCACTGCTGTTCTCTCCTATATGTCTGGCACTCTCTCAGGTTCTGGACAAACATCGGCACTGTCATTGTCAGGCTGGCACGCAGGACGCGTGCGCGTCTTACTGGACCGGAGTAGGGACGGTTCATGGTGCCCATTCACCTCTTAGCTTGCGCGGTGGCGGTAACCGTTATCATCACTTGCACCGCTCACTTAAGTAGGTAGACTGTGCTAAAGCTGGTAACTGCACTACCATGTCAACCAGCAGACCGCAGTCGCTCTGACTCGCCTTAAAGGTCGAGTTCTCGAGTCTGGTAGTTACACAAGTGAATGCGTACCATAGCGGGTAAGGCGCAGTCGCCCAGGTTGGCGGCCGGCATATTGTGGTGATTTTAATAGAACCGACCCATGATGGTATCAGACTGCCTGAAAAATTGATCTGATACTTTTTTACTTACTTCGGCGGCCTTGAATATCGGCACATGCTAGGCTCTTTCAGCGCCTTGATAAATGGGTCATCTTAGAAATTGGTCTCGTGCAATGTTACTGAGCCACCTACAAAAAATGATCCGTCATTCCCACCTGGCATTGCACTATAACTCCCGCAGGGCTCGATGGTAAGAGGAGCGGGCCAGACCTCTATGCCCAAGAAGAAGCTTGTCCTTCCAAGCCGTATAAGCGTCTTAGATAGTTCCTATCAGCTGAAGAGGTCTTACTACTGTAGTCACGGTTGGTTTCTGCAGAGTGTTCAGTTTCGCTTCAGCACATAGGGAAATAACAGTTGAGATGTGTTACTTTTTGCAGGGATGAGCGCCATCAGCCTGTATACACGCCCATGTGAGTGTTCTGTTGGTGCTGGGGCTGCTAGGCCTTCTAGGTGTTCAACTAATGTGAGCTACCTGTCCACACGCTCCTCGTGAAGACACACACGCGTGCCCTTGGGTCTGGGTACTCCTAGACACCGTATGGACGTCTGTCGTCCAGCTCATTCATGCCTGCCAAGTGGGCCTTGTGTTGTGCCTCTTTCACTCAATTTCAAGCATCATCTATCAGAGGGCCAGGTAGTACTCACAGTTACTACGTGCACTTTCACTGGCTAGCATTGCTCCATTCTCAGGGCCACTTGGCATTGGTGCAAAGTACTCATCCTTTAGTATATGATCAGTAGCTGAATGAGGTGTTTTGTATCTCTCTGAAAACTTCGCCCTTCATTGTTGTATCAGTGAAGTGGAACTAGGTAGGTGCAGATAGAGTCCAACCTCTTTGGGAGGAGGAGTATCACGAATGAGCCGATTTTCTCAGGTCCCGCGGCCGTGGCATGTGGCATCCGCGCTAGGCGCGCCCCGCGCGCGGCATGTAATCGTTGTTGTGGCTAGATAGATCTAGCTGCATCAGCAGCTGGTCGGAGTGGCGCTGAAGACTTACTACGAAAATTTCTTTTCTTCTGCATGTCGTATGATACATCCAGTCGGGCTCGGCATATCTGCTGAATGACTCGCACGAGTTCGCAGAGAGCATACAGGCTATCCATACCTCTATGCGTCCCAAATGGGCTCTTCTGTTTGACCTATCAGGTAGTAACCGCCCGGCACTCTCCCTAATGTCGGTTCCACGTCCGGTCCGCCGCTCCGGCGGCTACCCAGGGGGCATTCACAGGCTATATGCTGGACATGAGCTAGGCTCTGGACGGTAGCCTGTGTGTGTGGCCTGTCGATAAGTCAGCTCAGCCCACGCACAAGTGTGCCCTCGTGTACCCGGTAGCTGTGAACATCACTGGTGGTTTTTCGAGTATCCTAAATGTGGCTCCGCGTATGTTGGTGCTGCGGCGGTTGCTGCTGTCCCTTCGGCTGTGGAGCCTGGTGGTGGATCAGCGCAGGGAAATTAACGGCTATTGAAGTGTCATGATATTGACATTCGTCCGTTGGTCTATGCCGTTTAAGGTAAAGTCGAGCGCCACGCCCGTCTACTATAAGATAGGAGAAAGATACGAGAGAAGCGGGAGTTCGCTCCAGTCAGTACGGCTGTCGCTGCGTTGGGCCGTGCCGTGATTAGGTCCCGAACTATAGCCACTTCTGCTGCTTTCCTGCGGATCCTCTCAGGCACTGCAATCATTTCAGCCTGTGCTCTCTTGGTTATAACTGATCGCAAGATATTTTGGGCCAGTTAGAAAAGGCTAAACGCATAGGCGATTCTTGTACATGGCTTATACTAGGTAGGTGTTGTAGCGTTTGAGACCGCCTATCTCTTTGTTTTGTGGGGATGGGACGCGAGGAGCTGTGAGTGGTTTGGTGGGGTAGGCTGGGATACAGAAAATGGGGGTTGAGAATCGCGTTCTCCAAGCAGGCTAGCAGCGGAGGCGGCAGGCCGGGTACGGCAGTTCCATATTCCTAAGTCGGCGCCAATTTATTCCTATCCATGTGATGAGGGGCCTCCCTTGTAGGCCGCTCTCATGAATAACGGTATATCGCAGGCCTTAGTGCGAGCCTGGAACTCAGGCGCAACGCAACTGCAACATGACCATACTACCCGTTTCTATTATCGGTAGAATGGACCCTCATATGGGGTGCGGTGGCTGGCCATTCTGGCTTGCTCAACTCCCTCTACGTAGCAATATGCTACGGTACCAAAGACGCAATGACATAGCAAACAACATAAATGTGACGGCACTTAACTGCCTCGTTCGAGTCCTGTAGGTGGGGCCACACGAGACGATGCGAGCTCTGCAATTACGTTTCCAGCCTGACGAGATTGAAATGTGTCTTGCCTGGCTAGTCGAGACCTACAGCCGGCGTCAATCTAGCTCCCGCAGTTCTTGCTAAAGTGGCCGTCGTCGATCGATAAAGGTGACCTAATGAATGACGTCCGTGCTGCGTAGTTGTCATCAACACGACTCGAGAGAGACACGCCCCACATAAATGATTGACAACTCAGGCATCCAATAGGATGGCAGAATGTTCTATGCGTTCCTGAGTAGCACAGCTTTCAGTGGCTGGCTGTTTTGACGCTAATAGGTATCATGATCAAAAACAGCCTCCAATTAGCAGTGTTCCTCAGAATATCAATCACTGTCTATTATTTTTCCGTTTCCCTTGTGGCATTTTTGTGGTCTTCTTTCTCTGCGCAATCACCTACAGTCACTAGACTGTCTAGTCAAGATGGGGACATTTTCGCCTTAAAGGCGAACAGCGACAGACACTTCGGTGTCTTGAGCTCGTGTAGTTTTATTCCGTAACCCTATATTTTTCCACACACGCCGGTGCGTTAGCTGTCTCATAACGTTTCTGCAGCCAGTAGAGCGATGTGTGCTGTGGAGCCGTGGATCTAACGTTAGCCGTTATTACTACTAGGTAATGTGTCACGTAACGTTGGGGCATATTTTTACTTTTCGAGAACAGCACAGCCTTCATCTAACCAGTACATATATCAGCACGCGCTAACGTTACCTGGAGATATTTGTCAAATTCACACGGTGGCGGAAAGTGTTGGTAGTGTGTGTTTCCTGGGTGGGTGGGTTCGCAGTGTTTTTTTTTAATGGCTCCACAGACCGTGGGAAAGAGGAGTCGGGTATCTGTGGGAAAATGCTTAGCACTTGAAGTTGTCCTGCCGGTTGGTCAGCCTTATTTTAGCCAAAATGCAAAACTGCCCCTCCGTGAGCAACTAGTGTGACCGAAAGAAGGTCTGATCTGTTTGGGAAGTGCCTATGAAGGTGTCAGGAATCGCTTCCCATTTGTAAAATCTGTCCGAGATCCCCTCTGTAAATGTATTCACGAAGACGACACGTAGTAAACACTCCAGAGTAATTGTGCTAATCACAAGTTACTGTCTAAGAGGTGTTACATTTCACCACATGCAAAAATAATGTTGTAAACAAAGCAAGGATTTGCTGCTTGCAGCCATGATTGACGTGTCTTCTGGCCTCTGCTGCTGTAGTATGGCCACATTTAGCCTTCAACTAATGGCTATTAATCAACAGTATAACCTGCAATGCACAGCCTAGAAGATGGAACACAAGCAAAAAGGTAAAAAGAATGACAGTAAATAAAATGTTAGAATAGGGTTTTAATGATTGGCTTCCACCAGACCAGGAATTAACACTAGATGTTTGTTGCTTTATTAATATACAACTATGCGGTACTACATTATAAAGAGGTGATATTATAAAATTAACTGATCCAGAATTTCTTTCAGTTTAGTTTCAGGAACCAAAATGCAGTATGGTTTTCTTATGCAAAAGTGAAGCCTGTCATCGAAAAAAAAAAGGATAAAATAAAATAAACAACAACAAAATACAAGTTGTAGCAAGAATAATTATTTAACAGGACCAAAAAGAGAGGTGGTGGTTGTTGTTATCTAAGACCAGAGTTTTTCTACTAAGGATTAACTCAGGACCTTGTATTTTATTGCACCTTTAAAACAGGAACTCTACCGGAGAAGCCACATATATTAAAAGCTTTTAATGCAAGATGATTGTAGAGCATTTCTGCTGGCTCATTCATCATGACATTTTCCCACAATGCAAAGGACAGCTGTCATGTTTAGATCATGTAGGCAATCCCCAAACATATGAAGAAATGTACTTTTAGAATTATAAGTATTAAAAGAGGTTTTCCAGTTGGGATTCAACACTGCGATTTAGTCTAGACTTAATCCATGTCTGGCAAACCAGCCCTCTATGTATTTCTGTCGTTGAACTTGGTGAGGGGGGTCAGCGAAGAGGACCTGCAGTCCTTTTCAGTTTGGCAGCGAACTGAGTGGCAGGGATGCCACTGTATTGTTCTAAATGTGCAGTGTCGCTTAAGATGGATGATGTGTGTTCAGTTTTATAGCCAACCTGAACCTTGCTAGTTCATATATCTGGTCATAATAAATTCCTAAAATTCTTTTCATAGTCTTTGACTAAAGTCTCTATGTGTACTATATAGTACTATATATATACTGTGTAAATGTGTACTACAGTTAGATTACATTACGGTAGCCCAACCAATAATACCATGTTTCATCTCCCATTGCCACTGTCCCTGCATATCGAAACAACACTTAGCTTGATTGTTTTTAACACAAGGTGTAGACATGGACTTGCATAGGTCCCTATTACGTTGGTCTCCTCCCAGAGATGCAATATTCTTGCCGTGACTGATGACTTGCAAAATTAGGATGATCTTATCTTGCATGTACAGGTTTGCGTGACAATAAAAGTTTTGTTTGGTGGGGTCAAAAAACTCACCCCCAGGGGAGTGATTACTATGACCAGTACATCCACTCTTGCACAGCAGCCATAAATTCCTTGCTTAGTGTTGCAGTTTTGTGAAACCTGATCTTCACGTTATTTAGGTGACATGAACGCAACACATCCGACCAAACTTATGCCTGTCCTCGCCTGTGTTTGCATCTAAAAGTGGGATGTGCAGAACACAAGTCCAAATGTTTCACATCCTATTGTGTAAGCCAGTGATTCACATGGATTCCATCCAGTCTGAAAATGTGGACACATGACTGGTCGTGCTGTACTTAGAGTGCTGCCTACTATGCTTAGAGTTTGCAGGCAGTGCCAGACTACTATACGTTCACTGAAGCACTGTTGTCCTGTGTTTGCATCTAAAAGTAGGATGTGCAGGACACACTTCCAAATGTTTCACATCCTACTGTGTTCAAGCCAGTTATTCACATGGATGCCAACTAGACTGTAAATGTGGACACATGGCTGGTCGTGTTGTACTCAGTGTGCTGCCCACTAGGCCTAGGGCTTGTAAGCAGTGCCAGGCTACAGGCAGGTGGATCATAACTCAAGTGTGAAGACTGTAACATACTGTATTTTCTGATGTGGATCAAGGGTTAGTGCACTACTGTGTTATATATAGGGGTGGTGATTTGTTTGGTCTGCGTTAGGTGGAACTCTCTGTAAATGTGTTTTTGTTGTTGCATACAGGAAAATGTCCACTGAAGTTAATTTATGACTTAAGTCTCCAAATCAGATAGTTTACCAAATATGTAGGAATTCTCCTCATCGGTATTCTGTACAGGTTAAAATGATTTTTAATGGGGATTGGTTCTGAATAAAGTGGAAATTTTATGTAAAATTAAGAGTCACACTTTTTAGATGATCTACAGATAATTAAATTAACAAAGAGTGTGGTATATATAGCTCATAATCAATACCATAATGTTTAGACATAGGTTTTCAGTTGTGGGTTGTGATTTAAGGTGATAGTTATATTTAATAATCTTTCACACTTAGTTTGAGTTGTGTGTAATACCGTGCACCACTGTGCGAGATGATATGTTTCATCTCCCATTGCGACTATCCCCACCTATCATTGAGTTAAGTTTGATTAATGACTGCTTATTACCATGGGGTGCAGCCATGACCTTTCTTAGCCTCCTACAAGACTTAGGTCTCATTCCAGTTTTAGTCTTGTACGACTGTAAACATAAAGGTCAGGAGCAGGTTTAGGTTTTAGGTTGAATTTAGGCCTAGGGTTAGGTTTAGTGGATGCTTCTTACACTCTATTTCAGTTACATTTAAGAGATTACTCTTAAAAATAAATTGTTATCAAACTTGGTTTAGTGTTGCTACATGGAGGACACATTAAAAAAGCTAGTCTGTATTCTCTAAAACATATTAATCTTCACAGATCTGAGAATGCCCCAAATCTGTATTCTGTACAGGGAAAAATGCATTCTGTGGTGTCAGCTTTTTCCCTGCATCAGGGGAATGTTCTGTAAAAGTTGGTATTCATTCTTTTATGAGTAGGCACAGTAGTCATATGTTTCCTGATGAAATCAGCTGTCCTTATTGAAAACCACTGGTAGCAGCTTAAAGTCTTCAAGCAGTTCAAAGAACAGAATGTTTCTCAACATGTTATGTGGATTGCTAGGCTGCACAACATATTTTTTGTTATACATCCAGGTGGCAAATCCGCTCTCTACTCAAACACTCTAGCATTTCTCTTTCTGTGTAAATGCACAAACCAAAAGAGGTGAGCATATGATAAGCAGCGATGTGACCTCTACAGTGTACATAATAGTGTTATCTTATACGTGTTTAACTGTATAACTTGGAATATGCAGTGTTCACATACTTTTCATCATATTAGTGTCACAATACATACCAATGAAGATCTGACACGACTCTTTTCTATACAGGGCAGGCCTATGTGAGCAGACCTTTTAATCAGGATATTCACTGAAGCACTGTTACTCATTTCTTGGAGTATTGCATTAAGGCCAATGTGTTGACATCAGTGGTGATGACTCAATTGCTCCTTCAAGTGGTGTGCATTGTGAATTACCTTAAGCCTGTTTTCACTAGTGACAGATAAAAAATCGGATCCCCTGTAATTTACTCCCATATACTCTGGCAATAGATAACTGATGATCATTTCTCTGTCTAGTTATTGCATGTGTGTTGCATTCCAGAGCAGTAACTTACTAAAGGTGTCTTTTATCAGCAGGAACTCCAACCATCATTAAAAATCATGCATTTGGGGATTTGCTGTCTAACACAATGCAAAGGATGGCCCAGCGGTGTTCAAGGGTGTTGCAACCTTAATTCCCAGTTGTCTATGACCTGTTCAAACAGCTCCATGTAGTGCTGAGTGTTGTTGGGCAGCATGTTTGGCTGTTAGCTGTTTTTTAGCAGACGAAATAAACACACAGATGTGATTTAAGCAGACGGTCTCCATTCAATTACACAGAGAAATATGACTGCGTACAAATACAAGTTCCTCATAAGACTACTGATAGCATGGCATGTTAGAGTATTGCATCCTATAGATAATTAACACTAGATCGGCATTCTATACAACCCAAATGACATCGGAAAAAGTTCAATTCATATGTTAAGCTGTTATCAGTAAATGTTTCCTTTAACCTGGTGTTTAAAGTGTTAATTGTTGTGTTGTAGCAGCGTTTGATTGCGTAGTTTATCCCAGTTTTATTGATTTAACCGAAGTCTTGAAACAGAAAATGTGCTCTATAAACTCCTGTTGCACCACTGTAGGAGGCAAGTAGGACAGAGAGTCCTTATAGACATACTTATAGACATACAACACTTGCATCTGGGATTAAGATGATCCGTGTCACTAGATTTGGGAAACACCATCAGGTCATTTAAGATGAGGAATGACCACTGCCACTTGAGGAAAACATATCATAGCAATTTACTGATTGTGCTAGGCCTTTCGATAGGCATAATGACACATGAGTATTTGCCTTGAGAGTGTGGTTATGGTATAATCTATGTGTAAGATGATAGACGGGCTTTAGAGATGTGTAATCTGGTTAGGGGTGACCTCCTCACTGTGTCCTTCTTATAGAGAGCCAGGCTACCCCTCTGGCCTAATCCACACGACATCTAGGTCACCATCTGCTGCACTTACAGCTATGACCACAAAAGGGCGTTGTTTCATTGTACATCTTTGCTTTTAGATTAAGGATCTCATCCTGTTGTAAAACTAAGGACCACGCGTCCATTCAAACAAAGTCAGGTTTATTGTAAATGTTATTTTTTTCTTCATGACTGTAAATTTTGGTAGGATTCTTTTTTTATGTATTCAGATATGATATGTAAATATATGATATGAAACTGATAATTTAATTGATTGAAAGAGTTAATATCAGTTATTTCATTGTAGCTAAACTAAATATACCATTTCAAAACTAACTAACTGATCTGAACCTTTGAGAGCACAGATACTGTACAGTAAAAATGAGGATATGACGAAAACGTTTGTGCGGTAATGACATCCATGGGAGTCCATGCTAAACATACCCCTTATTAAGGTATGTCGGTCTGAACAACAGTACCTGTTAGTACCCAGCATCGGATGCATCAGAGCATTGTGTTTGCTCTACATGTAGTGTCATTCAGCTCTAGTTATTTCATCGATGTGAGCATTTTCACTTATGTGTTCTGCAGGTAAACGGTTTACTGTTTTCTGCATCATGCATCACATATGCCCCCATATGCCGAAAAAAGGAATCCAGTTATGTAAGTTTCTCTCTGTAGGTAAGTTCTAGACAGAGAAGAGAACACCACCTCCGTAGAACATTAAATACTAATATTCCTTATCATACATACATAGCTTTGTTCTCATCATCTTTCACTCAGTCCTCTGACCTCTTCTCTCTCTCTCTCTCTCTCTCTGTCTTTCCCACTCAGATCCAATCCCTCTCTTGCTGAGTGATGGATTCCCAGGGGATAATTTTAGTTCCCCATGTGACTTTGGCGTGTGTCACAAAGGTGTTTCATATTCAGAATCGTCCTGTAGTTTCTTCACAAATAGGATGGGGCTTAGCCATGCACTTCCTAAGGCTGAGCCTGGAATATTCCATTAAGGGCTTGGATGGATGTGTTGCGTTTACTGCTGTTGTTGCTTTTTGCTTTTGTTTTACTTGTTTAAGAAGGACTTCCAGGAGAGGTCATAGTTCAAGGTCTTGGTCCTGTCAAACAAACTGCATTTAAAGCTTCCAGTTACATGATTCATGTCTTCTACAATCCATTTCATGCAGAATCCATCAGTGTACATCATGGCGTCCTAAGGTTAGCTGAAGCCATTTGGATAAGACAGTAGAGTGATAGGGAAGCTGAACCTACAAACACATATTGCGTGCCTTCTGGTTTGTCTGTGTTCATCTGAGCAGGCATTTCATTTGACTCTTTGAGTTTCCCGTCCCCCCAGTGCCCAGGTTAAAAAGGCACAGGTGAAGGCTCTTCAGTGATGGTGTATCATGATGTTGCCTTCATCTGCCATAGGGAGCTGGGCCACCTGACGCACAGCTGAGATCTTCCTCACAGCCTTCTGAAGCATCAACTTAAAGTCCTTGGTCTCAGGCCTGCAAAACACCACACAGCAACAGAGAGCGGCCCGTCAGCCTGGTTTATCTAATACAGGTCTTCCTTCAAGTCTGTAAGTTTGTAAGCTTGTTCTTCTGCATCTACAGTTTAGCGTCTACCTAAATCACTTTAATGAGTAATCAGTATGATCACAATGTAACTAATAGTACATATTCATAGTTTGTTTAGATCTATCTTAAGACCTTGATTTCAGAGAACACGAGGAGGCCACGAGACATACAGAGCATGACAAAATACGCAAACTGACACACATCAGCATGCCAAACATAGCCAGGCATCCGGTTTGCAAAAGCTGACCACATTCACAGCTATCCATATCAGAAGAGCACCATGCCATCTGAAAGGAGAGAACAAGTATAACTGCTATCTTTGGCTCCACAAGTCATGAATCTTCCCATTCCAAAAATGTCTCTCCGAAACTGGAGGGGCTAAAGTTTCCCATAGTATGACCTCATCTCAGTGTTGGTAGTTTAATTTCTATTAAATAGGGTTATTTGTTGAATAGGGTCTTTAGTTTTACTATATCTTTGCAGGTGTTTGAATACCATCAAACATGCTAATTTGGCTAGCAAGGGGTGTAAGCTTTTAGCCAGCCATTAACAAGATCATTTGCACAGTGTTATCTTTTGGCTATTTGCTTTGACTTATTATGCGCATCATCAACTGTCTACACACACACACACACACACAAACACACACAGAATAAGGTTGGAAAACCATTGTGGCATGCTTAATAGTATGAAAACAATGGCAGAGAGAAGGTCATCATACTTTTTACTACCTTCTATGTTATATGCAGTGCTGCACAACATTGCATATCATATATCAGATAGTTCAAAGCAAAGCCATACCACAAAGGATGTTTCAAAGCACTGATAAACATCACACTCAAGCTCATTTTGCACTCTAGTATACATTTAATGGAATAAAAGTTTCAGTATCAGTTTAATGATTTGATTGCTTTTGGTATATGTTCACAAGCTGCCTCTGCTTTCCATTTAAAAGCTATGAGGGAGAGTATAGGCTAGGGTAGAAATGTTGACTGAGGTAGTAGACCATTACCATTTGTCTGCTTATCTTCAAGACTTTAACTGCATTTCTGTATGTAAATTTCAGGCAGCATATTGCCTAATATTAGTGCTCAGAGAAACTGAATGGAGTTGTGGAGTGCTGGTACATGTAACATCGAAATTTTGGATGCTGCATGGTGCAGGGTGTATGGTAGGCTTAAAAGTGACCCTTAGAAAACTTGGATGTTTCTGTAGGCCACAGATGCAGCAGAGATTAGGTTGAAAAATGCTGGAGTCTTCTTTTAAAGCATGAGAAACACAACTTGAAAGTAGAAGAACTGAGTTATTTCATTGTTGGAGAATGTAATGGCACAGATGTACTTATTGTGACCCATGCCAAACCCTTCCAGTCCCCCCACCCATTTCAGATGCCACATTCAGTAATGTTATACATTCTCCATGCATAACATTACCTCAGTTATTCTTCTTTGCAAGCTCTTTCTCCGCTTTCCGCCTCTTGTATGCGGCTATTTCCTCCAGCTGCAAGCCATGTGCCATTTGCCTGTAAAAATATATTGGAGAGGAATTCAAGAAAAAGACACACAGGGGGGAGACACACAAGCAGGCCGCAGGCTGTGGGCGGCCTTGTCTTACCCAGACTTGAGTTCAGGTGGGATGGGTAGAGGTTTGGTGAAGTCGTCCCGGCCTATGAGCCAGTAGGTCTCTTCTGTGCCTTTGCCCTGTGGAGGAGAAAAGATAAAAGGAGCTGCATCTCCAACTAAACCATCAAGTGTACATGGGCATCAGTACCCCCCCCCCCCCAGCGCCCCCCCGCCCCCCCCCCCCCCCCCCCCACGCCCGCCCCCACCCCCCCCCCACCCCCCGCCCCCCCCACACCCGCCCCCCCCCCCCCCCCCCCCCCCACCATTTAGATGCCATTGCTTAGATGTTCGCACCACTCAGAAGCCCCCATGTAGCTTTTCTTTAAAGGAACGATCCTTAATAGATGCCAGTTTTTCTGTTTTAGAACAGTTTTGAAAAAGTACAGGTCATGCACCAGTATTTATATTTTTTTAGCACCCTGCTACTGCCTGTGTACACGCAGGAGGTGTGGCTGTGCAGAGTGGCAACATGTAGAGCTTCATGGATAGTGCCACTGCAGAGTAAGAGAGGCTTTTCTGGGAAACAGTTGGGCAGTGTAGATAGTTGTACGTGTGTAGTATTGTTACTTGTGTCATGCTGTGCCAGATTGTGGGCTGGTTGGTGGGGTCTGTGTTATCTACCCTGTACAGAAAGAGTACAGTGTTTGGTGACTTGCCCCATTTGATGAGTTAATGTGTTCAGTAAAAGAGCATTTGCTTTTCCTGTGTTCTGGCAACCTGTTTTACACCAGTGCCACAATTATATGACTATTAATCACAATAAACATCAGACTGTGTTTGCCAGGCAACATGACGACCATTTATTATTCAATATATATGTGCCGCATTAACGCAGAACTCAATCTGTGTTTTAGTCATTCTGTAAGTGTTTATAAAGAGTATTCTAAAATGGCTTTAAACATGGCTCAGTTTTAAGAACACAAATTAATGCACAAATGCTTAGAAAAGCATGCTTAAACTTTTTTCCACCTGTATTATAGCTTCAAAAACAGAATCAACCACCGAAACAGATGAATTATTTCATTTCTGCCATGCATGACTTACCTTCGTTTCAGTCCTGCCTCTCAACTGCACCTTATAACCGACTTTCAGCTGCAGGAGTATCTTGACTGTGCTGGAGTGGACATGGATCCGGTAGGCTGTAGGCAGGAAAATCCATTACATAGACAAAACGTACAGAGACAAACAGACCTCAAAAAGCCCAAATGGCCTGCAGAAGCATTTTCTGACGTGGAGCTAATGGGGAGACTCACGCATCCCTGTGGACTCCATTCTAGAGGCAGTATTGACGGTGTCTCCAAAGAGGCAGTACCGAGGCATTGTCAAGCCCACGACACCAGCGACACAGGAACCTGCAGAGGACACACACACATATGCAGACCCATTAGATGTAAATTTGATCAATTGTAATTTAACTTTTGCTATAATCCAAATCCCAATAAACTCGCTGATATAGGTATAAACGTTTTTCTGACCTGAATGAATTCCTATTCGTATTCGGACCGGGACGTCAGGCATGTGTCTCATTTTAAATGTCCCCACAGCACTGAGGATGTCCAGAGCCATGTTGGAAATCTCAGCTGCATGCCGATTACCGTTGGGTACAGGTAAACCTGAGGCCACCATATAGGCATCACCTATGGTCTCCACCTGGATATTCCAAAGATTGAGACAAGCAGAGTGTCTTAAAGTGGACCATTCCGGTATTAATTTATGTAACAGGAAATTACACAGAGAGTATAAATTAATATGGCTAAGAATGAACATATAGCTTTTCATATTCATATTAAACTGTATGATATTAAGGACCAGATTGTGAGCCTACATTGCAGCTAATTACAATAACACAACAGGTATATTTGTTTCTTAGTAGTAGATTCTTAATAATAAGTAAAGGAAAGTTAAAAATAAAAATCATGATTTTATATTTCCCTGAGACCTTGTTCATTAGCCAAAACATGTTAGTTTAGTGCTTGAGCTTTTTAGCATTACAGATTACACCAGAATGTATTCCATACATATTTATGGTGTTTTATGCTGTTCTGGTGCTGGTTTGGCTGGTCACACAACATGCTCTTCCTGACGGACCAGCATATCAACATCCAAAGCACAATATTATGCTGGTTTGGCAGGTGGCCAGCTATGCTGTTCTTTTCTAGTAGGTGTTACGGACAAACACCCACAGCACTCAGCATTCAGTGAATTTCATTTATTTGTATTGCTCACAGTAAGTCATACTCTGCCCTAAAGAGCTGGATATGGGTTGCGGGCAGTATTGAGGATTTATACATGGCAAAGATTAGGAGGACAATTGAATTCCACTGTTTGTTTGTCATATGTACATCCAGTTTTAAAGTAAATACATAACAATTTGGATACCAAACATGTCCTGGCTGACTGAGGAGTAAGTTTAATATCAAGGTTTTCAGGAGAACCTGATTATTCATGCGTTTAGCCATGTGCAAAATTTGATCAGTTTACATATTTGAGTTTTGAAATGAAAACGCATCCTCCACAGAGTACACACAGCACATTTCAGTGCAGGAATACTTTTATTTGCTGAATTTAACAAATTATAAAACTAACATATAAAATGTGTCGTGTGTAAAAGTTATGGCACATTTCATATTTTATGTTGGGTTGAACTGACAATAAACAGATTTTGTGTCAAAATCAAAGTGTCACATTTAAGTGTGTTCTCCTGGGATGCGGTAACGTATAAAATCAGAAAACTATGTAATTTGACTGAACATATTCAAAATCTTGCATACAGCTGTAGCTGTGTTTGAATATGTTAAATGAGAAGGCCAATCACAGCTTTACAATAATTTTGTAGAACAACCTGGATTACACAGGTTGCCGTCAAGTACTGTGTGGTTATACTGGTCTCAAGTGTACAGTTGGAGCATACAGTCCATGAAGGAGACCACTGAGCCAGATGTTCTCATTCACTGGCTACACAGCTGTCAGACATACCTTGTACACATCATGGTTGCCAATGACAGCATCAAAAAGCGTGTAGAGGTCATTCAGAAGGTCAACCACCTCGATGGGCTCACTGTTGGCTGAAATGGTAGTGAAACCGACAATGTCACTGAAGTAGATTGTAACACTGTCAAAGTACTCTGGTTCCACTGTGGTGCCCAACTTCAGAGCCTCAGCCACTGACCTGGAACAATAATTGCAGATAAATTGTAGACTTAAAGAACACAGGACACAGGAATTGCTGGGTGTTTGAAGCTGCCTTGCTCTGAAGCTATGAGTCACCTGTAGCTTAGTAAAGGAAGCTTATATTGTACTGACAATCTTAGTGCCAGCTGCATGCCTAAAGGCTCCAATGCGTTCCTCAGACTGCTTTAAATATAAAGTAATTTCATATAGACTTGTTCTGACACTGTATGTCATACTGACCTCAATAATACTGAAGTAGTCTGATATTTGCCCACACTTTTTAATAATATGTTGCACTCACGGCGGCAGCATCTGCGTGAGCAGCTTTTCTGTCTTCTGTTTTTCAACCTCTAGCTCCTCTGTCCTTTCTCTGATCAGCTCCTCCAGGTTAGAGGAGTACTGCTCCAGCATCCGTAACATGGAGTCTATGATGTTGGTCTTCTTCCCTTTGTTTATGTTCTTGAACTAAGAATAAATACATTTGAGATTTTAGTTATTCTCAATGTACTTTTCCAATGCCATCTGATTAAAAGCATGTAGTAGTCAAAATCTAATCTAGAACCTTTCCCAATGTGCATGCTAGTAAATTATCTTTCATAAATGCAATAAAATCCTTTTTTTAAAACCCTGGGAGATCATTCAGAAGCTATTATATCATAAGGAACCATGATAAGGAAAAACTCGAAATATCTTTTTCAATGTTGTTTTTGTCATTTAGTCATTTTCAAGAAGGTCCACCTGATCAAAAATCTCCTCAAAGGTGGGTCTTCTTTCAGGCTGCTCGTTCCAGCACTGCTTCATCAGCTGGATGCACTCCACTGGAGCATGGTCTGGAGATACAACAGGTCGGCATAACGGTGGAGGCTTCGTGATCTTGTGGACAATTTCTACAGGATTTAGAAAGAGATTAAAAAGCATGTGAAGGATGCATCTAAACATAGAGGGCGCTATTTGCATCTGTATATGGCAATGTTAAGATGATAGGGTAACTGTAAACTGTAAACTGTTAACTATTAACTGTAAACTCTGTCTTATTGAATCCACCAATGCATCACTTATACCTGGTAAGTGAAAGATGCTGTGCCAACTGCAGTCCATGGGCAATATAAAACATTTTAATTTGTAAAAAATGCTGTAAGAATGTCCATATATCTCCAAATGTATCTCTACTTTCGTCATTTTTTTTTCTACACCATTTGAACACAGTGCCTGTCCCTCTTAACATCTTAACATTAACTCACATGAAAGTGAAGAACTTTTAAGAACACTTTGGTAAAGTTACTGTTTTGGAGATGTTTTCCTTTTACAGCGATAATATAATCCAACACAAAGCTTTCATTATTTTTGGCTAAGGTAAAATGACCCCTTAGGCCATCAAGTCGGAAGGAACTATTTATGTGACCTACCCTGGGCAGACTGCTCTAACATGCAGAACGGAGGCCCGCGGACCACCACTTCCTGCATGACGATAGAGAAGCTGTACACGTCCCCAGGGAGGGTGCCACTGAGACCTGGGAATGGACCTCTCAGAATCTCAGGAGCAGTCCATAACAGCTCTGTGGATCACTCAGATGTGAGCATACACTCATGCATAGTGACACATGAAAGTCTTCACACATACAAGAGAGAGATGCTTTACAAAGAAGCTGAAGCTCTCATCGATCTTCACAGAGCTCAACAATCAAAACACAAACCACTAGCATTTAAATAAAGTGTGAGAGTACCATTCAGAAACTCACTGCTGGAGCCACTGCCCAGTTTGAAGAGGTTAAGATACACACACTCACCCTCAGCTGGTGGCTGAACGTACGGGAACTTCTGGGCCTCAAACACTTCGTTGTAACCATAGTCAGTTACTTTGAGTACGAAGCGTCCATCAACCACACAGTTCCGGGACTTTAGCCTTCCATGGCATACATTTTTATGGTGGAGATATTTCATACCCTGCATGGCAGAACCAGTTGTGTATAGTCTCATTTGATTACATTAATATTTTGGCACTTATCTGATATGATAAACTCAAATCTCTTCACAAATTAAACGTGTATTCCTCCTGTACAGCAGATCATCCCTTTCTTTAAGAACGTTTAATATCTTCCCCAGTCATAGCCATTCTACAGGCTAGCTAATTACCTTAATAATGTCCTAATGTGTCCTCATTTAATTTCAAACAAAAACTATTGCATCTCAGTCAACATTAGCCACTAACCAAGGTTGCATGCATGCATACGTTTTGGGGGCATGATTGTAGACAGGGCACTGAAGGGAACAGCCACAGTGCTGCTTGAAAGTTTGTAAACCCTCATCATTTTGCAAATGTCTGCAATATGACCTGAAATATGATCAGAGCTTCATTAAATCTGTTTCAAATAATGCAATTAAACAAATAGCACAAAAAGTATGCAATTCATTTTTTCATCCAAGTAATCTAACCTTAAATGCTAAGGTTGTCAAAAGCATACTGTCTGTTGAGTAACCATTCTTAGGGTTTTTGTTTTTCTGCAGAACTCAACTTCTATTAAAGCTCAGTTCATGGAACGGATAGATGCTGTAACATTCACATGTAGATGTTCTTAATGTAATCCAGACATTTAAAAGTCCATCAAATGGTGCCAAGCTGTCCTGGTCCAAAAGAAACAAAACCCCAGCCATGATGCTGCCACCACCATGTTTTAAAGAGCAATTAAGGTCATAAAAATCCTCTTCACCTTATTCATCCAAGTAACGTTATTTCACCTGGCCACCTGGTTCATCCTGTGGGCCTTTAGGAAAGTGTAAAGAAGTAGAAATGTTCTTCCTGGAGAGTACTGCCATCTCCATGATGCCGTTCCATGCATATATGCTGACATTAGCTAGTACAAGAGAGGTCTGCAGATCCTTAACTTTTACCCTGGGTTTCCCATAAATTCTAGAGTTTCACATACTTTTGCCAACAAGGCTTTTAAAGTTGGATCACTTTGTTCAGTAAGTGAATGAAAAACTAAATTGTTCTTTGAGTTATTTATTTAATTGGGTTCTTTATTGATTGCTAAATGAAGGTTTGGTTATATATTGGGTCATATTTATGTAGAAAATCACAAACTGATAAAAGATCCACAAACTTTTGAGCTGCACTGTTTTTGTTTGGCTGTGGACGTTAAAGATAGATATCTTTCACCATGACTGATGACCCCACCTTTATATAACCTTATTGAGGTTTGCTTTTGTGTAACTTGCACAGTGCTCTGTGGCCATAAGCACCCCCCTACTTTGAGATTGATTTTGTAGCTTCAGGGCAAAACTACCGAAGCAAATTCAGACACTAAAACATGTCTTGGCTGAACAAGCTATCTCTGGGGCAAGGGGAAATTTGTGTAATCTGATTTTATTCCTTTACTTGAATGCCGACCCTAGTTCTCCCACAGAGGGCCCTACCTTAATCAGGTCCAGCAGGAGTGAAGACTTAAACATCCAGTCTAGTTTGACATCATCATTAAGCAGTAGGTCTTCCAGGCTACCCCGTGAACAAAACTCTGTCACTATGGCGAAGACTCCGCAGTCCAGGAAGAAGCCCATGAAAGGGTTCACATTCTCGTGCCTCATGTCTTTCATCTGCAGATGCAGGAGGAGATTACTTTACTAAGCACTTCATATTCTCACTACCAATATAAATAAGTAGGAAATGGGGCACTGAGTGAGGATCTAGACCCTTAAAATATCCCAGGGCACTTTGACTGAGGACACTATGAACTCTATCATATCGATGGGAAGGAAGGTGGCAAGCAATTCTTTGTATGTGACTTTTAAATGTTAAAAGTTCAGTAATGAAAACATGTACAAGGGACAAACCACTTCAAACACGTCACTGGTGCTGGGGTTGATGCTCCGAAAGTCTCCATCAGGAAGTCTTTTCAGCCAAGCCCAGTCACCCTGCAGAACAGGAGGCAGAATCACAGGGAACTTCATCTGAGCCCATTTTCATAGTGACCATAAAACTTTATTTTGGCTTTGGCTGGTTTTGGAGATAGTTTCTGAGCTATGCACACTGTGGAAAACAATGCCCTTTTTAATTTGAAGTGAAAACAGACTTGTTTACCTCATAAACTGCAACATTTGTGTTCTCATGGGTGATTGGTGATTGACTCGACATTGGAGACCTGAGGCTACGGTCTGAGAAGCTTTTCCTGGTGTCGCTGGTCCTGCTGTCATCGAAACTCAGCTTCTGTTTTCAGTATACAGCATCAGTCATTAGTTTGGATCAGAGGATTAGAAGTACAAGTTGGTGTCAGACTTCATCATCAACACCCATACACTCATCTTTAAAAGAATAGTTGCACCCAAAAGAAGTGTCAGACTGCAATGCTGTTGGGAAGGAAGATAAAGGTTACCAGGAACAATAAATGATGATACATTTTACAGTTTTTCTCAGTCGGTTTGGTTCGTTTCTCAGATCAGAATGGAAATTGTCAAAACTGTTCATTCAATCTCCACATTTCCTTGTCACTTGTGCACACCATGCTAGCATTTCTCATTGTGTTTCACATTTTGCAAATGCCTTCGTACATTCATGCAAATAGTCGTGTACAATTGTCTGCTGTTTTTTACATTATCAGTTGCTTATTTCATGTTTAGCAAAATGTCTTTTACTAATTGTCTGCTGAATAGTCTTACCCTCCAAAACATTTAGGCTTTAGGTCATTGGCTAGGTCGTTACATGCAAAAGTGCTGAACATGTTGGCATAATTTGTACATTTCTATGAAACTTTTTTGGTAAATGTAGGTCATTTATCCGTAATTGATTATCTTTAGTTGTTCTCCGGCGAATCTTGGCTTTCAGTTAATCAGGGGAATTTGTGAAAGTTTAGATCACCCAATTGTCAAATAGCTCTCAACCATAGGTCAAAGGTGCATCTCATGAACCTTCAATTGACAAAAATATATAGGCACAAAATATTGCAGTGTCACATAGTCTCACAATGGACAGACAAGGTCATGTAGAGGGTGAACAGCCAAGAAGAGGGGTAAGGCTGCATAATGGAAGGCTCAGTGGACATTGACATCAATTTTGAAATGTTATTCAATCTTATGTTTTGCATTTTTGAATTCTTATACCATATAGGACTGCAAGACTAGCTCACAGGAGTGGCAGAGGTCCCATTTCCACACCTCAACAAGAGGAGGCTATATGTGCTATGGTCCTAGAAAATCCTAGCAAGCCATTATACAGGACAACAATGTTCAAAATATTTAATCTGCGAGCATCTCCACCATTGATAGAGTTCTGAAACGACACCAGATCAGCATGAAGTAGCTGTACAAATTTTGACAGGGTAAAAGAGCTATGGTACCTGTATGTGCAGGTAAAACCCTTATGCATACTGACATATTTGCTATGGCTGAAATGATTCTTGTCTGAAAAGAACATTATACGTACTTCATTACTCCTTTTGTGCTGGAGCGTATCATGGAGCTGGAATCAAGAGAACCACTCCACACTTTTATATACCTGGATGAGGCTGGCTTCAACCTTGCAAAATTCAGAAGTCGTGGTTGAAACATCATTGACCATAGGGCTACCATTGATGTGCCAGCCCAACAGGGAGGAAACATCACAGTATGTGCTGCTATGTCTTTCCTGAATTTCTATCTGATTTTTTTTCTCAACAAATTGCAGTACGAACAATACAGTAAAACAATATTACTGTATAAATTTGATTCCAGTCCAGTTTCTTGCTGTCAGTCTCCCACATACAGTCATGTGTAACTTTGTGTTCTGTGTAAGTTTGTATTTTGCTAGTTTTCATCAGAATATACCTACAGTGTATATTGTTGCACTGACAACATGACTAAGTATTTTGACTGCCTTGTTCATAGGTAAAGACACACAGACTCGATATTCTGATGGCACTGACAATTTGAACAACCTTAATATTTGCTATTGAGGCAAAAGCAAAGCAAATGCGCTTTTGCAGGCATTTCATTGAGTTTTGCTGTTTGCACTAACTGTTTTGAGAAATGCACTTGTTGTGATGCCAATGTAAATCGTGATGTGAGAAATGTACCAAGTCAACTGAGAAAAACTGTAACTGATATGGGTAATATTTATTGAGCTACACATACAGAAGTAGTGTCTCTCAGTATTGGTGCTCGGCCACCATGTTTGCTAATGCAACATATCAGATGTCTTGGCATGGAGTTAGAGGTTCCTACTGGTGTCCTGTGTTAATCCATCCCATGCAACTTTAATATTCCCACACAGTTCCTGCAGATGGTATGGTAGGGGTGGAGGTGGAGTGACACCAGGCCTTCTGGACGTTTGATATGTGGCAACAAATCTATACAATCAACTATTTGTGTAGTTGTTTGTTTTTTATTACGATGAGTGTATGTACATGAATACCTGAAGAAATTACCTTGTTACTCAATGATGGGATGATGAAGGTGATATCTTCCAAGGTTAGTAAGATTTTATCCGGGCCCCGCATTAAACGAATCTTGTTGATTCGTCGCCTTGAGGAGTGAAAATATCAGTGGAAATTAAATGCTAACCTCTTATATGCTTTTCTGAATTACAGTCCCTTAACGGTCCTGGCCTGGGATATATAGTTCTAAGAAAAACATTTGCCAGAGTATAAATACTGTGCGATGTGTTGGCATGATACTAAACATAAGTATACAACTAAACATCCAGCAAAGCTTGAATAAAATTATAGATATAAATCTATAATTTAACCATGTGAATGGTTAAGGTAATGGCTTGGGAAACATTACCCAAAATTACAACCCCTAGTTTATATAAAGAGGAGAGAAATATGAGGAAAGTTGTTACTTATTAAATGGTATACGTAGTATGTGTTTAACGTCTAGCTACAAGAACAAGAGGAACCCAATTAGAATAAAAGCAGGTTTAGTTTTCCTGGATCTATACTTTAACAGGTACTTCATCCTCACACATCTCATTTACAAAGAAACCTCTTTAAAGACTAATCCTAAACCTGGTATTTCCTAATGTATTTAGACCTTGCTTTAGGCACTGATAGATGAAAGACAAGGTGGCAAAATGATTTTACCTTATGAAGTAAATAGAAGCAATGCAAGAGACAGCCAGAAGAAAGACACCGAAGGACATTGCAATCAACTGGAAAACATCCATACCTGATAAAGAAAGAGAAATGTTTTGGAATAAATTATATTCGCATGTCTACATGACTACACTATACAGGTATACATATACATGGCCTCTAGGTCCCTGTATGTCTATCTGGTGGTAACAGTGCTGGAGACTGTGATCTGCAGCCTCTCGAATGTATGAGCCTGATTACCACAGACAGTCATTTCCATAAGTTTTCGTGTACTGTAAAAAAACAAAAGCTTGGCACCCAGAAACATACTTACAGAAGAAACCAATGAGCAGCTGCTGATTTCCATCAGTCTCATAACTCAAAATATAAAGCTTTCTCGGATGCAATCTATCACGGGATACCGCAGGAAACATCCTGGATGATTGGCCATTTCAAGATTGAATCATTTTGTTTCCAACGAAAACCTAAAACTAAAAACTTGAGTGAAATGAGAGTTGTACTACAGCAGTTGCTTACATTTACTTATAAAGTATAAATCCATTTATGAGTAGTATATCTGTCTATGTGTCTATTACAAGTGTGATTTCAGACAAAAGTTCGTCTATTAAGGTCGTCTAAATAATACAGAGGGGGCAGATAAAGATGGATTCAAAGTTGGACACTAAGTGTGGATATGTCTGTCTCTACACGGCAAGAAAACCAAACATTCTTATATTACAGCTATAAATCATATGATGTATGTAGTTATATTTTGTAAGTAAGTAAGTAGTATATTTTGAGATGAATTTAATGCCTGAATTCTCAGAGGCTGCTTTGTTAACACACAGATTATTATAAAAATAAGGAGAGTTGCAAGAGGAAGCAGACTTATAGCCGTATGTAAACGGTTAAGTGTCCTTGGCATGCTTGGCTGATTTTCTCTGGGAAAATAACACACCTCTTACAGCACATTTTCATACACAATAACATTTTTGTTGTTGTTGAATTTAACATATTGAAAGTAAATCAATCATAACATGTAACATTTGTTATGGAACATTTATATGTTGTCCTTTCTGTTTTCCATTCACATGTTAAATTCAGCAATAAAATAAAAATAATATTAAAAATCTCTCTGAAATTTGTTCAGGGGTGTTGAAACTATTGAATAGTTCTCATATGGAGTGCCTCTTTCTTACGATTGTGCATGGAAACATAATATTTTATGCTTATATCACATTTAAAATGCTATTTTGACATGTTTCCTCATCAGTCTTAAGATATGGATAGAACAGTGCGAGTACATTGACCCCATTAACTGATTCTTTTATTTAATTTTAGCATTTACCCTTCATTTCTAATGCATTTGTAATGTATTTCTCACCTCCACTACAGATCATCCCCTCAGTGAACCAGCAGCTGGAGTCAGTCTTGGGTGGACCCCGCGCGGGGAACTGAATGGAGTGACCCAGGAAGCGCACCATGTCCACCTCCATCTCTATGCGGTATGAAGGCCTCATTTCCCAAGTAAATCCATCTGTGTCCAGCACCACGTAGTCTAGCAGCCCTGAGCCGGACTGGGTAGTGCGAATGGGGTGGCTAAAGCCTTTGAAAGTCAGATTACGGGCATGCTGGGCTAAATTCCCCCCAGATACCCACTGCCCTGAAGCCCGCACAACTCGCATGGCTTGAGCCATCAAGAGGATGGAGGAATAGATGGTGCCAAACAGAGGAGAGACCTGGTGGGGTGGAGAGAAACTTACTGCAAATCTGAAGACCTGACAAGCGTACTATGTACTTTGTAAAATACTATGCACCATTTATTCCCTTCCTGTGTGGTCTGCACTCAACAGCTCTCACTTTTTTTCTCTTTTTTTCCCTTTATCCTTATTAACAGCATTATATACATATATATATCCTTATTCAGAGCGACTTACAATGTTAATCATATTACAGGAAGACCAATGTAGTGTTAGGCCAAACACACACACACACACACACACACACACATTATATATATATATATATATATATATATATATATATATAATATGTATGTATATGTAAGATAGATAGATAGATAGATAGATAGATAGATAGATAGATAGATAGATAGATAGATAGATCTGTTAATTAACAGTAGAAATGATTCACAAAACTGTCGCAGGCATCGTACTCTTCTGCCCCCTCTCACACTGTACCTGGTGGGGTTGAAGGTTGCCAGGCAGTTCTCCTCGCTCCTGTGCTTCAGTAAAGGCATGCAAGAAGGAGTGCTGCTCTGGAGACTCCACAGTGATGGTAAGCACAGCATTGTAGGCCTGCAGCAGTTTGCTGTTGTTGCGCAGGGTGGGATTGAGCAGATGGTGTTGGGGCAGGCTGTAGAGGAGCGTGTCATATGGAACAAACACCAGGGGGCCGTCTGTCATCTGCATGTCATGCGCCATCTCCAGGAGCAACTCCTGAGTCTTGCCCCCCACCAAGACTGAGTGCATACAGAGGATGACCACTACATAGAAGAGATGAGATGAGAGAAAAAAATAAGATATGCAGAAAAGAAAAACAGAAATAAAGGAGGGAAAGAAATGACAAAAGGACACAGAAGTAAAGAAGGAACCACTTAATAAAACTCAGACACAAAGAACTATTTTTGTATTAGCATTATATATGAATCTGTTTTGGAGACACATGTAGCCTCTAAACCCTAAACCTGTTATTTGGGCACAAACTTCAGTCTGTTATTAAGCCTTATTAAAAATAAAGGCTGCCTGAGGAACCTTTAAAAAGATTATAAAAAAACTTATAAGCTCACTGGACAAAGTATTAGTCACCTTGTGTTTTCAACTTGGTAGGAGCTTCAGGCTCCTGCAGATGCCATTCTACAAGAATGATGGGGCTATAAATACCTGCGGGGTGTGTGTTGGGATTCATAGATTGAGAAGAGGTGGTGCAGTGCAGTGAATGTGTGTGGAAAATGAGTCTAAAGCAGATGTTAACTACAGAAAGGAGTGGTGGCATTTGGGTGTGCCAAAGACCACAGTGTGGAGGAAGTAGTTGAACCTGCAGGTGTGTGGAAGCGTATAGTCATACAGGTCTACCAGCAGTGGTAAAAATCCCAGTCTACAGGAAATTCTCCTCGAAATTGTACCAGACATCCACCAAATCTGGCCCAACTGTGAAATTCTTTGATGCAAGAGTGACTGAACATTGATGTGGCCTACATCCAGAGCCAGTTAATACGAAAGCTGTTATTCAAGCTCATAGAGGTCTTACATGCTCTTAGGTACATTTCAGGTTGGTAGGCACGTGACTCATTTTTTGTCCAGTGAGCTTAGTGTGAAGAGGTTTTTGAAAGTTAAAGATGCTGAGCATACTGTAAAGATTCTTTACCAACTGAAAGGCATTCACAGCATATTTCATATGCTCCTATATTCATAGCACCACAGAAAATTGTAAACCTGTATGCAGCACTCTCCATGCATTATTCCAAAAGAGCGATTTTTGTACTTAAGGTTGAAATGAGTATGAAGAACCGGTTAAAAGCTAAAGAACCTTCTATAATATATGTTTCACATTGAAGGCTAACATGATTCAGTACAGTTTCAAAGAAGGTTAAACAGCCTGTAATATTAGCATAGCCCTTACTGGTTCTTCAAGGACCATATATAAAATTAAGCATTATATATTAAAATAGTTTTGTTCATGCTTCTGTATATAACCATTGTCTGTATGAAAGAGTCACGGATAGTCTAGAACTACCTAGTTCTCTCAGTCTAGAACAACTCAGGAACCATTATGTTATGAGGCACTTTAAAAATGTTTCCCACACATCACAAAATTGACTAAAATGATTTTTGTGAGAAGATTTTTTAAAAACCTATTTCTGTTACTTGTTTTATGTTATTCTATGCAGTGAAAGTGTCTTATTCTATTGGCTGATCATTGTATTTATTTAGAGAAATAGGATTTTAGTCAAATAAATACAGTTAAATGTATTAGTATTATTTTTTTGCAGTGGAATCTAAATCGTAAAATACTTCTTTTTAGAACCATCTATTATAACCGTGCAGAGAACCAAAAGTGGTTCTCTCCAAAGAACCATTTTGATGCCTTTTGTGTTTTATTTGGTTCAAGGAGCTCAACTCACAGCGCAGGTGTTCTGCTTTCTTGACCTTGGCCAGGGCCTTGCGCATGCTGACTGAGTCATTCCCGGTGGAAATCACTACAACCACAGGCATGCCATGGCCTCGCAAAGCATTGGCCAGGTCATTGGCAGTCTCTATCCAGACGTCATCGCCCGAGGAAATGATGCCCACATGAGCCCAGCGGAAGTGACGCATGAATCGCAGTAGCACCAGTGTGGGCACAGGCATAGTGTGGGCAAAGGTGGGATGATTACGGGGGTTGCCCAGCTCATAGCTAATGCATGACCAACTGAACACAGCTTTATTCCAGCTTTTCCCCAGCATGGATGCTGCATCGCAGTAACCCGGGTTGACTGGCCCGATAAAGCCGGACGCCCGTGTGTAGTAACCGAGGAAGTGGGAAAGAGCCTGTGATGTCTGACAGGCCTCCTCCAGGATGACATAGTCAAAAGTAGTACCGGGCCACAGGGAGGGGTCCTGGTTGATACGGCTTACAGCTAGTTGTGCTGCTGTGCTGGGATAGGCCTTGGCGAAGAGGGGATCACAGGACCATGGCCCGACCACGCCAACCCGGAAGATAGCAACAGAGGAACCAGGGAGGAGGAGGAAGCACAGCACAACTAGGGAGGCCCAGAGGGGCCCGGTGAAGCAGGAGGAGACATGGTTGTATTTATGGGAAAAAGACAGATGCTGATTAGGTTTCTGGTGTCCGCTGCTGGCCCATTGTGTAGGTAATTTGTAGAAGGCACAGAGCCGCTGTTGCATCTCAAGGCTACGGCTCAGCTGCACAGAGAGTGAGTTGGCCCAGTCTGCAGGCAACCCACTGTCATATCAGACGTGTCTTCATCTCAGTCTTCACATGCTTCTGCATCAAGAGGAAATTAAAATTATTCTGTAGCAAGTTTCAGCATGACACAAACACAACAACTGATGTTTATTCTCTGAAAAAGGTGTCACTGGTACGAAGCACTGCCAATTTGAAGCATCAAAGGCTAATGGGCTACTAATAAGGTGCACCCTTGTGTCAGTATTTAGCCTGTGACAACATTCAGCCCCAGTTTCCTGAGGTGCTTGTCATCTAGAAATCCTGAAAGGTGCCATAGGTGGTTATTTTCACAATGCTATAGAAGCACCCTTTTAGGTTTCCCATAGAAACTTACAACAGATGCTTCTATACAAACTGTCTGCAAATCACACATAAGATTTCTATATGAAGAATCATTTTTAAGTTTAAAGGACCTAGCGTTACGAATGTTTCAGTCACAGCTGATTGTTTGTCTGATGAGCTTAGTGTGAAGGACCTTTTTTAATCAATGAAAGAACTTGAGCATAATGAAAAGGTTCTGTAGCAGTTGAGGACTATGCCTAGCACCAGATTAATTTCTAAACCTGAAAATAGCTACTCCCCACGCATTATTCTGTAAAGAGTGATATTTGTACTTGAGATTAATAGCTAGCATGGTTCTCTATAGTTCCAAAGAAGGTTGAATGGCTGCAACCCTTTCTGGTGCTGTATAAGGTTCTAAGAAGAATCTTTTGGTTGGTATGGACTATTAATATTTTACAGTATGATAGATCTGACAATTCTTCAATGGCATTACTAAAAGGGGCCCCTTGGGGCATCTTATTTTAAAGAGTATAGCACAACTCCTCTTAATCCTGCTCCAACTGAGCATAGAGACTGCCCCTGCCCCAACACATGTACTCCAGATCTTCATCTGATCAGATCAAGTCCTTCACGAGCTGGATCTAATATATTAGGACAGGGAATAGAGGACCTAGGAAGAGCACCTCTAGGTGCAGCACTGAGAAACACTGATCTATAGCTGTCAAAAAATTCCTTTTGAAAACGAAACATTTTCCAAAGATGTACATTGGTACGCTGGTGACACACGATAGAGGGATTAAGGCTAAGAAGAGGATTGACACAATCCCATTAAAAATAAACCATGTCACATAATTCCATATTGCTACAAGATACCGCTTTTACTCTTTTAGAAATATAAAGTTGCTTTCTGATAATCCTTCAAACGCATCAGTGCTCTTCAGTGGCTTCACGCAGCAATCAATGATCGCACTTTAAGGTGTGGTGCATCTAAACCAGAGGTCTCCAGCTCTAGTTTTGGAGCAGTCCTGATTTCATTACTTGTATGTCACAACACTGCCTAAAACTGGGTGAGTATTACTTAAATAATTAATTGCAACTTATCCCTTATCCTATACAAGGGAACGTGAAATAAGTGAAAGGTGTTTCTGAAGTACATTTCAGCTACTTAACAGTAAATCTTCCTGTGTCTTAAGTCATCCATAGCATTGTATAATATCAACAGCCACTATATTCAGCCCTAGGTTGCTAATTAATTAAAAACTGACCAGTAAATTAATCACTACATTAGTACAGAGCAAATGCTGGACTTACCGATTCTAATCAAATCAAATGCACATAGACGGTCATTCCCATAGCTCATTATCCTCATCCATGTAGAAGAAATCTGTAGACCATCATCATTCAAGTCTCATATTTAGGAGAAATGAAGCCAAAATGATGCTATAAGAAGAGTTAGGTGTCCAGATGCGAGCCATTGGTTCTGCAGAGGGCCCTGACAGGGCTCTGGTTAGCAGCGGGTTACATTTCTAATCCTCTCCCAAGTCTCCTCTGCCTACGTGACAGCACAGCCGACCTGAAGATTATTTCAATCCAATTTCAATATTTCACTGTCAGAGGAGGATAGAAGCTAGTTTAGTAGGTTATATCACACATACAGAGACATACAGAGAGGGGGCAGGGACTTTGAGTATGTTCACATGATAATGCTTCTACATATACATACAGTCACTGTATATGACATGGAGTGTCTTTATGAGGAAAGAAGAACACAGAAGTGTCTAACTGAACTCTTCACATACGCATCTCACACCCAACAAACTTCATTTTCTTTGCTGAAAGATTCTAGATGCAGACCTATAGGAACCTCACACTACTTTGACAATGTGAGTCATCTCACTAAAGTAACGGTGTTCGGTTGCTGTTACTGACTGTAGGGTATAGTGCTGTTTTGTGTGGTAGTAATAAAGTTCATGTAACCTCTTTAAAAGGGAATTCAACTGATTTTGAATTCAAACTGTCTGCATAGTTTAACAAAGACATTTCGGGTAGTTTGGTGTATGATGACTCACTATTTTTTTCAGTGCAATGGTGGTGAGAGAGTCTAGAGTTTACATTGCAAATATCATCATTTTTTAGAGTCCAAAGTGAGCAGTAACCCTGCACAAGTCACAAGAGTTTTATTTTGTTGCTCTCCAAAGAGAAAAATCTCCAAACTCATAACTTCGTATGAGAGAGCAAAGGTCTTTGCTTTTAGTGTATGTTAAAGAGATTTTATTGAAAGTACGTTTTTATGGAGCATTTTTGTTGGTCCATTTTCTATACTTGTTTTTTGACAGTGGCAATGAGTAGGCTACTTAACTGCACGCTCGGCTACCTCAACATACTGTAATTTCCTATATGTACACTTCACACTAAGCTGCATTTCTCTCTCCTGCTATGCTAGCTCAGTAACTTTCTGACACACAGTTACTGCTCATGCACATCTGTTTTACTGTTTATGCACATATTGTATTTTGTCTTTGTCTTTGCACTATTACTAAATTATCTATTTATTAATTACCGCACTGGAGAAGGAGCCTGACAGTGTTTCATTATACTGTACAACCCTGTGTTGGTATAATGACAATAAAGTTGAATTCCATTGTAATTTACTGAATTGAACTGAATGCTGATAGTACGGTTGGTGGTTTCATTGGGCACCAATTTACCTTACAATGTCCTGCAAAAAAAGGGTTTTGTAAACTACGTCTCGGTTATCAGGCATGATATTTAAAATCACTCTGGATCTTTTTGACTACATTGTCTCTGTAAGTTTCTCTAGAAAGCTAATTGTCTATGGATGTATGGAGCATTTCCTATCAAACCACTCTGAATGACTTGAACTGCTATTTAATTATGCAGAAATGTGAAAAGAATTTGTGGAATTTGGGACTTATTCAGTATATACATAAATGATTTAGTAGCCATTTTGACACACATTTTGAAGTAAGCAGTAAATGCACTTTTTTGGCATGAAATTGCATTCAGGGTGAAAAAAAACAGGCACGATGACAAACTGTGTCATGGGAAATATTGCGCAATACACACTGGAATGGCCCTGTGGGTCAGTTCTCCAACTGTATGATTCCATTAGTTTATCCATTACAGTGGTTGTTTTGGAGACATGCAAGTGTATTCCTCGAGGAGCATGTTAATTTACAAACTTAAGACAGAACCAGATGGCCTGCTAACATGAGTGCCTGCAAATCCAATGTCCTTATAAAGCTAAACCAGGCAGGCAGAGCAGCGAAGTACATTAGTTGTTGAATATGGACAGAGCTGGCACCACAAACAGTGCTTGGTGGAGAACTTGGCTGTGAGGGGTAACACATCTGGTCCCACACTACAGTAGGTTATGCTCAACTCCAAATGCACACAGATTAGTATGGTAATATGTCAGCTGTGGTCTGTCACAGCTACCCAAACATTTCCTGCACAAAAAGAATGTTCTTTGCTCTTCGAGCAGCTTTCAGCAGAGGCCTTCAGCAAAATCTGCAGGAACTGTGTGAGAATGTTGCATGGGATGGATTATCGCAGGACCCCATTAGGAACCTCTACAACTCCATGGTGAGATGTCTGGCATGTTACATTAGCCAACATGGTGGCCGAAAGCCATACTGAGAGACACTACTTCTGTATGTGTAGCTCAATAATTATTACCCATATCAGTCTAAAGTGATCATCATTTATTCTTCCTGGTAACCTTTATCTTCCTTCCCAACAGCACTGCAATCCCACACTTCCTTCTGAGTGCAACTATTCTTTTGATGATGAGTGCATAGCAACCATAAAATAATAACAGCTGGCCAGCTAAGATCGAGAAAACTTATAAACAAAAAACAAGCTTTAACAGAGAAAAACACACCAAAAATAAACAAATAAAAAAAATTCTATACCTCTTTACATATTTTCATATTCATGTGTCTTTAGCTGGTTTTGCAGAATATTGCAGATAATTATTTCAGAATAAATGATCTGCCCTAAGCTGAATACACAGGGCCGTATGGACGGACATCAGGTTATCTGAGGTCAGCAGTTTTCTAGTCACAGCCTAATTTTAGACTGGACATTCTCCCTGTATTGACTTCAAGGCTTTTTCTGACTTGTGGTGAGATTCATTCAGATTTTGTAACTCCATATTAGGATTTTCTTCCTCTCTGTGGTTTACTTCAGCTCGTTAGTGCAGCACAACTTTTGATTTAATGTTCACGTCCCAGCCTGAACACACTGTCCTGGTATTCCGATTTGCTCGTTTATGTTTTAAAAGTGATTTATGCATCATTTCATAGCAACAGGAGAAGGGCGAGTTAGTGACAATCGAATACAGACTGGAAGAGAATTCCGAAAATCCAACACGTCGGACTCTTTCTGGTGGATTGTTTCTGGTTTCAGCTGCATGTACAGTACCAGTTTAATCAGAGTGGGGGCAGTAGAGCATAGTGCAGTGGGAGCATTGGGAGCTCCAGAAGGGGGTTAAGTATAAGCAACTGTGAAGCAACCCTCATACTGACTAATGTGTCCCCCACCCAAAACCTTTTATAATATTATCTCATTGCTCTGTCGCTCTCTCTCTCTCTCTCTCTCTCTCTCTCTCTCTCTCTCACTCTTTCTCACTCTTTCTTTCTCTCTTTCTTTCTCTCTCTCTTTCATCACACACACGCACACACACACACAGAAAATACCTAAACAAATGCTTTCCCTTACCAAATTACCAAATAATTGTTTTCTTATGTTGTTGGTGACCAGTGAGAATTCTTGAGTCATACTACAGTGTTTTGGCAAATCGTTAGCCTCCTCTCGTACTGTTCCCTACCAGCAATGGAAAAAGAAAAGTTTCCATGGCTTTAAGATAAGAAACGACTCCTGATTCAACAATTTCACTTCAGTCCACTGGCCTTGTGTCGATGTGGCTGTGCTCCAGAGTACAGAGTAAGTGAGAGGGAGGGAGCGAGAGAGTGAGAGAGAAGGATGGAGGGAGAGAGACAGACAGAGAGACAGAGAAGGAGAGAAGCAGAGAGAGTGAGGGAGAGAAGAAGAGATAAAGGGAAAGAGAGACAGAGAAAGGGAGAGAGAAAGAGAGAGAGGGAGAGGGAGAGAGACAACAGGATTGAGAAAGGGAGAGAACAAGAGAGAGGAGGGAGCAATAGAAAAAAAGAGGATGGAGGCAGTGCGAGAGAGAAAGTAAAGGAGAGACAGAGAGAAAGAGAGAGAAAGAGAGAGGAGAGAGGAGGGAGTGAAAGAGAAAGAAGAGGAGGGAGGGAAAAAGAGACAGCAAAAGAAAGTAAGTGAGAGAGAGAGAGAGAGAGAGAGAGAGAGAGAGAGAGAGGGAGAGAGAGGGGGGGGGGAGAGAGAGAGAGGAGAGAGGAGGGAGTGAAAGAGAAAGAAGAGGAGGGAGGGAAAAAGACAGCAAGAGAAAGTAAGTGAGAGAGGGAGAGAGGGAGAGAGAGAGGTGGTGAGAGAGAGAGAGAGAGAGAGAGAGAGAGAAAGAGAAAGAGAGAGAGAGAGATTAATTTATTAAATCACATCTTCATATCTTTAAATCAGGAAGTGCACACAGAAGCCTCAGCTAGTAATCATATCATGCCTCTCAGTGCGTTTTGTGTCCACCCCTAAACAGTTCAGTCTCGCAATTTTGAGTAAACCGAACACATTCAGTGGTGTTGAGGACAGAACTCACACCACTTCTTTCGAAGGGCTTCTTAACCGCTACACCTCCTTTGTGCGGTGTTGAGTTGTCTTCTCATAGTGGAAAGATGAACAGAAAACATCTGAAGCAGAGTGGAGCTTGAGTTTCTCCTCTCTCTCAGAGATGAAAGCTTCAAGCACTGTTTATCCGATGGTGACAGTTTTGATGGTCTAGCAGGTTTTGCACGGTTGTTAGTGTTTTCTCTACTGAGCTCCACTTCTGTGTCTTGTTTCTAATCTCTTCAGAATATCTCTGGAAGAATAAATATCTTACTCACTTTGAGTGGAAATAAAATAAACCAATGGAAGTCTTTGAATTGTGCACAGCACTGTATCATATCACTGCTGTCATGGCTGCCAAAGGCAGTCTTCGTAAAAGTCTTTCAGTCTGTTTTTAATGTGATTAAATGGAGTATTTCATGATGAATGTGCCAATAGAAACGGTCCAAAATCACGACGTCTTCCTGGCCCTGATATACACAGACACATACCCTAAACAGGGTCAAATACTGAGCGTGATTCATTTACAGCCCCCAACCTCGCCATAATATGACTGCAACTCGAACCACCACAAGTAGGTTAATCCTATTAGAGATTCAACAGGGACAGTGCACCTCTTATAGAGCTCTTCTGCTTTATGTGATGAACCTGAGATGAGGCCACTTTAAAATGAAGCGCAGTTGCCATATTGGTTTAGCAGAGGAAGCTGCTGACTGCGTTCTGCTTCTAGGTATGTATAGTACACAGGACAAGATGTACGCACATTCAAACAGCAGGTGAGGCATAAGACTTGGTCCAGAACAAGCTGGCCCTTCTTAAAGCCCACATATTGATTTACACCTCGGTTACCCATGTGCAGTTTCATAACCTACATAATAGTTACTTAATAGTAAGATTATTATTATTATTATTATTACTGAATAATTATAAGTCAGGGTTTCAAGAGCCCATTTTATTATAAACTCACCTTTTTAAAATAAAGTTATGTATATAATGTGTATATATATGTAGATAATAATTTTTAAAGAATGAACACATATTGGAGCTCCCAAAAAAGGCAAAACAAAACCTACAGGCTTTATTGTTGTCCTGTACATTGTGTGAAAAGTTTATGATAAGTGGTCAATAGAAATGCTACCAAATAGCAGAGATTAATCTCTGTTAGCATTGACTCACACTGTAAGTAAAGAACGCTTTTGTTGCTTTGGAGATATCTGTTTTTCTTTGGGCAGCAATGATATATGAAAATCAATGTTTTTGTGACATCAAAGCATCAGATTTACTTACATGCTTACTGTCTAAGGAACAGTTGAACGCAGAAGGAAGTGTCGGATTGCAATGTTATTGGGAAGGAAGATAAAGGTTACCAGGAACAATACATGATGATACATTTAGACTGATGTGATCAATATTTACTGAGCTACACATACAGAAGTAGTGTCTCTCAGAAAAGCATCAGGCCGCCATGTTTCTCGGCATCTCAGCATGGAGTTAGAGGTTCCTAATGGTGTCCTGTGATAATCCATCCCATGCAGCTTGAGTATTCTCACACCGTTCCTGCAGATTGTGCGGTAGGGGTGGAGGTGGAGTAACACCAGGCCTTCTTGGACGTATGATGCTCGAAACAAACCATTCATCTTAACACTGACCACATTGTCTCCACACACAGATTCATTTGTCGTCTCCACCAAGACCAAAGTGGGACTCATAACTAAAGATGACTCGCTGCCCTTCTGAGTCACTCCATGACAGTCTGGCACAACGACATTGCAGTCTTTGGTGGCGCTGACATGGTGTTAAGTGCAGCCATCATAACGTTCTACATGCATGTTTTCCTGTGTTGTCCAACTGTCTGACAATGGTGCCGGCACTAACTACATAACTCATCACTGCTCTCTAAATATCTGCAATAAATGTTGGGTCAGGTACAGCGAGGTCTGTTCTTGCCTACATTACATGTGGGTCTGAACCTGAAACATGAATCATCTGTATGCCTCACAATGTTAAACCTACCCACCAAGAGTTTCCTTCGGGGTGCAACTATTTTTTTGGTAACGAGTGTGTATACTCAGTCTACAGCAGTTTAGCTCCACCTATTCATGCTAAAGTTATACAGCTCAGACAATCAGATTCATGTACATACATCATTCTAAGAGGCAGGGGTAACAGCTGATAAACAGATAAATACATAGACTGAAAAAACAATCATGAAACGGAATCATGGCTGCATTTGATGGATTAAACCACATAAATATCATAAGTAGGCCTTAAAAGGAAAATGCGGCTGTGAGCCATCGAGCCTTTTAAAGAAACAGAGGGCACTCAGTTCTGAATTACAATACTAATAAAAGGACTGAGGTGAAGATATAATTCCTACTTGCCATCCTTCTCCACTCTTTACTGTTGTGTAATAGCACCCTATTAAGAGCGGTTGTTTAGTCTGTAAGTAGCAAGGACAATGTAGGCAAGGCAACTGTCTTCATACAGAAGCGATGTCATTGTTGTTATAGGTCTTGTGGAATTGTAGAGCTGTTAACGACATGCTTCCAATGTCTTTCCAAGTATGCCGTACTAGTCCTTCTGTTTTTTGACTGGCTGAGGCTGATTGCTTTGCCTGCTTTTTGGACATTTGCTTAACTTGTGATCCTTGTGTCTAAAGATCCATGCAATTAAATTACTTATCAACATGTGACGGAATACAATAGGAACTGATTAGATATGCCAATGGCTTTCTCCTATTTTGGTGAAGTAAGAATAAATAAATAAGTAAGCAAAATAAAAGCAAATTAACAGAACTCAAACTGCAAGGAATTCTGGGAAGCTTTCTTTAACAAGAAACATGACCTGATTTTTACCAGAATGCATCATTCTTTATAGGAGTCTTCTGTATTTAAGGTACATTTTTACAGGGCTTCTGCAGTACATTTACATCAGTTCTTTACAGGGTACCCAGCATGCCAGCATGTCAAACAATCATTGGGAATTCCCCACCGCTCTGAATTAGGCAGCTAGGGGAAAAGTACTTTTCAACTCTAACCCACCCTCAGCCCTCATGCATCCACCCCACAGCTTACCTTCAAGATACATCACATGAAGGAAGTTTTCCTAATATTTAACCGGGAAACTCTCTGAACTACTGAGGCACCTCTGCAGGATGTGTGACCCAGCATTGATTTGGCAGATTTTCCTTAGACAATTAAAAAGAGAATGAAGTCTAATTTTACTAGCTGACTGAGAGAAAGATGATCATCTCTCTTTAACTTCCTCAGAGTTTCTGTGTTTCTGTTTTCCATTCATTTCTAACACAAGCATACTCACCTGTAATCTCATAAAATGCAGAGAGTAAAAGTGACACATGGGAAGAGGGTTTGAATATTTAAAAAAAGAGGATTCAGAAACTTTGATGAGGTGTGCTGGAGTTATAGTGCATCTGAAAGTCAGCCTGATAAACGAGAGAAGTTCTATATGCCTCATCATCAGTTCCTGTGGCCGAGCAGTGTAGAGGCCCACTGTGCTGTACTCCATTCTAAATCTTGCAAAATCTATGTGTCCCTAAATCTGTGATCTTACACCTATTACTAATGATGTTAAAAAATTCAGGGCTGTGAAAAAGAACAAAAGAAAAGAAAGAAAGAAAGAAAGAAAGAATAAATGATTGAATAGGGCTTGAAAGAACTGTGTTCTTCTCTGTTGAACTGCAATTTGATTTAGAGGAGAAAGAGAGGAGGAGAGAGAAAAAAAGAGAAAGAGAGAGAGAGAGAGAGACAGAGAGAGAGAGAGAGAGAGAGAGAGAGAGAGAAAGATAGAAGGAGAGAGAGAGAGAGAGAGAGAGAGTGAGAGAGAGAAAGATAAAAGAGAGAGAGAGAGAGACAGAGAGAGAGAGAGAGAGAGAGAGAAAGATAGAAGGAGAGAGAGAGAGAGAGAGAGAGAGAGAGTGAGAGAGAGAAAGATAAAAGAGAGAGAGAGAGAGAGAGAGACAGAGAGAGAGAGAGAGAAAGGGAGAGAGATGATTTTAAAGTCCTGAAATAGAGCGAGGTTACTTTGGCAGAACTTCATGGTCTTTTGACCCGAATCCACCGCGTTACATCACAAACATCCTGGCACTTACCTCGGATCAGTTCTTGGGATCAAAATAGCTATTAATCAAGTGTTGGGAACAACAGAACCAAAAGGGTACCAGGTCAGCAAATAACAGCACCATTATCCCCATTATCACTCTTTAAAAAGAGTGGGATAGATTCTAAATCAGTAGGAAGTTATTTTTATAGGACACTTTGGGTTGGGTTTGTGGGAGTTTGATGTAGTAGATACCAACAAAGCCAAGCAGAGGAACTCAAAACACTTGCTGGCTGTCCCTAGAATGTAACTAGATTCTCCAGAACTACTCTTCTATATCTCTCCAAATACAGAGGCAGAGCAGAAAACACCGAGTACAGGACGTCCACTTGTGCTTAACTGTTTGTACAGACACGTGTCTTCCTACACTAATAGCTGGGTCTTTCGTATGGCCGTGTCCGCAGTATTTCAGACCAGTTTGGGGTTGTTTTCGGAGCGAATGCAAAGACCTGAAACACGTACTGAATCGTAAAAATGTCGTAAAAAGAATAGCTATAAAGCTTATGTGTCACAGACCGTTAACATGAAATAAACTGACTGATGTTGTTCTAGCAGAGCACCATCATAGCCGTCAGTCAGCTGCCCAAGCCGGGGGGATTCTGCACGCATCATAAATCCAGTTCAAATCTGTTCACATTCCGCAGGCCTGCTCGTAAAACACTGTGAACCGAGGGCAAGCGGAACGTGAATGATTTCTCAGTAAACAATGAGATACAGCTGGGGAAGAAAGACGTTCATCAGCCACAGAGGCATGTCACCATGATCAGACTGATCTGCCAGCGGGAAACCGTTTAGATTTTTTGGTTTGTTAATTCAACCTAAAACCAAAACGGATCTGTTTTGACCTGGCTAGTTCATGTTTGTGGTCGTATTAAGCATATTTGACCTTACCATACCATTTAATACACAACAACCTTGTTTCTCTGAAATAGTTGATTGAATGCCATCCAAAGGCATCTTCTGAGTTATGATTACATCAGCATGCACCAGGGGGAAAACAGTATTAGCCAGAAGCTAACTGAGACACTCATGATGTGGTATTAAATGCACTGTAACTTCAGAATGGTTTGATATATTTACCAGACTGCATGATTTTCCCTTTGCTCCAGGTAAAGTTCTTCACGACTAGCATAATGTAGCTAACAAGGAAAGGGAGCTTACATAGCCTGATTTAGCACCACACAAAAGTCTGCATGGGTGTGGAATTGAAGCCAGAACCCAACCCATACCTGCAACATTAGGAGAAGACCTGACCAGCCCCCACCAAACACCCATACAAAAATAAGAACTTCACCTGTAAGGAAATGCTGGTGGGTTTATCACATTCAAAATTATTTATTCACACGTGAAAATGAGTTCCTATGGGGTAAAAACTGATTACATCTTAACCATGGTGTGGTTACTTGTAAGCACATCATTTTCGCAGTAATATTCAATGCTAAGTAATACGGGTATCATTGCTTAATCTGTAATACACAAAACATATTTATTATTATGAGTATATTTGTATATATATATATGTATTTGTGGAATTGCTGACCTGGCAGAGAACAGCATCCACCCCTCTCTGATCATGTGGTAGCCTCCCTACTTGCAAATTGTGTCATTCCTTAGTGAGTGCGCTCCGTTTATTTACCCAATCATCTAACTCTAGAGTTCTTCCAAATGCAGGAGCTACAGCATTACTAGATAGAGAGAAGAGGGAAGGAAGAGTTTCAGAAAATATCACATGTTTCTTCAATAAAATACAAAACCACTCTTTACAAACTCAAGCCTGACCCGAGCACAATGAAACCTGAGTGTGTAACAGACCTCCAAACACACTTGTCTTAGTCCATGCCAACTTGCTTTGTGATCTCATCTAGACTGATGCTTACACTTACGCCTAACTGGCTACATTTGGACCAAAGACACACTTGTGCAAATTCGATTTTTAGCCTGGAACAGCTCCAGAACAGTTCTAGGTCTTGGTAAGAAGAGCCAAAGCCACAAACCACATGATGCCTGTCACTATGGTTCGGGTTGTACCGAGCACTAATGCCTTGCCTGTTTTTTCTCGGTTTCCTACTCCCTTTTTCTCTTCCTTCCTTGACCCAAGTCTTCTCTCTTTTCCTCTCCCACTCCCTTCCTCACTCCCTCTGCGTCGTCCGTTGGGAGTTGCATTTCTGGTCAGGTTTCCTGAGTCTGCGATAACACAGTGAGGTCAGCGGGGGAGAATATGTCCTCTAGCTGTTTCACCTCGCAGCTGTTTTTCACAAACTGCTCTGAGTGTTCCAATCGCCCTGACGAGCTTCCTCATGTAGAACATGTTTTCACAAACGGAGACAAACGCCATTTCACACTCCCACTTCACGAGGCCATAACCTCAGCTCTGAGCATGCTCCTCTGTGTGTATGTCTTGGTAGTTACTGCTAACAGGCCGTAGCAGTGCTCAGGAAGCCATTCATTACAGTAGTGCCAAGAGGCCTCATTCATTATTTGTTGGAAGAGAGGAAGTTATGCTATTTCATAACTGTAGAACTTTGAGGAATGAGGAACTTCCAGAGGGTTATAGTCTTGAGTTGCTTCTACATGTTGTCAAACCCTCACTCCAAATTGGTATCCTGAGTTTAGATTTGTTCTGGAGCTACCAAACCAACATATGGCTAATAAATAATGGAAACTAATAACTAGGGATGTATATTGATGTCTGAATCATATCGACATCTGAAGATAATCAAAAATGTATCGTCATTTGACAGATGTTTATATTTGACTTTGCATTAGCAAACATGGCGGCCTGCCGCCATACTGCGCGACACTAATTCTGTTTGTGCAACTAAATAAGTATTGCTTATATCTATCTATCTATATATATATATATATATATATATATATATATATATATAGCTTATATCTATATATATCATTGTTTATTGTTCCTGGTAACCTTTATTTTCCTGCAATAGCATTGCAATCTGACCTTTCTTTCTGGGATCAACTATTCTTTTAATGATAAGTGTATTGATCTGCAGGATATTAAGATAATGCTGTGCTATTGTGCTAAAAGGTCAGTAGTGCTTTCATTTTGCTGCATTTCTAAGCAAATAAACATTATATTTTTCCATGATGCTCTTTTTATTTTATATGTATATATGTTCATGGATCTTCCTTGGCCAATGTCTAGGCAAATTATTAAATTATTAAATCGTTAGCTACGTTAGCCTTGTAGCTCCAGTGCAAAACTAAAGAAGAAAATGCCAAACATGTCCTGGCTGATAAGGTGAAAATGATGTCAAATAGATTCTCCGTCAAATTGACACTTTAATTACATTGCTTAGAAAGGCTGAAGTCCGGAAAAAGACCAACGACAGGATGTGAATCTATTTCTGGACCTGGAAGGGTGTGGTCAGACCACTTAAACATTTAAGAAACATTGGGGTATGATGGCTAGATCACTATGATTCCCTGTTAATTGCTGTTAAATGTTAATACTAAACCCAACAGGTAGATAAATAAAACAAATGGATAATTAGCAAATCAGTTAATCCCCTAAAAAGGAACTGCCACTTCCTATAGAACACAGTACTTCTAATTATATCCAGCGAGGGACAGATTTAGAGAAATTCTCACTCCCTGGTTTTGATGACGCTGAAACACAGATAAGAAAAAGTGAGTCATGTAGTGCCATCCATCAAGTAAACACACACTGTGCATTCCATACCATGAGAGACAGTTGGTTGGGTTTGAGGACTCTGCTTTCACTCTGCTGCTAAAATAGTGAACACCAGGGCTGTCAGAATGCATGAGGCGACTGGACTGTGTCAATTATGCTCCTGTGTTTTTCCCCTCAGCTCAGTTTTAATGGCCCATATCCAACATTATTCATGTATTTACTGAGGTCAACTTGAGGATTGTGTGGGTGAGCAATAACCGTGTGAACTTGACACTGTGTCTTTAAGGCTGATACATGTAAATGATCTCTGATCTCATTGGCTGCCCTGTTGTTTGTGCATCATATAAAAAACAGTTTGAGCTGCAACACTCCTCCTTCCTTCAGTGTAAATGGGCAGGGCTGGATTGCTGTAGGCTATGGAGGCAGATATACGTAATTGTAGTCATTTTCATGACATCACCAAAACACTGGATCCAAAGTGAGCCGTTCGTGTCCGTATATGGACTGTGTGGGATGAGGAATGATTAGTTCACTTTGAAACCATGACAAAGTTTACTGGTACTTATACTTTATGTATAGTCTTCATCTTAAAAATGCTGCTCCATCGCTTTGTAAATAGTTCCTACAGTCATATTTGTGTATTTAGCATTGTTTTAAATGTTTCTGCATCCCAGAATAATCAGTTCAGGCCATGATAATACTTGAGATTTTCCTAAAGAATCGCAATCTAATACTGCAGTTTACAACTGACCAGTTATTTCATTTAATTAGCAGTTAGTTAAATGAGGTTTTCAGAACAAGAAGCACATTAAACTGTGGAGCAGCGGCCCACCAAGACCTGAATTAGTTGTGTGCCACTAGTCACTAGTTGTGTGCATTTCACATTATTGCACAAAGTGTGCATAAATCCACAGCAGATCATAAATATTGCTGAAACATTCATGCACATTTTTATTCCACTGGCGAGTTGGCAGGCCGTCCTGTGTTCCTGAGTAATTTCAATTTCATGAGTAATTTAAATCTGCATGTGTTATATTGTGGTGGACTGGAGGAGCTTAAGTCTTTTGACAGCTTTCAAAGGTGGTTATAATAACGAGCAGCTCTACAGCCCTGACAATGAAAGAGTGAGGCCTGGCTACTGTCTGTTTCATAAGGAAAAAGGATTAGAAGTATGTCTGCACTGCACTTGCGTATTCATCAACCCGAATGAAAGATCAGATTTTCAGATTTGGTGTCATCTGACTCTCTGAGAGTACTAAAACCACTAATGTCGACACAGGAAAAGGGTCTTTAAGTGGGTGGAGAAGAATGTCTGTGAGTGGGGTTTTGTGTGTGTGTGTGTGTGTGTGTGTGTGTGTGTGTGTGTGTGTGTGTGAGAACTACAGCAACATAGACGACATTATTGTGTTTATTCAACAACAATTAACTTTCATCAACTGAAAATCTGAACCATTCCTTTAAAGCTACAATATTTTCCACTTTCTGGTGGAAATATGTAATTGCACACAATGTGCAGAAGAATCCTATTATTGAAAGAATATTCATAGAGATGTCAGTCAATACTTGGTGAAGGATGTGTTTTCTGAGGATGTAAGTGAATGATCTACTACGGTCATCATATATTCATCAGTAAATTGTTGATTTCACATTTGAGACCGAGCTGGACCTTCTTTTGAAATGGGTAGTGTTACTGCTGACACTGTCATTCTGGTAACGGTCCACCACCAAAATAATATCTGGTTAAAAAGATCTGACCAGTGACAAATGGTGTAAAGGGAGCAGACAAATTGTGCATGATAATATATGGAAGCCGATACAAGTATGGTACATTATAAAGTACAAGTAGTATATATTGACGAGTCAAGTGTACAAGGAGCAAAAGTTAGCTATCTTTGTCACTTGAACGTGAAATCATTTTGCCTGCTTGCTCATTTCTGTCATGAGTGTGTATAGTTTTAATGCAAAATATCCCAGTGTGGGCAAGTTAACTAACCCCGGTTAGTTATGTATCTTAAGCAACCTGTCACATAGACAGTGTTCTTGATTAACAAACTAATAGCAAAATGCTACTGTTAGCAAACTGTAGGGACTTTCGTGGCTAGCTAAATAGCCTAAAATGAAAGGTAGCTATGAATGTGTCATAATATGAACAAAAAGTTTTAAATTAGCGACTTCCTGTAATTTATAATGCTGAGAAGCTAGTTACTACAGATTTACTTGTTATAACTACAGTTAGCTAGCTATCACCATAGAGCTAACATTAGCTAGCGTTAGCGTTAGCTAGTTAATTATGAAGAGAAGTGCATAAAGCAGGAAGCTTGTTTTTGCAGCAAAGGTATGTAGGTTACTTTCACTAAGCCTAACACGTTTTCTGCAGAGAGCAATGCAAGCCTCATCGCTAGCTAAGTTAACCTAGCTAGCTAACCGTATCTAGCAAAGGCAACCAAATGTAGTTATATCTCTTTGAACGGGTCATTGGTAATGTTTAAGGTTTTTATAGCTGTCTAAACAATAGAACTTACCTTATCATCTTTAAGTCGCTGTATTTGCTCATGTGCCACCTGTCGAGACTCTGAAAAGTCATAAATGTCTTCTTCCATGACGGAATGATGGAGGATTACAACGACAGCCGGTGCACAGCCTGGCGGTCTGTGGAGTCACGAGCATTGGGTGCTCACCTGATAGTATCAGGTGCTCACCACATAGAATGGGGTGCTCACCTGATAGTATCGGGTGCTTACCACATAGCATCAGGTGCTCACCTGATAGTATCGGGTGCTCACCACATAGCATCAGGTGCTCACCACATAGAATCGGGTGCTCACCACATAGCATCAGGTGCTCACCACATAGAATCAGGTGCTCACCACATAGCATCAGGTGCTCACCATATAATATCGGGTGCTCACCACATAGCATCAGGTGCTCACCACATAATATCGGGTGCTGACCTGATAGCATTTGGTGCGCACCAGATTAAAAAGTTCCTTTACCGGGAAAAAAAATTACACCATGTCCCTTCAGGGGCTCCGTAGATATTTGATAATAAGGAAATTTAAAAAAAGGTTTAAAAATATTTACAAATAAAAATAAATAATAGATCAGGCTCCAAGAGTCTCGTATGACAGTAGAGAAAAAAGCATAAAATAAAAGAAACCAGTGAACAGAGTTATCAGACTCTCACATTCTGATCTAATCTGCTTTTCCTCAGGTCAGGGATGAAGGAGATTAAACGTCAAAGGTCAAGGGGGGAAGATTAGGGGTCGATGACCATTTGCACTGAATGACTGACGGGGCAGTTGAGGCCTTTCTGGCTTTGCTTCAGAGGAATGTAGCTCTATCTGCCACAAGTGTGGAGAGGCATGGAAAGAGAACGAGCAAATAAACACTGGTCCGACCCTCTGCTGTGCCTTCCGAATCCCTGACACAGCGTAAGCAGGTCAAAGGTCATGAGAACCACCAGTCATTTCCCTCTTCCTCCCAGCAAGATTATATTTAAATATATTGTAGAAAAAAAAAACATCTGGGTAACATTTCCCCCAGACAGGGAATCTCAGGAATATTCTGGAATAAGATTTCGGGATAGTCGAGTATATTTGATGGAAATTTTTAGGGCGTTGTTCCAAATCCCATGTTTGTTTTTTGCTAACAAAAGTGTCAAAATTTGTGTTTTAAGATGCATCACCTAGCAGCTTAGCAGTGCACGATTTTTACTACAATGCAGTCACGTTTCAAACATTCAGGTGAACCGAAATTAAGGCACACGTCTTCTGCACATTTTACTACACCATTACTGCTCTTCTGATAATTTAACATGTTAACTGTGCTAGTTTTGAGAGATTTACTAATTTCTGTTTTTATTCAACTCAAACTTCTACACTAATGTATAGTATTAAAACTTCTGTATAAGACACCAGCCCAAATCTGATTTTTTGATTGATTTTTGATCATCTGGCGCAATTAATTATGGATTTAGAGATGGTTTAAAATCTAACTATAATCTTACATGCAATGTGAGAAATGACAACATTAAATCTATAACTACCGTGATAACATAGCAACCCATGCAGATAGGTTGGTAACATCCGCACACATCCAATCTGATCTTTTGCAAATGATGGTCCAGACCGTAGTCTCAAAAGATCTGACTGCAGCCTATAAGAAGTATGACTTACCCTACCACACAATGATGACGCTCATCTACACATGGGGTTGGTGAAATGTAAAGAGCTGTACATCACAATAGTCGTGTTCACGATACACAATACACTTAACAACACGCTAAAAGTTTCACACTTAAAAACTATGAATTTTTATATTTTCTACATTAATCATTATCATTAAAATGATCAAATTAGCATTCTTACTCTTTGGGAAATAAAGGTGCATGTGAGCCCAGTAACCAAACAAAAAATTTATTGTGTGCTGTGAGAATTCCAAGCGATATCAGAGAGGCCAGATAACAGCTTTGATGAATCAAGGCATTTGCGTGATCCAACAAACAAGCAAATAAAAAAATAAAAAAAGAAGAAGCAGGTCACTAAAGTCAATACATAGTATTTCAATATGTCATTATGTCCATATTGTGCAGGCCTGCAATATCATTATTATTATTTATGAAAAAATACTATTACTCATAATATTATTTAGAAACAGTCCTATAAATCCCATTATGTGGCAATCCAGGAAAAGGACGTTAGCAGTACATTCCAAACAGTGTGTGTCTGCCACTTCTGCAATATACTACCATCTCTCATATTCGGATAATCATCCAACTTTGACATTTTGACTCCTCAGTCAAACATTGTTCTGGTGATGGCAGTAATATCTGAACAGGGCTCCAAATCAGCTCCCTGGTGCAGTCTTTGGCTTTTCATCACCATAATCGCCATCACCATCTCATCTTTATCAGAGTGCAGTGGCTGACTTCACTTTAGAAGACAGCACTTGGCGGAACCTTCTCTTCAGCTCCTGCATGTTAGGACTTTTGGGTCGAGCGAGGTGCAGTCCTCCTCTCCTCTTCTCCCCGTTCCCTCCTCCCAGTGCACGACTTACCTCCTGACACAGGTGCAGAAAGGCTGCGTGTACGCCCTCGTGGTTTTCCCGAGCTGAAGCCTCAAAGTAAGGTCCCCCTATTTCAGCGGCCAGTGCTTCGCCCTCGTGGGCTGGTACCTGCCTCGCCCGCAGCAGGTCACTCTTGTTGCCCACCAGAATGATGGGGATGTTGCCGCTAGGGTGGATGCGGCGTACGTGTTGATACAGAGGCTGGATTGTTCTATAGCTGTGCAGGTCAGTGATGGAGAAGACTAGGACGTAGCCGTCAGCCCAGTAGATGGAGCGGTTGATCTGCTCCTGGCAGTATAAACCCTCTGCATCATCCTGCGACAGGGAGAATAAGAACCGCAATCAGAAACTTTTTTATTTGCTTAAATTGCAAGCAGCACAACAATGTTCTGGGGGAAAAGGTCAACATGAATTCCAATAAAATCAACAAATAAAAGTACATACGGATTATTATGTGCTTGGCATGTCATGTCATGAATGCTTGGAGCTACTCATGAGTTTGGAGCTGTAGCAGCCACTGTACACTAAGTAATAAACTGAACTGGATCTCACTGTATTGCAGTAACTCCTCTGTAACATAACACTAATTTACACAGCTGTACAGATTCTGTAAATAATACTCAGATTTATTTATGTATAGAATATCCACATACATACAATACAGATATTTATCTATCCCTTTAGCTCCGTTCCAGCTTTTTATAATAAATCTTTATGCCAGTTATTGTATCTTATTGTACTTTTTGTAACACTTGTTAACAGTCTGTGCTCTTGCTCCATGTCATACATGTGTGCTCTCACCAAGACAAATTCTTTGTATGTGTGTTATACTTGGTCAAATAAAGAGTCTGATTCTGATGCTTTTTCATATTTTAATATGATAATATAATTATTTTTGCAAATTTTGCAATTTATATGAATATACATGTTATTTCATTCATTCATTCATCATCACTGCTTATCCCTCTGGGTTGTGGGGAATGATGGGGTGTGCGCTGATCTGGAAGAAGGCCTGTACATTATCATGTGGACTAAAATTTAAGGAAATGCCATGAATGTGTTCACTGTAAAAGACCTGTTTTACTTAGAAATGTAACAAAACTGAGAACGAAAAGAATGCAATAAATAAATAAAGACAGATAGAGACAGAAAGAAAGAAAGAAAGAGACAGATAGAAAGAAAGAGACAGAAAGAAAGAAAGAAAGAAAGAAGGAAAGAAAGAAAGAGAGAAAGAAGGAAAGAAAGAAAGAAAGAAAGAAAGAAAGAAAGAAAGAAAGAAAGAAAGAAAGAAAGAAAAAGAAAAGAAAGAAAGAAAGAAAGACAGATAGAAAGAAAGTCGGTAAAGGAGACAGATATGAATACTAAGCTATAGAGGACAGTGTGCTTTCCTCGTTACAGCAGGTCTGATTTTCAGCTGGATTCTCTGTTTCAGCGCTGTGTTTGTGTAACAGCTACACAACTTAGCAAAGCAAAAACACAGAAGGTTTGCCAAAACTAACAAAACCAAATGTGCTAAAGGGGTAAAGACTTCAACTGCTGGAGCCGTAGGAAGCCATGTCCAACGTCAAGAGTGCCACATCCAGTAACACAGTGCTGTTCCCCAAGTCTGTTTCCTGGCCATAAATTAACTCTGGTACTGAATAATCAGGCACTACCAGCAGGGAATAACCATTAACAGGGCATGTTTGACCAGGAAAGATTTAATCCATGTCTGGAAAATGAGCCCCTGCAGTTAGAAACCTTTGTGTGGTACTTTACCTCCTCTCGGTTTCAAGGGCTTATGACTGAACACACCCTTTTTATCTCCATGCGCATTCCTGGTTTGAAGTCCAAATGTTTGAACCAAGATTCTCCAAATTTCACCGGAGGCCTGCTGAGGTCCCGCCGGTAATGCCCGAGTGATCTACCCAGCGCACTTAGAGAATTCACTTTAGATGGACACCAAGACAGAAAAGGAAAGCGGGAAGTGTTTGTGATGTGGAACTGAAATACCTGCAGTGATACGCAGGGAGTGTCTTGCACTTGTAAGGAAACCTGCTCTCCATCTAGACTGATCTTCCTCGAGTACAAGGCCCCTAAGGAGAGAAACATGTGCTCTAATGTTGGGTTGTAATGATAAAATTCAATATCACAATATTATCTAAGTACATCACAGCAGGGTGGTGGAGGTGATCATTTTGCTCCAGTAAGGGAATGAACTCGTGATACTTTGTACTAAAAGAATGCCTTATACTTTTAACATAGCTTGATTTGATAGTCTCGTTTTGTTGTCCTAAAGAGGAACTACAGCAATGTTTTAAAAATGTCTCCATAATTAAGTGCCTAAGAGTGTTTTTATGTTTTTCTAAAGAACTGAGTTAGAATTGTTTACAGGGTTGGTAAAGGGAACCAGATATCCAAAAACTGCCTCTGAATGCTCCCATTAATAATGAAATGATCATATGCCTGAGACGCAGTTTTATTACAGTTTTCTGATGGCCTAAATGTCTGCTTTTGGTATAAGGTAGTGGGTACCACCTCTGCCTTTCACACTGAACATACAGGGCATGTGTGCCTGTACCAACCAGAGCCCTTGAGCAAGACTCCTAACACCACTTTTGCCTACTTCTGTGAAATGATTAACTGGTAAGTTGCTCTGGATGAGAGGGTCTGCCAAATGCTGTAAATGTTAATGTTGTGTTAATCCATTTATGGCGGAGGGTCATAACAGTCTAAAGCACCCAGGACGTCACTGTAGTTTGTTTATGGATAATGCCAAGTGAAAAATCTATGGCGCCAACACTGCTACAACACTATACCGCCCAGTACTGGCTTACCTACATATATGTTGGTGCAGGTTTGTTTGGGGGCATTCTGATAAAATCATTTTTATCTCCTCTATTTCTGTAGCATACAAAATAGCCAGTGGTGCACAGTAGAGCTGCACAGTAAGGCTGCACAATGTATTGTTTTAACATCACCATTGCAATGTCTGCAAAGACTATACTCAAATCGCAGAATGTGCAATGCTCTGTGCACTAAATGTATAAATCACAGAGAACAAAATAGGCCAGTGTCAGTTTTTATCAACATGATCTGATTAACGAGGCTGAACTTGGCTTATTATTTGTCAGATTCATACTAGAATTCTCTGTTCCACCTTAAAGGGAGAGTCCACCATATTTTAAAACTTTAAAACTCAGTATCATTGGGATACTATTAAAGTCGTTCAGAGTGGCTTGATGAAAAACAGTCATTGCAGAGAAACTTACAGACACTATTTTATTAAAGTGGTGGTGATAGGAAACCGGGGTTCCCATGTCTACAGTACAAATATAACCCTTTAATTTACCATATAGTAAACCCACATACTCGTGTACTAAATCTGCCTAAAAGTAGTATGCAGTATGAAGTATGTGACCAAACTGAAGATCTGTAGTGTGCTGAGGATACCCGGATGGTGTAGTAGTCTTAGAGTTTTACATGGGTTACATGTTCTTTTTTTATTTTTTATTTCCCTCTGGGATCAATAAAATATCTATCTATCTATCTATCCATCTATCGCATCCCATCATGCAACACAGAAAATGCCGGCGGGCAACACCTCGGAGCAATCTGCAGTGTGCTATATAGCAGTGTGCCAATTCAAATAGAGCCATCTTCTGAGTTTTATAGAACTCCCTTCACACAGACTGAAATATAATAAATAAAATATAATATAATAAGTTAAAATACATTTTAAGTGAAAGCCTTACCATAAAACAATGTGTCAAACAACAGGCAGAGTATATCTAACCAGGTCATGTAAGGCACTCTGCTCTTCAGACGTCTGGTTCCTATCACCATCACTGTGAGTCATTCAAACCAAACCACCATGAAAGACTGCTCATAGTGTAATGTGCAGATTTCTGTTTTTTGAGAAATCGGTGGACTTCCCCTTTCAGTGGTGCAGCTGTCACATCCTGCCGGGACGTAGTGCTGCTCCTGTTAAGGTGGAACTGGAAATACAAATAAGGAGCCTACAACAGCTTCGTTTCTTCTTCACAGCAATAAGAGAGGAAGTTACCTGTGTTCGCTTCGTAGTCTCCAATGAATCTCTTGGTCAGGAATCTTACGATCAAAGCTGGAAATGTGAATGAAAAGCATTTAATATTTCAGTCAACCAGAAAAGCCATGCAGTACTGCTGGAATAGGACATGGAGGGCTTCCGTTTGTCGCCCCCAGGCGAACACACTGCTCATACCTGCCTGACATTCCAGACCCTCCGGCTTTACCTCCAAATCACATCTGCCTCACTTCACACTCACGGTGTGTGTATGTGGGGCGACTTACATACCTACACACTCAGCTCAGTGCACAGAGAGGAACATCTCATAGGAAGCCCTGGATCCCTAATCCCACTTATAAACGCTCACTATTGCGTAATATGAACATGAAAACTTCCACAGCCTGTCTGGACGGCTCTTATCCCTAGTTACTAAGCAGGATAATAAAAGGCTTTGCTGTTACCTGTTTTACCGACGTTGCTCGCTCCGAGAACGACTATTTTGACGTTTTTATTAGGTACACAGTCCAGAACAGGGTACTCCGGTATTGGAACTAGCAGAAAGTTGCTAGATCCACTGCTCATTGTTCCTGGCTGGTCGATGAGGCGCATTGAGGAAAGTTGCTAAGTTAACAGCCCTGTGTCTGCGTCCTCCAGCACTTCGACGGCTTCTGTCTCCCTCAGAGCTGCTGGCTTCTCGCTACGTCTCGCTCATCATGCGTGAGCCGCCTAGTCGATGGTTATGTCCGCTTGAAATCATGTCTTGGTGGACTCCTTAGGATCGAAACCCGATGTCCCCAAAACTGACGTGCCCCAGTGCCGAGGCCGGCTACCCACTCGTCATGATGCTTTCTGTGCGTGGATTTCTAAATGAAACGCACCCAGGCACAGACTAAATAGTCCGGATTCTCGAGAGGACGGGGCACGCTAGGCTACGATAGGACCGGATATAGGCTAAGATAGGATATCACCGGCGACAGACAGCAGCCGAGAGCATAGACAGCAGCCGCTCTCCACTCAGCAGCAGAGTCCTGCTCAGGCTCCGGCTTCGGCTCAGACTCCGGCTCCAGCACGCCGAGGGGCGGAGGACAGCGACCCCAACCCCACAGCACACCCTAATAATGGACCAAAGCACTTCATTTGGACAGAATTTTGAGAGGGAAATAAAACTTGTCAAATTACACTTTTAGTAAGTAATATATTGGTGAAATGTTCAAAGTCTCTATTAAAGCTTACGGTGCTCACTAAAATATAACATTATGATACTTCAGAACATTTTCACAGTACACGATATACATCACTGTGTTTCGAATTTCTGGTATTTAATCAGGTGGTACAAAATTATATAGAAGAAAATATAGAATCTGTAATAGATATAAAAAATACTGTACTACTACTACTACTACTCCTACTACTACTACTACCACTAATAATAATAACAATATAGTAATAATAATAATAATAATAAGAAGAATTATTATTACTGGAGTAGTAGGCCAATGTTTTACAGGCTGTACTGCACTACATTTAATTAAACATACTTTATCATTATTAATTTATTTATTTTAAAATAATTGCTTACATGTTTTACTTTTTATACTCTTTATCAGTATGTAACTAATAAAATTAACAATTTAAACAAAATACATGACATTTTATTTAAAATATTTTTACCTGAAACAAGTATTTTTACCAAACTTGCCACCGGCTTCCGAGTCCGTACGAAAAAAGCCGAGTCTGAGAGAGTGGCCTATGAGGTGCTTCGTATATTGCGTCGATATCGACACAGAACAAGTGACATTGCGTTAGGTTTTTTTTACCTACCCGTATTGTGACAAGTCCCGCCTCCCTTAACTCCGATTAGCTATTAACTACAAGTGGTTTGCATTACCATTGGCTAGTACCTCGTTCTCACAAGCAGACGGCCAATCGGTAAGCACAAGCGACTAGCCAATTCTAGCGCAGGAAGGCTGGTACCGGCGGAATACGGGTGGGATTAAAAATAACGCAGTGACACTCCCTCATTTGGTTTCCAGCTGCTGGACGGGCGAAAGGTTTCCCCCGGAACTTCAGCCGATTTCACGGCTGTCATCGTTTTTAAATTGGGGTTTGGTCCAATATGGCGGCAGACGGATGGAAATACTGATGACAGTCCGAAAGATCGCCTCGATTTGTACGATGGTAGGTTTGATCCCCCACGACCTCTTTACCCGCGGTGTGTTGCTGAAGTGGCGCTGTCCTGTCCACTGCGCTGGCTAGCAAAGCAAACAGCTAGCATGCAAAGAACCGTGTCATGTAAGAGTAGCAAAAAGTTTGCAAACCAGCCAGCCCGTGAGTTATTACTGAGTCAGCAGGCGAGGTTATATTCTATATATCAACTGTAATTTGTTTTGAGTGTTTTTTCAGTCTTTTCGAATGTTAAATAAAGATTACCACAGTGATTGCTTCGCAAGCTAACCAGCTAACAATTAAGCTAAGCTAGCTAAGCTATGAGTTTCGCTGTATACAGTCAGCCTGTGTCCGTACAGTAGGCAGGGCGGTTCCGTGACAGGCTCTCCGAACAGCTAACGTTATCTGGGCTGTTTTATTTGCAAGCAACAAAGCTGTTTGTCACGTTGTAGGAAGGATATGTGAGAAAACACACCGGTTTCCCGGAGAGTAGCTACGTAACTTGCACGTAGCTTTCAAGAAAGAGACGCCTCCTGGTGCTCTGTTTTGCTAGCTGGTTAGCATAGCTAGCTAACTTTGCTGAAGTGTGCAACTTCTACACATCTAAATGCTCGAGTTATCTAACAACTAGGAGAAGAACGTATTCACGTGTAATTATGGATTTCAAAGGCAAGGAAGTTAAAGTATCGGCTAACTATACAAAGCTAGTTAGCTTATCCGGTGGGTGTAGCAGTGCTGTCTCTGCACAGCGCTATAGTTGTTTTGAATGGTCCATAACAAGCCTGTGCTGCTTTCATTGACGGGCCGAATCACTGTTAGTAGCCCCGTGGCATTATTAGTGTGGAAAAACAGTAGTCAGTACTCTAACTGAGCCGACAGATCCTCCTTACAAATGTTTAGATAGCCAACATGTTTGTCAGTGCTAGCTCATGCTAACATAAGGTCATTCTGACATCCTCCATACTTTTTAACAAAGTGTTTCACCCAGCGGATTAACTTGTCTTGTCCTTGTTAACCAGTTCCTCTGTGTAACACTTTTCCCAAACTCAATCTCATTGACAGCTGGCCTGTATATAGTCACATGGATATTTTTACTTTTTGAATACAAACTGATATGAGTCTACACTAATTCAGAGCTTTACTCCATATCCATCAAGACAAGTACCTGTTTCTGGCTTTTAGATGTACAGGCATAGTGATACCTAATGCCAGTGTGGCTTCAGGTTTTCATTCCAACTGGTATACTGGTCGGTGGTGTTCTGTTAGGATCCTAAAAAGTTGAAACAGTATGTTTCTGTGTGTTAATGTCCTGTTGAAGCCAAGCCTAATGTCTTGCTCTGCAAATAGGATGTTCTTAGTAGGCTTTAAATGGCTCAGTATGTGGGTATTCACTCAGGACAGTCACAAGAAAGCCCACTATAACCTTCATGACTGTCTTTTATAGGGCGCCAATGCCTCTGCCTTGGAGAAGGAGATTGGACCGGAACAGTTCCCCGTAAATGAACACTACTTTGGGTTGGTCAATGTAAGTTACGTTCTTTGTTCCTCAATTAATAGCTCAGCTTTGCTAAATATACTTCGGAAATATGCAAATCAGGTGCTGGGCTGTGACATCAGGCAATATGAGTCATATCTGCATTAAAAAAAAAAAAAAAGCACATCTGACCTTTAACACGTTTTTGCCCACACCCCTAGCAGCTTATCTTGTCTGAGATAAGCGGGTTTCAGAGCCACTTGCTCTAAAATGATGACTGGTTGGAATTAGTTTTTACTTCCTGAAAGGAAATACCAGTCCCTAATCAGAGCCACGCCTCTGCATGTAGGTAACAGGTTTTTGTCAGACACATAATTTATATTTCTTCCTCCTGAATCTTTTCAGTTCGGCAACACCTGCTATTGTAACTCAGTGCTGCAGGCCCTGTATTTTTGCCGGCCCTTCCGGGAGAAAGTGCTGGCCTATAAGGTCCAGCCACGGCGCAAAGAGAGCCTGTTGACCTGTCTGGCTGACCTCTTCAACAGCATCGCCACTCAAAAGAAGAAGGTTGGAGTCATCCCCCCTAAGAAATTCATCTCACGTCTGAGGAAGGAAAATGGTAAGTCCTAGCTCAGAGGTAAATACTGCATGGCCATTGAAAATGTTCAACATAGTGTTGATAAAATGGGAGACCCCTTTTTTTTCTTCCAAGTTTCTCACAGAATCTTTATGATATTTAACATGATGTAAAATGTTGGGAACCTTTTGTATTGTAATTCTACCACAGTGATTTAGTGGATGGGTAGGGCAAAGTGGATTTAAACTGGTAATGGGCTTAAAGCGTATCGGCTCCATTAGCCTACATCACTCTATTTTCACTTTTCTCTTTTAGAGCTGTTTGACAACTACATGCAGCAAGATGCGCATGAGTTTCTCAACTACCTGCTCAACACAATCGCGGACCTGCTGCAGGAGGAGAAGAGCCAGGAGCGGCAGCAGAATGGCAAGCTGGTGCAGAATGGAGGAGGTGGGGGAGGGGGAGGAGGAGGAGGAGGAGGAGGAGGAGGAGGAGGAGGTGGCGGCAGTGGGAGCAGCACAGGGGAGGCGGAACCAGACGAGAAGACTCAGCAGACCTGGGTGCACGAGATTTTCCAGGGAACGCTGACCAATGAGACACGGTGCCTCAACTGCGAAGCGGTGAGCTGGAGGGATGGAACGTAATGTTCAAGGGGATCATGTGTTTTGAATGAGGCATGTCCATAGTGGAAAATCAGTGTGGGTGAAATTACGCACAAGCTGCCCTCTTTGCTAAATAACTTTCAGTTTTAGACCAATTAGCTCTGCTGTGTTGGTGCGTAGAGGTGGATGGTATGATGAGCATGCGGAACATTATATTATACAGCTATATTATACAGTCGACATTGAATGCAGTGAATGTACTAATGCAATTGTATTTCCTCGGGGTGTATGTTATTATACCAGTTTGTAAGCAAATATTGACAAAAAATGATTTATCTTTGAGAGATGCAATTTGATGATGTTGGTGTTCGATCCCAGGTGAGCAGTAAAGACGAGGACTTTTTAGACCTATCAGTAGATGTGGAGCAGAATACTTCCATCACACACTGTCTCAGGTAAGCTCATAACACAAACCTTCTGTCACACGATGCTTCTTATCTAAACTACGCTGACATACCAAAAGTCATGCAGTGTGTACATTTCTTATGAAGTCTCATTACCTCATGTAAGTATAAGTAGTGAGATTTTATCTTGTGAGTGAGGTTAAGCCCTGGTCAGCATGCTCATGCCAAGGACATGAATTATTAGAGTTTAAATGATTCAACATGCTGTAATGCCCCCAAAACCAATTCTGGACAACTTTTGCTTATCTTGAGGAGTAATTTGCTCTTTTGCACATGTCAAGTTGCTCATGCCATGGGCAGTAATAAACCCGAATACCATGACGGATTCCTTGCTGTTTGTAACTTTATGCTGGCATTGTCCTGGGTAGACACTTTCTTCTTTGGCCAGTGTTAATTATTTTCATAGACATACGATCTGAATGGTTAACTTGGTGGTCAGACCCCTGTACATGTTTCCATTGTAAATCAGTCCACTTTAGATGAACTCAAGCTCAGAGTGGCATTGTGAACACTTTTTTTTGTTGTTGTTTTTTGCTTCACATGGGACAGTTTTGAATTGTATTTGCGAATGCACTTTAGAATGGTGTGTATTAACAACTTTTTGTCAAAGTCTTTCCATAAATGGATGTCCACCATAGAAGCATCTGCTATGGTGGTAATGCAGTGCCATTAGAGGAATCAAAGTTCATTCTTCTGTGGATTTTGACCTTTATGCACAGGAGTTTCTGTAGATTCCATGAATCTTATGATGTTATTAGGTACTGTAGAGAGTGCAGAGCCTAAACTGGACCATTGTAAATATTAACAAAGTGGCAAACCTCAACTCATTCCTGCTACAGGGCCAGGTCCTGGATTTATACACAAGCATGATTGCATCACCTGTTTCATATGTCTTGGTCTTGAATTGCCCCTGTCCCAACCCCTGGCGTTTGTTTTAATCTATATGATTTTGTGTTCTTTGTCTCTTTATGTACAGGGGCTTCAGTAACACGGAGACCTTATGTAGTGAGTACAAGTACTACTGTGAGCAGTGCCGGAGTAAGCAGGAGGCACAGAAAAGGTACAGCATAGCCTGACACCGATTAAGTCGGTCTTAACAGCTGTTTCTATGGCAATGATTTAAATCTCATTTGGTTTACAGGTGTTGTTTCACCTCTTATCAAATAGTGTGCAATTTTCCTTAAAACCAATTTTGTGGTCGTGTCGCTCTGTGTCTCTCTGCAGGATGCGGGTGAAGAAATTACCCATGATCCTTGCCCTGCACCTAAAGCGCTTTAAGTACATGGACCAGCTGCATCGCTACACCAAGCTGTCCTATCGCGTGGTCTTCCCTCTGGAGCTGAGGCTCTTCAATACCTCTGGAGATGCCACCAACCCTGACCGCATGTATGACCTTGTGGCTGTAGTAGTGCACTGTGGGAGGTAGGGATCCAACTGCCAGGACATTATCTTTGTCTCTTAGACTAATGAATGTTATTTCTGAAATTAAATACATTTGTTAATTCCTTTATTCATTTATTTGTTTGTTTGTTTGTTATTTATTAAAATGGTAAATAGTTTTTTTGTGCTTTCCTTCCAGTGGTCCAAATCGCGGACATTACATCACTATAGTGAAGAGTCACGGCTTCTGGCTGCTGTTTGATGATGACATTGTAGAGGTAAAGCAAAATGGCCATATGTTCTCTGTTTCACTCTGTGTCTGTTTTGTCTAATTATACTTTTCTCAGAATTGAGAGCATTGAGAAAGAGGAAATGGAAGTTTAGCATACAGTGGAAAATATGGTGTCTGTTCAGCACATGGAGCAGTGTGCAAACTTTATTCGATTGTGGAAATTCTGTCACTTTCTGTCATCATTTTCAGCATAATAGCCAGCAAATCCAAAGGGAATGAACTGTTCCTAGAAAGCAATCAGATTTGAGGAGTGGAATCATTTCAGTATGCTATTGTAAGGGAGGTCTGTTTTCCATTTTGCATTGATTTAGACTTCTGCCTTATTGACCTAAATACTTTGAATCTCTGTGAATAATGTGGAATTCAGGAATGAAGGATTTCAGACACATTGTCTCTTGGTCTGGTCAAGTAGGATGCAAAAAAAGTGCACTTTGATGAAAGTGTGTGTCTTTTGAACCATCATAAACCACCACAGGTACTCAATCAAACCCCATTTAGCGAGTTGTGGTCTTCTGCTACTGTTGCACCAAAATTAATGTCATCATTGCAAAACCCAGGAGGGAAATACTATTGATAGGATAGTGGAAAGCAAGTGGAGCTGGCCCTGAATTGTGGATTTGACTGACAAATGTTTTAGTTCTATAAAGATAGCAGAAGCTTGGTTTTCTGCCATCTGCTGTAAGAAATTGATGTATGGATAGTGGAAAATGTCTTGTTCTTGTGTTGATTGTTATTAATTTAGAGTTATCGCCAAGCATTGTTATGGCTGTTGTTTTATTTCTGCTTTTATAGCACCTCTCTACTGTTACCTCCCTCAGTTATGCCACCAAACCATGACCTAGCTGTTTAGTAGTTGTATTAAAACTATGGCTAAAAATTATTTTATTATATAAATTATATTATATTATAATTTATTAGACCAAAATTCAGATTTTTTAATCGCAATTTCATTTTGTTAAGTACGTCTAGGCCTGTTTTCTATGTATACACTTTTACTGGCCCTGGACTCAAGTGCTAAACTCAGGAAGCCAGATGGTCACTTTGATGTGGTTGTGTTTTCATGTATGCCCCAGTCAGTGTTTGTGTGCTTCTTATTGATCTAACTCCTCTATAGGCAGTTCACAAAACATAATCGATGTAGGTTTCAGGTTATAATTAAAATTACAGCTACACTGATTTGAAAATTGCACTCGTTTCAACCAGCAGTTTTGTTAGCCCTTCTGAAAACCACAGTATTTATACGGTGATGACGACTAGCCTGTAAATTTTCTTTTTCATTATTGAGTATTTGTTTTGTTCTAACACGGGTTATTGTGGAAAAAGCATCTCTTCACTCAGTTTTTGTGCCCACTATGCACATTAATTGTTTAGTCTTGCATTTCAGCAAACCCACTGGCCTAACAGCAAGGCAGAACAAACAACAGATTGAGTCAGGATTTCCTACGGCAAACAATGCTTAATGTAGCGAGCTGTTTTGTCTTGGAAAGAATGCCATGGCTAGCTCACATGTTAAGACTAATGCGTAAATATAAGACCCCAAATGGTGTGATGACAACATGCTTGAACGTAATAAGAACATGCGTAAGAGGTAGTATCTAAACGAGAATATACAGAAAATAATAAATAATTATGGAACATTTTGAAGAAGGCTCATGTAAATGTTATCATTAGTTGGTATTTCCAACTGGTTCCCCAACTGTTCCATTTTAATGTTGTGCTAGTTCTGGTTCAGGTCAAGTATTGTTTGGATCTCTGCCCACTCCCAAGGTTGTTTTATGCATAGCTTGTGGCTTCTGTGTGTTTCTCCTAGCTATACTTTCTCATAAACCCATGAACCCCTTATCCACATATTAAAGCAGACACATTAATGTGCACAGAAATATAAATTAGCCTTAGGTTTATAATACAAAAGCTGTTTTTAAAAAGCTCAGGAACAGCCAGCCTCAGTTTCAAGGTGTACAAATATCGTGTTCTGGAAGGACAAGAAGCATTTGGCTCTGTTGTTGGCACCAAGGTTCCTTTAAGTCCTGACTGCTGCTAGGCCAGGATATGCATTAGGGAAAAGCACAGATTAGATTTTCCACTATGGTGCATCTTCCCAGCAGCACATCTGGCCAGGAAAGGAGAGGGAGAGCTGGCTAGGAATGAAGTTTCCACAGCGCAAGTGTTCATACCGCCAGTCTGTTGGGATTCCTGCAGGTCTTCTTGATTTCATTTAGGCTTAGACTCAAAGTGGCAGACATCCGAGTGAGGATGTCCATCAGCCTGACTGTTCTTTTAGTCAGCGTGTGGCCTAGATCTAACCTGCCACAAATATGATTCCACTCTGTCATTCACTTCCTTTCATACCTGCTAATGGTGTGTTTGGACAGTCTTTGTAAACTCTGAAGTTCAAGAATTTCCGAGTTTACCACAAGGGAGTTACTGTCAAACGTCTGACTAAGTCAAGATACAGGTGGCGAAATCGGGCAAGTGTCACGTAACTGGAGTTTAAGTTGCAGCAGCCAGTAGATTTCTCATACCATGTGAACTGTAAACCAAACAGTACACCAATGGCAGCACTTAAGTTTCTTCATCATTATGCGTGTAAATATTTGTGTTTCAGCCCAGCATGATTTTTAATTTTGGTCGGTGATTAATCGCAAAATTGTGAATTATTTGTGATGAACAGTGAGATTTTTTGTTCATTATTTGCAAACGTTACACTGAAATGTCCAGGTTGTCTGCTTAGCTAACAGAAACAGCACAACTAAGCAAACATCACTCACTGCTGATCTCTAAACGTATTAGAGCAATATCAATAAAAATCAGAATGTTTGTAAAACCCATAATGTGTTTCAATAAATTGACTTGTTTTTCACAAATGATGAATGTGCACTCTATTCACATTCTGTTTGTCATAAGGTAAACATATTTATAAAACATTGCAGTCCCAGATTTTACATTACTCATATCTTAATCAAGCAGTGCCTGTCTGTAAACATTGGTCTTGCCAAAACTACTCTGTTCAAATGGAAAATGAAAATGTCTTGCTCTCTCCTTTTTTGCAGAAAATAGACGCCCAGGCGATAGAGGAGTTCTACGGGCTGACGTCTGACATTTCCAAAAACTCAGAGTCAGGGTACATCCTCTTTTACCAGTCCAGAGACTGAGCCAACGGGAGAGAGAGAATGTGGCTTTGTGAAAGTCAGGGTTAGGAAGAAGGCTGGGCTTGAGCTACGTAGACATGCTCTGCCCACCCACCTCAGACCCTCTCAGTCGAGCCCCAGAGTCATCCAGGTATATCAGCGAGGCTTTGCACTGGAGCATCAAGCAAACGGGAGCAATTGATGCCAGAGCGACCTGGAAACGGCACAACCATCTCCAAACAGATGCAAAGGCAGTCTGGAGGCTATCCATCTTCACACTCCCCTGCTTTGTGTTGTTGAGTTCCATGCACGCTTCCTCCATCGGTCACAGCCGAGGAGTCACAGAGAACCTCGGACGGCATTGAGATGGACAACACAGTCACTTATTTTAACAGGTTGACCTGCTTGAGAGAAGGTGGTGCAGGGAGGTCTGACGTTATGGGATTGGGTTTTGCTGCATGACACTTTGAATTAAGTTCTGTCATGGTGGAGTGACCTACTATAAACGGTAAAGTTTTTGGCACAGCATCATATTTGATGAAGAGATTTCCACACCTGTACATGCCTGGTGATCAGTGTAAAACGAGCTTGATTTGCCTAGCAATCAGCCATCTGTTTATGATTGCCTGATATTTCTAGCATAGATTCTTTATTTATCATATTAAAAGTGGCAATAATACAGTGCATTTCTGCTCCATCTCAGTAAATGGGTTTGGCTGGTTTTAATTACAGTGATGTGGACGAGGTTTTTTTTTTTTTTCCATTTTTGGGAAGGCGGAAGCGGTCATTCATAGAAATGTTTTTTTGGAAGGAAGCCTGTGTGCTGGCAGTGAGTGAAGTGACATCTGCTTGGTAAAGCAGAGAGGATTTCGGGTACTGGTGCAGTGCCTGTGAGGCAGTAAACAAGCCTAGGTTGGCTTTTTGGGATTCTGGTTGAGTATTAAAATGAATGTAATACATTCTGATGTTTCGAAGGGTGCAGTGTGCAATCGCAATGCTTCGATTGTGTCATGGAGTGCACACTTCAGGGAGCACACACTATGGCCTGTTGGGTGCACTCTGTACATTGTAATGGGAAGTTTAGATATAGCAATGTTGGTTATAACTCGCAGACTTCTGCAACATTCAAGCACATGGTGTTGGATATATAGACATTGCTAGACTATTGATGCTATCGCTGACTAATTGATTTAGCCCTGTATTGACTGACTTCAGTTAGTAGTAGGTTCATTTTACAACAAGGGAGCCAGACATTTATGGTTTTGAATGAGTAGCTAGTCCTTTTTCTCCTTGCCTTTATATTCGTTAACTGGATGTGGGTGGAATACAGAAGAGACGCGAAGCACAGCATTGCGGGCCGTATGCTTACGCATGGTCAGGAACCTGTTCACAAGCATCAAAGCTAAGTTGTTCTGAACTTTCAGCTCAACTGCACAACAGAGGATTGACTTACCGTACGGGTCGCTAGAACGGCTCAACGATGCCCTTAAACTGGCCATGTCCAAATTTTACAAACTCATTGTAGCACAAAGGACATCAAAGTCATGTGAACTCTTGTTATAACTATTGTTATACAGTCATCAGTCATTCATGCCCAGATATGAATTACAGTTATCATAAATCAATGTAGCATATATACATTTGGGAAACATGACATTTTATTTTCCTCCTTTTTTTTCCCTCTTGGAGCGAGTCCGAGTCTGTTGACTGGAGCATCACTGGTGAACATGCCCAGGCTCTGGTATAGTGAGGGCACCTGAGGTGAGGGCAGTGTTACTGTGCTACCTCACTGCTGCTAATGAAACTCCGCAAGAACATAAATGGCCCTTTTCGGTCTCGAGGGCTTGAATTCTTCCACAAAATTAAGAAAGGCACAAATGCCGTAATGGCAGCCTAATGCCATAATTATGCGTGAAGTTTTAGTTTACCTTACTGGTCCCTGGTGGGTTACCCAGACCTCTTTGCATTAAAATGAGCTCATCCTGTTTTCCATCTAAATGTAGCCACCAGGAGGGATTTGAATGAATGCATTTGTTTCTCATTGTGCAGTTCCTCATGTAAATTGCACATGTTGGTTTCGTTTCACTCTTTTCTTTTTGGAGCACACATCTGTGAGGATTCTAAACTGACTTTGCTGCTTAAATCTCCACGATTTCTGTAAAACAGCAGCGTATGCACAGTATGGTGACTGTTATAAAACTTGTGTAAATGTTATAAATAGGTAGTAGCCAAGCGTGGTTGTGCTGATTGGGACAGTATAACCGAACTGACCATCGAACCTACATGTGTCTTCGGATGTTTTTAAAAAAAATATATGTAATCTTTATGGTAAAATGTATATATAAGTGGAAAGTATATATAAATTTATAAAATATATATCGTTTTTTTTGGTTAGAACAGAACATACAACACGTTTCTGCTATGAGCAGCTTTTGGAAAACATGTTTTAGGAAAAAAAACTTCCCAAAAACGTATCCCAATATTCCACAATTTGTAGGGAACATTTAGAGGCACTGAACTCTTTAGACGTCCGATTCCCATCACCACTGCTGTGAACGATTCTAACTAGGACAGAGACTTTTATCCCAAACCACTCTGAATGACTTTCTTTACATCTTATTTAATTGCGCATACAGTTCAGTGGAATCCCCTTGTAAGACGAGCTGGTTCTGATGTCAGCCACCTTAAAGAATGCGCAGCTACAGCACATGTGGCGTAATACTGGGTTTATAACACTTTATACTTCTTTTATAACAGTCTGAAATGGAACGGTCAACGTGTTAAAACTGCTAGTGTGCATTAACTGGATATTTTATATCTTAGATTTATAAGCAGGCAGATGAAAGGAGGGAGTTTGTTTTTCTATTCTACTTCATAATTTATGTAAAATTCTAACTTATTTTTTTCATAGATGTTCACAGTTTTATATATATATTTGCTAAATAGATGTTCATTTGGGCAAGCCGCTGGTATTGTGGGACATCATTTTGGCAAGTTGTGGCTACAGTAATGTATGATTTGGTAATGGGCTTTGGTTTTTGCTCCGAATGCTAAGAACGATGTGCACAGTAAGTAGGCTAAGAGAATGCAGTAGCAGCCAGCCTCTTCAGACATGCAGTAGGCTACATCACGAGGGTCTTTTCTATTCACTGACACTTCATTTATGCACTGATCATAATACTTCTCATTTAGTTTAGCATTAGCAAGCTAGCTTGCTACTGCAAACGTTAAGTGCAGTGCTGCCTAATGCTAAGTCATGCTAACAGTCAGAGTACCATGGTGTGTAAAGTTATGTAAGTTTTGTGATCTCCCCACACCCCACAACCACTGCCCGTTGCTTACAGTGGCAACATTTCATTCAGTTTTAAATAAGTGCACTTTTGACAATGTACAGATTGTAAAACGAGGGCTTGGGATGAAGTGTACGGAAGAATGAAAGCTGGGACTGGTCCAACCTGTCTCCAATAAAAAGAACTGCAAAAAAGACATACCTTATCTGTGTGTTTCTTTGTCACAGTGATCACAAGAACAGCAACACTGAAGTCTGAGTAAAAGCCCTTTAGCGATCAGCTTTGCTTTATACACAGCTCTGAAAAATTTAAGAGACCACCTCGATAAGTTTCTCTAGCTGTACAGTTTATGTGTTTGTGTTTGTGTTTGACCAAAAAGAGCAGCTCTGTGTTATTCTATACACTACTGGAAACATGTCTCCCAAACTCCAGATCAGATCTTGTATTTTAGATCCATGTATTTAGAAAATCAATAATGACCTCCAGAAGCCTGTTTTATATCATGCCCTCTGTGCATTCCGCCACTCGCCAGTCTTCCTGTAGGTCACTTGAGGTCATCTTACAGTGGTTAAGTAACATTCGAATGAGGTGGCGCTCATGACGGTCAGTAGGGAGTGGTTTTCTCCTTCTGCCAGTCTGTAGCTGTGTTGTCCTGTGTGTATTATCAGTTAAGCTAGAACCGAACTGCTGATCCTCACTAAGAACCTGCTGTACAAATAATTTAAGAAGAAACTGGAGTGGTCCCTTATTTATTTCCAGAGCTGTATATAGCATGCGGTGTGTCAAAGTATCCTTAAAGAGATTGTTCCCTGACTTGGTATATCAGCATCCATGCCCTTTCACTGGAGTATACTTCTGACTGATATACACTCCTCCTCAAAAAAGTAGTGGCACCCAGAAAGAATCAACCGACAAGAATGAAACATGAGGTTTGACATTGGGAGACTGCAGATTATTTAACTTGGCCATGCGTGTGATGTGAAGCAAGGATGGGCTTTATCGCTGTACCTGACTATATACGAGTGTCCTGTTGCACCTTCTGTCCATTCTAACATACGCTGTTGTGTTGGTAGCAGTATTCCTCAGAGAAGAGTTCGAGAGCAATTTGAGCAGTTGGAGGAGTTGGAGAGGGCTTTCATAGGACTCCAGGAAGCAGGATGGACTTAGTGGATCATTATTAGTTAATTAGATATTACCACAGGATGCTGTTGGCAGCAGTGGATGGAAGAAGGCTCTACGAAGATAGCTACTCTGTATGCTAGACCATCTGACTGTAGTAGTTCACCTTCCAGGTGTCTTTAGTGCACTACAGAATTTCAGTTTGGTAGCATTCTGCATACTACATACTACTTTTGGACAGATGTAGTATGTGAGTAGTAGGTAGTATGCCATTTTGAATGGTAGTGTTTTGTAAAGATGGCATCTGGAGGGGCAGCTTCTCCAGCAGTGCTATGTGCTACCTATTCATACAACATATGCCAGTGTCACCGCAGTGCTGTGAATGATCTGGTCCTGTGGCGGTCCTGGCCATTGAGGAACAGGGTGAATGGGGGGCTAATAAAGTATGCAGAGGAACAGATGGACTACAGTCTGTAATTGTAGTGCGCCGAAGTGCTCCTACATGGTAAGTAGAGCTGATAAAATAGACTGTGTGTAGATACAAGGATCATAATATTCTGATAGGACCGCATTAAATGACTACAGCCTGTAATTGTAGCTATACAACATGTACCTAGATGGTAAATGTAGTATCAGTATCAGTGGGTAAATAATAAGACCTCTGGGAGTGGCTGCAGGGGGTCTGTGTGAACCATTTTGCACATGTTGTTTCATATTTTGTTTCCAAAATATTTGAAGCCTGCTAATCAAAACAGCTGTGCATTATTCCTTTAATACATACCACATGCATCATATGCTTCATAGTAATGATTTAATTCAAAGCTCATGTTGAGGTATAGGTACGAACACAGTTATGCAGTACATATAGCTTCACATATATACAGTGTCCACAAACCGTTTTCCAGCAGTCCTTGCCTCCTGTGGCTCTGACAGTTTACCTGTTAAATCAAGCGGTGCATATACCAATGACTCTTCTGTCTTTAGAGCCCTTACATACGCACATAGCCTCTTAGATGCTGCTAGTAGGACGTCCACTGATCTCTATCTTAATTAAATTCTGCAGAATTGATGATGATGGTAAAATGGTGTAAAGTCTGTAAATCTCTTTTTAGGTGGCTTACAATGCTAGCAAAATAGTAAAACATGCTGGACATGGATTTGAGCTCTAGGCCAAAACCTTGCCACAAAACTAAACTCACTGTCAAAAGAATAGCTGCACAAATAGCTGCACACAGAAAGAATCAACTGACAGGAATGAAATTTGGTGGGTAGGTTTGACATTATGAGACTCACGTTCCATGCTTGGTCGTGCATGTGATGTAAGGACGGGCCTTATTGCTGTACCTGACTGACCCAACAGCCATGACTGTGGACATTCAGCAAGCAGTGATGCCTCCATGAGTCTTCCTGTTGTTGCCAGTTATGTCGACTGCTCTTAACACCATCTTAGAGCCACCAATAGACTTCAACGGTGTCGTGCCAGACTGTCATGGAGTGACTCAGAATGGCAGCAGGTCATCTTCAGTCCCACTTTTGTCTGGGTGGAAACGACTAGTGAATCTGGGTGTGGAGGGACTGTGGTCAACGCCAGGATGACAGGTTTGTTGTTAAGTGTCACTCCACCTCCACCCCTACCGCACAATCTGCAGGAACTGTGTGAGAATATTCAAGCTGCATGAGAGACACGACTTCTGTATGTGTAGCTCAATAAATATTGTCCATATCCGTTTAAATGTATCATCATTTATTGTTCCTGGTAACCTTTATCTTCCTTCCCAACAGCACTGCAATCCCACTCGTGCTTCTGGGTGCAACTATTCTTTTGATGATGAGTGTATTGTAAAACTACCTCTCTGAATTTCTGATTGCTTTGTGTAGTAACTTTATATAGAGAAACTTTGAGAGGCATTAAACCCTTCCCGACCTCTGTGAGTACTGTGAAGCTTCTCTAGAACACAGCGTTTAACGTCATACCACGCTGAAGGACGTTTACCATATGTGTAGAAATCACTGACGTTCCTTGAAGGACTGCTAGACTTGCTTGAAAGCACCTTCATGTTAGTGGAGATGGGTCAGGTAGTGCAGGTAGGTTTCAGGAAAATGTCGCTCCCTTGTGGTTCATCACTGCAGCACATCTTCCTCACTCAGCTTGAGATTGTGCTGCTCCGTTCTTCCACAAAAGCGCACTCCCACAGTAAAAAAAAAAAAGGATGGTAGAAAAACTGTCCCTGTGCTGTCTATAAAAAGTTCACCTTGCCGTCCACCCCATTCAGCTTTTCTGTAACTGAGAGTGGTCGATGAAGAAGTTTTGGAGAGATGGACTTCTTCGTATCATGGTCATCTGTAAGAAAACAGTCATAGCAGAGTCTGAGCACAGAGCCGCTTTTCTGAGATCTAATCAAATGAAAGCTCATTTTCTAGACAAAACATCAAGATGCTTTCAGTCGGAGGTGCAGATACTGGGGCACATGTTTCTGAAGAGCATCAACTGTTGAAGACTGAGCTCCTAGCAGCTGCCTTTGAAATGTTGATGAAAATAAAAGTGCATTTAAATTGCATTACAGGTGTCTAATTACATCCACAGGGACGGCTGTAAAATCCAGAGCAGCTACTGCAAAGCAGGCTTTGGACTCGATCCTATTTCAGCTACTCCAGTTATGGTAAACCTACATTCCAGGTTCACTATTATTATACATGTTCAGCATGCTAATTATTTTCCTGATGTGGATGAATTTGTTAATTGTCCTGCTCTGAAATGGAACTCTCCGTAGCTTTGCTGGATAAATGATTTCTCAGGGCTCCTTTACACTGCAGTTGTTTGATGCTCCGGATGTCAGGAGGTGTCAGAAAAAGCATAGCACCACTGTTTTCTACTTTAGTTGAGTCACATAGTAGGTGGGGTTTATACTGCGTGAACATTTCATGAGGAAAGGAGCTTTAAAGTGGTCCACATTGTTAAATTACTTTCTAAAATGCTTTCCTGTAAAGTTGCCAGTTTGGACATTTAGGTTTTAGTTTGCTAGTGATGTTGAGGGGAATCCTAAACAATAAACACTAAATGGTAGGGCTGCACAATTATATTGGAAGCATACTGGTGTCAGGAGAATATCAGAAGAACATTGGCACTGGGCAGATGTTTAGATTTAACTAATTTAATTGGGTCCTACTGTAAGCAAATACCTGTATTTGATTTAATGTTACTGCATTCATAACTCTCTAAATTTGGTAATGTTATCACATTAATCACAAAAGTAAAAACAAATAATAATAATAATAATTACATATTATAGGCATACTGCCTATCATTATTATTATTATTATTATTATTAGTTTTAGTTTTAGTAGTAATAATAGTATCAGTGTATTGGTCTATTAGTATTATGTATTTTTTATAGTTTTATATGTGGCACTACAGATTCTAATTTATTAGAACTTCAACGACTTAAAACTATAAATAAATCTCAGACTGACCTGAATATTGTAATACATGTCATGAAAACATGAATAAAAGATTTTGGTCACTTTGCCCTCCCATTACAAAAAAACCCTTTCAGTATTTTAAATTCAGCAAATAAACTGAAGTGTGCCTCTGTAAAGGATGATAGATTACATTTTTGACATTACAGGTAGGCCAGTGTAGTGTTAGGAGTCTTGCCCAAGGACCCTTATTGGTGTAGCACAGCATAGTCAAACCACAGTCTTCCACATGTGGTGGGGGCGGCTCCCTAGTGGGTAGTGGTGTTATCTGCTGAGCTACACCAACCACGATTATGATTATCTTGATTACACTTAACCGAACAACAAGACACATCATTGGACCAGGAGAGCCCATACAACTCAATATCAGTGCATCCCTACTGAACTGCCTGAAGGTTTTAGAACAGAGATTACCAATCTGAGTCACATGTTTGTTTGCCTGTTATCTGATTATTAAGCCACAGGTTAGCTAAGTTGTGCAATCAAGATAATCAAGAGCTGGGAAAAATAAAACATGCTGCACTAGGTTGTTACCTGGGCGGTGAATTGGCACCTACAGTTCTACAACACTGCAGCAGGTCATATAGTGTGGAGGGTGAGAACAGGAATCTGTAGGTTGCCTAATCTACAAAGGTCAGGTGTGAACCACCTCTTTTGAGCCTGCTTGGAGAAACCAGTCATTTTAAAATGAATCTGTTTTATTTTCTCTGTTGTGTGATAAATCCCACAGAAGGCACGTTGGAAGCCACGTATATAAAAGCTGCTGTCTGTGTGAAACTGCTTATGACATATTTACATGTAATAGCCATGTGTTTCAAACATCTCAGAGATATCAAGTCCCATTTTTAAGGAAGATTGCTGACCAGAATGGTGTTATTCAGTTCAGTCAGAAAGGGCAAATCCACAGACTGTACACAATTTCTGCATAATTCAATATGAGATAAAAAGAGTGCTATGGTGTGAAATGGTTCAGTGCAGAGAAACATAGAGATTCCTTTACCATGGTGATGGAAACCAGGGGTTGCCATATCTACAAAGCAAATATAGCCATTTTATTTACTACTTAATAAGCCCAGTGAACCTACAGTTTAAATTTACCTGCAGTGCTTTATGTATAATGTTTTTTTTTCTGGAGACTATTATATAAATCGTCGCTGTCCAAAGAAAAACATATCTCCATTTTTGTTGATTTTTACTTTTTTGCCCCATTTGATTACATGAGTGGCTGTTTACAAAGTGTGGAAATTTTATGAAGCATGAACCAACAGAAATGTCTCAAAGCTGCTTGGAAAGACGTCTGGTTCCATTGACTTCCATTCAAATTAAATGTGGTTTTTGATCTCTCTTGTAAAGTTGCCAGTTTGGAGTTTTTCTTTGGACAGCATCGATATGAAAAGCAGTGTATCTACTGCTCAACAAGAATGACTTTTAGGCCAAAGCTCAATTAAAAACCAAAGGCATTATAAGATACATGAGGCTCCTATTAGTGATTCTACAGAGCACAGCATGTCACACCAAACCACTCTAAGTGACTTTGTTTACATCTTTATGAAAATTATGAATTATGCACAAATATATTGAAACCCAGTAAAATTACCCTTTAACACTACTAACACTGATTAGTGGTTGTTATGTATGACTTGGTTCCTCTGAGTTTACTATATATCCATTGGACATCACAGTCACTTCTCTGCTGGTGTTTGTAATGTAGTCATGTATAATCATGCACTGCATGGCACTTCAGAACAAAGGAGCAGGAGGGTTAGCTAACATTGGAAGAAAGCACATGATATCTACAACACAGTATTTTGTTGCAAGGTGTGGGTTTGTAAAAGAGAGAGCATTACAGTCTCTATAAAGCGGGTGAGGAATTCTACAGTCCACACTTGCTATGCACACTACTCTAGCTGGTCTAGAGGTCATACTATGGTCTCTGAGCCTGACACCTTGCCAGTGAAAAAGTCCCAGAAGTTGCTTGGCTGCTTGCTGTCTTCAGAGGTCGTGGAAGAGGCGTTGGAGCCCTGCCGCACCCACACACTCCGCTCTTTAGGGCTCTGGGGCTGGGAGCCGCTGTCACGCTTGCTCTCTCCTTGACAATATTGCCCCATGAAGCTTCTCTGCTCCTGCTGCTCTCGCTCATCAACCAGGAGGTGGCTGGAGGACTGGGTGAGGCTCAGTAGGTTGTGATGGGAGTGGAACTGCCGCATCTGGGATATAGATTTTGTTGGAGTCTCTGAAGAACCTAAAGAACCCCACACACAAGCATGTGATAACTACAGAGGGATGTTCCAGAAGAAATAACACATAACATGCTCACCAGGTCAAGGCTAATGCAAGGCAGGGATGTCATAACTATGAACATATTAACACAGGACCAATCATTCAGACTACAACTGTGTAAGAGCAGTAATTAATAACTGTTATACTGAAATTACATCCTGTAAATGGTTGTTTAATATCTGCTGTATGTGTTGATGGTGTAGAACAGTAGGAGGAGTGGGTGAGTGAGCAAGCGAGTAAGAGAGAGTAAGAGAAAAGGCGCGGGGTGTGAAGAAGAGTGGAGAGAAAATATAGTGAAGCATGTCTAGTGGCAGTTACGAGTAGCTTGAGAACAGCGTTCAGCATTAGAGAGTGAAGTCTATGATCGAGTCTCCTTCCCTTCATTCCTCGGTTCAACCACGCTACCCATCGCCAACTTAACTAACCCACAGCCCAAGTCTGAGTCGGACCAACCACTTCTTATCCAGTTTTATAGCTGTTTAGTTTGAGAACTAGAGGGACCTGTGTGACTGCTGAGGAAAGAGAACTCTGAACTTTGAATGAAGTTGTAGGTGAATTGGACTCTAGGCTAGAGGGCTTGATGATAAGATATAAGGCTGAAGGACAGAGACCAGATGGTCATGAGGTGGGGAGTGAAAACTTTGTTTTGGGAAACGGAAGAGGTTTACAAACTTTAGTCAGTAACAGTTTGTATTAAGTGTTGGCTAACTAACGTGAAGTTACCAATGTTAAGTAACAACTGTTGCTGAACATGTAAACATGTTATATGTTTACTTAACATTATTAAACGCAGGGATCAAGACGAGAATGCAGGATGTAAGCAGAAGTATTTAATAAGGAGCAAAAAAGACAAAATGAAACCAAGAAAGCAGCAAACTGAAAAACTTGGAACAGCGGACAACAGACATGAGGAGAAAACATCAAGCACGAGCAAAGGGAACCACAGAGAGTATAAAACAACAAGGACTAATGAGGAACACATGAGAAGGGGTGGAGCTACAAACTAGGGACAGGTGAGGGGCCAGACAAGGGGGCGGAGACAGGAGGAGCCATAACCAAAACAAACAGAAGCACATGGAACAGGACAACAAAAGGCACATGGAAGTGACAAGAAACAGAAAACCAAAGAAGGCAGACAAACAGGACAAGACAGGACAGGATGTGACATAAAGATCGTAACCAATGTTAATGTAGTTAATGTTAGTTAGTCAACACTTAATATAAAGTGTTACTCTTTAATTTCATTCAAGTCCTAAAGAGAGGGTGGACAATGGCTATGTAAAAATTAATTAGTAAATAAAAAAAAAAACACACAGGGTGGACTTCAGGAAAGGAAAATAAAGAAGAAAAAAATAGTATGCCGCCTCTTTAACTCCAGAAACGGCAGTAGGACTCACGTTTTCTGTTGGTGCTGAGTCGCAGTACGTTGAAGAAAACCTCACTGCTCAGGCTGCCTCTACCGGGCGAGTCCCCAAACAGAGGGGAGATGGGCTCTATTGGGGATAGGTCTTCACTGGACTGACCCACTGAGTCCAAAGATGTCTGAGTGTCTCTGCGGGCCCCAACATCAGGCTCTACTGTCTCACTACTGCCGCTGTCACGGGCCACAGAATGAAAAGGTTTATTATTATAAGACTAAAATTTACCCTAGAAAATCTTAACAGCAAACAATCCCACCAACTACCCCTCCCCCAAAAAACCCTGTAGTGTTCCCTTAACTGACCTGAGCTTCCTGCGAAGTAGGTAGTCGATGACATCTGGGTCAGTCTGAATTAGACTCATAAGCACTTCCTGCTGGAGCTCTGCAGACACCTGCATAGCAGCAGACACATGGACCAAAATAAATAAAACTAATTGTACAAAGAATTTTATAGACAAATCTACTTTATATTTTGCAACCTTGCACACATTTGCTATCCCACCCCGTTCTCCGGCCCCCGCTCACCGTGAAGAGGAGTTGGTAGTGCTGGATGAGTAGGAGGGTGACGGAGATGATAGCAGCACTGTCCTCGATGCCCATGGCCTGTGGACTCAGGTCCTTATCTGCTCCTCTCTCCTTCTGCAGGAGGTTCGGCCCAAAGATCACAGCCAGGTTCGCCGCTGTCATCTTATTACCCGGTATCTGAACAGGCCACAGGCAAAGGGAATACACAGAGAGGGATAGCATAAGAAGAGTGTCTACACAACTGTAACACAGCTTGGACAAACAACACAACATCTATAAATGATATTCTTACACCATAGGAGTCATAGGCCAGCAGACAGGGAGCCTAAAAATACAAGCTTTGCATCTCCTGAGCTGGGTTTGGAGAAATCCTATCAAGACCTCAGTGTGAAACTAACTGAAACAAAAAATGCTCTTTTATGCAAATTTTAGGTCATATAGCAAGTTTGACAGGCTGGAAACATAAAATGTGGCCTGTGCAAAAGTTATGTGACTACTGTAAATATGAGATTGCTATAAATTTTATTAAATCACTGTAAAGTCACTACTGTAAATTAATTATTTACATGTTAATTTGCATATTTAGTGGAAATAATGCAAGTATATCCCTTGCAAACCTTTTTTAATATATCTTATTTTATGTTTATTCAACATTTTGTTCTGTATCTTATTAATTTTTCTATATTCTAGTCTATTCTGTTTGGAGTTTCTATCTTTATATTTTTTTATTGCTTCATGTGAGTGGCCAGTTGTCAAAGCATTTGACTGCTTGTTGTACTGTATATAAAGATGTATGTGACAAACAAACCTTGATCTGATTCGATTTTGCATTGTATGTTGACCTCTAGAAATGATCCAGGATTGTGCACTACACTTGGCAGGAAAGGGCCTCCTGAGCAGTGGATCTAGCTTTGCATTCTGAGTTTTGTCCTGAAATGTACCTCTTTGCTTTCAATAGATTTAGATTCAGTAGATTTCATGGTACAAGCTTATTTCAGTAATTAAGTCTCCAGCAGCATATTCATAACCTTTTCATGTCTAAACTTTTGTGAAGGATCTTTCTGAGGCATTATGACTTTGTCATATATCTTAAACGGTTTGTTTATGCAGAGATGTTGGTGGAATTCCCCTTTAATAATAAATACAGGCTGTTGTGGAAGTGAAAAGGTAAATGTAGCAATGCCTGTATCGAGTATTAAAGAGCAGGTTGAGTGTGAGGCAGTGCCACCGTGAGAAGGATGTAGGTTAGTCACCTCCTGCTGGTCAGGGCCGGTGGAGTCGTGAGCGTGCTCCTGGACGGTGTGCAGTAAACTCAATAGACTGAACAGCGAGTCACAGTTACATGGAGGCAACAGATACAGCAGCTGCTGCAGATACGTCAACTGATCAGCTCCCCGCAAATCTTTAACACACACACACACACACAAAAGGAGGCTTAGTACCTAAGACTGACATGTGCAGAAACACTGTTCTCAGAAATATGAAACCAAGCGTATAAACGCGCCACAAATCACTAATTATCAATCAGGAAACTATAAAAGATCAGTGGATGTATCTAGGTGAATGAACACAGCTGTAGGTGATTCTGTGAGATTGACAGCTGCAAAACATCACAAATGAATTCAGAATTCTTTTAGCATCCAGACTGTCATATAGTTGGAATCTGAAGCAATTCCTGTATATAAGATTGTATAAGCAGCCTTACATATATGTACATATATATATATATATATATATATATATATATATATATATATATATATATATATATATGACTTCACGGTTTTGTGTATGTGTACTGTGTGTGTGTGTGTGTGTGTGTGTGTGTGTGTGTGTGTCGTACAGTTAGCATGCAGGAAGGCACAGTACAGTTCTCGAGGAAGCAGGGGATCAGGCATGTCTCTCAAGAACTCCTTCAGCAGTGCAGCCACATCATGAACACTATGGTCATCGTCCAGCAAGACATCTGTTCCACTGTCGAAGTCCTCACGCAGCTGCACCACACACAGATGTGCCATATATTACAACGACCATGTAGACACAAATACACAAATAAACATAGGGGGTCCGGGGGCAGGTTGATGCAGATACAGAGCAGAGACCACCCTTTCATGAAAAGTCCTGGAGAGATTTCAGCATCACTGAATGTGTTGACATTACTGAGAAGCAGAAAATGCAGTAGACCTCTAGGACTGACATTTTAAGGCAAATTGAGGCAAATTTCTTAAAAAACTAAAGGCCTCCTAATGGGAAAGGATGAAAACTCTGCCTTTCCTTGTTCCTAAAAAATAATAACTGGAAATGAAATAAATAAAGGGTGGTTTCAGGTTTTTGCACAATACTGTACACATTTCATACTCTGCTTCTGAACACACAATCCAGCTCTCACAGTCACACACGGTCAAGCAATGGTCAGTTTCCCACATATGCGCCAGTGCTGTTCTGTGACCACAGGAAACTGCACACAGGCACTGTGGTCAACATGGCAATGCCCTTAGGGAAGGACGTTTTAATCAAACTACGTACAAACAGCGTCAATGCAAACCAAGATATCTGTGTTAAAGGGACATGGAATACTGGAGGCGCCAGAGACAGAAAACTGATCTGCTGCAGGCAACAAGAGCTTTAGCCTGAGCTGACACTAGAGAGCAGTATGAGATCACACTTACTTGGCGCACTCTTTTTTTGGAGCTCCCCACTCGGAAAATCCCCACCGTCTGCAGGCCTGAAGAGGGAAGGGAAAGAGGAACAAATGCATTGTTTCAGAATCTGCTGATCCTCAGCTCAAGTTTCACTTTGACCTCACCTAGGCTTTAAGCCTGTTGATAAGATAGTCTGATAGTAGGCATGTTCAAAACGTTCTATTCATTACGATGTCACATGCTGCACAGATATATGGACTTTCGCAGCCTGCATTCAGCGGGACTGGAGCCTCCAGCATGTGTACTGGGATGCAACAATGACTCTATTTAACCCCTATATGTAAAATTGGGGTATACTATATGGACCACACAGAGTATTCAGAATTTAACAAGGACTATGTTATGATCTGTTTAGGGCATTAATTAAGATAGTCACAAGTTAAATATATACAAAATCGTCATTTATAGGGAACTTTCTATTGCAAGGTGTCCCAAACCCTACATGTAAATTGACATGTATAATGCGTTAGTAAATAATTACTTTATATTCTCTACAATGATCTTTTTGATGTCATTTAAATTTGGTTTTAGATTAAGATTTAAATGTATGATGAGTTCAATATTTTAAATAAAAGACCCTAATTTATACAATACTATCCTGCGTTTCTATGTCAACACAAACATGACTTTTAGTGGATAGGTGGAGCCCCGGCATTTAGAGCAGTCTCTCATGGCCATGTGGTGAGCTGTTCTGAAAATCGTTGTGTAACTGCAAATATGGTCAAAAATGTCTTCTGCTGTTGAGTAAACATTTTGTGTTCTAATGAAAATTATAATTAAATAAATATATTATTATTATTATAATATCTGTGATGGACTGTCGGCCTATCCAGGGAGTAGGGTTAACCAGACAATATGACCAGAGGGATAAACCGGTATGAAATATAAGTAAGTGAGTGAATGAGTAAAGACTCTCATTATTTTGGGGGTCTATATCTGTTGCTAGTCATGTACTGGATAGAGCTTTCTAGATAGAGAGTTCTGCTCAAAAGAAAAAAAAATCGTCACCGAAACAGTCACATGTTGATTTTGTTCGTTAGTTTGAAGGTTTTGGTAGTGTTAGTACTGTTACGGAAATGACTAAGTCAAATGTTCAATCATTTATTCAAATTAAATGACTGTAATTAAGGTATAGGGTCAGTCAAAGCATCAAAAGGAATTAAGTCTGAAGTCCAAGTCAATTAAAAGTGCTTTGATCTCTTGACTTTGAACCCATTTGGCAGGATGGTCCGTATGGAACTCGTGGTTGTGTAAAACCTGATTTTCCCAGATCTAAAAGTTGTTACATTACTGCAGTTTAATCACATAAATTTAAAGCTTCTTCTTTTCTGTGTGAGCTTGCTGCAGGGCTGACCGTAGGTGAGGATGTGCTGACAGCAGCGCTCCATGACCCGGGGCACCTGTCTGTAGATGGGGTTCAAGCTCAGTTTGCCTTGCGTGCGACCCGTCGATGTCTTTTTGATGTCCAGCTCGTTAGGGTGGGAGAGCTGCAGAGCCTCCAGCAGCCTGGACTGACTCTCCACCAAGTCTGAGATAGAGTCCACTGACATGGCACCCTAGGGAGAGAAACAGAGACAGAGTAGGATTTACATGATAAGGATCATCACAGAGGAAGTCTAGATAATGATGATATGATTTCGACTTCGGTCCCTTTGAACACTCAAGTCCGATTTCAATCTTCAGTCCAAGACTGGGATTAACACTTTCAGTCAGAAAAATGATTATAGGATTATTTTAATGTCAGGACAAATCATTTATTAATATATGACGATTCATAACCTGCTAGACATATTAGTGTGAGTATCTGAGTGTGTGTGCATGTGTGTCAGTATGTGTACACATGACCATTGGGGTAAATGTACCAGATAAGTAGAGCAGTTATAGTTGATAATGCTTCTGTTAGTATGATGAAGTATCATGTCATTGTTTTTTTGCTATGGCGAGTTTAAAGCATCACTGATTTAAAAGGCTGTGAAGCCTGATGATGATTTTTCGTATTCAGGAGTGTTTTTTCACCAGAATAAACCAGTTCTCTCTCTACATCTTCCAACAAGACAACGACCCTAAACACTGCTCAAAATCTACTAATGCATTCATGCAGAGGAACAAGAACAACGTTCTGGAATGGCCATCTCAGTCCCCAGACCTGAATATTATTGAAAATCTGTGGTGTCACTTAAAGAGAGCTGTCCATGCTCGGAAACCATCAAACCTGAATGAACTAGAGATGTTTTGTAAAGAAGAATGGTCTAAAATACCTTCAGCCACAATCCAGACTCTCATTAGAACCTATAGGAAGCGTTTAGAGGCTGTTATTTCTGCGAAAGGAGGATCTACTAAATATTGAGTTAAGGTTTTTTTTGGTGCCCAAATTTATGCACCTGCCTACTTTTGTTTAGACAATTATTGCACATTTCCTTGTAAATCATATAAACTTCATTTCACTTCTCAAATATCACTGTGTTTGTCCCCTATATGATATATTTAATGGAATTTTTTTTATCCAAACAATCAATGCTTTATAAAGGTAAATCAGGAAAATTAACAATGCTGCCCAAACTTTCGCACCCCACTGTATACCATGGTTAATGAATGCCATTGCAAAAACAATAAACTACAACTTTTTTTTTTAATCAATCCCATACCTAGTGTCCTAACACCAATCCCCTTTCCCCCCTCCTTTGGGGAACTAAAAAATATCTAGAATTTGAGTTTTAAAAGATATATCTACTGTCTGGCATCCAAGCCGTGCACAGACATAAGTGAAGACAAAATATTGAAAATGATCATTTTCCTATGCTGAAAAACTCTTACTCTGGGCACAGACTTGCCTTTGTTATGGTCTTGACTACAATACCAGATGTTATATTCAGCTTGTCAACTGTCCTCAGAGTTTATACTATATGTTTCTGTTTTTTGGTTGGAAGAGTCTTATGTTATTCAGTGAGAGTAACTCCTAGGTTAGCACTGGGGAACACAGATGTGAGTGGCTTGCTGAGTGAAAGGCAATGGAAAATACATTAGCATGCAATTACTGTAAATCCTTTTATAGTCACACAAATATTCATAAGCCGGAATGTAAACAGGTTTTCATTAGAGCTCTTCAGCTGTCATATCATCCATCCAGTGAGTCACTATTTCTACAGTCTGTCCTTTCTTTCCTTTCTTGTTCATAGCCCTAGGTTTGGACAGAGTGAGGTTGCAGGCTGGACAGGTGTTCACGAACACCGCCTCACTGGTCAGCAACCACCCAGGGAGAGGTAGTCTCCAGTCATGCTGAGTCTGGGCATGACACAGAAACCACAGCTGTTTGATCCATGCAGGACCATGCAGCTGCCACCCTCCGATCTGGGTGGTACTCTTTCCTACACCTTTATCACACTGATTAGCCATTATATTATGAGGTTGGTTGATACTGGAAGGTTAAGTGGACAGAAGTCATATATTTCTATATCATTAACCGCTGCACGGTTCATCTGAAACTTTCTGGTTTTCATTACACAACTATCTGAAGTTGCAGGTCTGTGCATATGTCAGAGACCATTCGTTCACTGCCAGTCGGAACAGCCAAATCACAGAAGACATGTATTTAACCTAAAGGTTTGTTGCATTTTTTGTGTTTAACCATCCAAGTGATCCCAAACACATTCAGTGATGTTAAGATGTTACAGATATTCTCTTGGCAAGTGACAGCTTATGTCCCTGTACACTAAAAGTGCTGATTATAATTCTCACAGCTAATGATGGAGAGAAACCCTGTGGATGTACTAGACTAAAGTGCTCAATCATGATTTTCTCTTCATCTTGTGTGGTCTACTATAGCTTTTTAGAAGTCGATGGTGATTGCGATGGTCTCTTTGACTTTTGCACAGCACTGCTGATTATTGTGTATTAATGACAGGTATGAAAATTCACCTTGTCATTAACTTAGGCTACTGAAAGAGTGCAAAGAGGAGCGTAGTATGTTTTATTAATGCGCTGTCTTTAAGTATGCAGATCATTAGCATGGCCTTCAGAGGGAAGCCCTGGTCAAGTTGCTGGTCACATGTGACTGGTTCCACCACATAAACAGGAACATACACACTGCCTGGAATACCTGTGTCTGGTTAGTGTGGGGCTGTTCCTCAACAGCAGGGAACAGAAGACATCAGTATCTTTACTGACAGGTTGGGCACACCAGGACTGCACCAGCCCTAGGCTATGTAAAACCAACCCTGCTGTGCTGCTCAGTGAAATCCCCCTATAAATTTCACTGAGCAAGTGAGATGTTTTATGTTTCTTTATGGACTGCTATTTATTTTTCGTATGTTATCAGCCTCAAAAAATAATAAAGCAAACCTAATCCTGGACCAAAATAACATGGTGACTGTAGTTTCCCGTCTTATGTTTCATGTTTTATGTAGCCTGAGGCACTAGAGAGAATGTGGAAGGTCGGATATCTAAACAGAATGGTAGGCCACAGATTCCAGGAAGGACAACATCAATTTCCAGAACCCTGCTAGGAACAGTAAATATTCTATGCAGCACAAATTCCCAAACTCCTACTGGGGAAGAAAACATGAGTCAGTCACAGGAACAACAGGGTGAAACAATGATTTACTTCTACTGAACTCAGAAAATCTAATACAGACTTTTTTAAACAGCTTGCAGTGTTTATCCATACATTCCTAATATATAATATATTTATAATACAATAATATGGATCTTTAAATGCAGCTTATTAAGTTGTTCTTGGTTTTAAAACACAATTCTACTAAACAAATAGTAACACACAAGATATACAATGTGTGAGGGCTCTTTAAAAAAAGATCTGGAAAAGGGAACTGGGAGATATGTGTTCGGAGATATGTGTGGGGAGATATGTGTGGTGGCTCTTTAAAAATGGATCTCAGTGATTCTTTAAAAGAGACACTTTTTAAGGAGCCATTTTTAAGGTGGTTCCCTATTATAACAACTGCCCTGCACACCAACACACCAACCCTGTTACCAACACACCCGCTGCAAATAACTAAGTAACAGGGAGGATGGGAGTTACTTTGGGAGGACGTCACCTAAAGCACCTTTCCTTTCTATCAAACATCCTATAACACAGGGTTTACCACAGGATTCTGTTCATAAGGCTAGATAACACCTACATGAGCTTGTCATGGCAGCTGACATAACCCTACATAAATATTTAGAAGAGCTTATTCCTCTAAGCCCTACAGTAGTGAGCTACAGTCAGCTACAGTAGTCTTTATGACCGATGTGAACGGTTGGAATAAGCATTACTAAACGTTAATGCTGAGTTATGTTACCTGCCATGACAAGCTTTTATGGGTGGCATCCTATACACTTCCATCTCTACCTACGCTCTTCTGTGACTCCCTGTTCCTCAGTCCTACCACTCCTGTTCAGAGTTCTCCAACCCGTCAGACATACAGTCTCGTCTTGAACTATAACCACGTACTGAAGACATGGTCTGAACTTTTTGTTCTCAGATTACAAATGCATTTTACACATACACAACATTTAAAAAATATTATCTAATCCAATTCCTTCAGGTTTACTTCAGCAGTTAACTATCCACTGGCAGGAGGTTTATATAAGCTTTCTGCTTCACTTAGAAAGCTCTTTATCTCTTTCAATAATCAAGTCTAGACTTAATAAAGAAAACACAGACAAGGCAAAATCCTGGTCCTGTGCTAGCAGATTAAGCAGTGTGCCTGAAACAACACTACACACAACATTACCGCCCACAACAGCCTTTCTGAAAACAAACACACGCATGCACACATAAACAAGTTTACACACAAGCTCAATTTCACAGATTCACCTCAAACAAACACAAATACAGTCACACAGACATTAAACCTGCACGCATGGCTGTACAGTACCCGTAGATCTCTGTGTACTCTCAAAGCTTGTGATTCATTCCAGGGAATGAAAGGATTGTGATCTAAACCCTTCATCAATCACAGCAGAACTTTCTACTAGTCTTTACTAGGTATAATCACTTCCTCTAAGTTCTAGGCTTTCTGCTTTAGTGTAGAGCTTTGTACTGCCAGTCCATGGTTCTGCACGGTTTGGTCTTGTTCTTGTCACAGTTCACCTGAATAAACTCATCAGCTGTATACTGACGTGGTCAAACCTGTGCAGCTGCCGTGGTTCTTTAAGATCGCAACCAAGCGACCAGTCAACACTACTGCAGCACAAGGCATGACTGCGGAACATGGTTTAAAGCATCTCCTTTCAACAGAATAGCTATAATAATAAATAAATAGTCCCTCAGCAGCCAAAAAGAAAAAGGAAACAGCTCATCTAACATTTATGTTGGCAGTCTGTCTGTTTTTCCTGTAAAACGCTAGATAATATTACAATAACAATAAATAAACCAAATACAGAAAATCATAATAACATTATTGATATCATATTTAGATTAATACCATTATCTGAACACCTTTTGGATCATGACCTCTCTGCGCATTCTTGCAGTTGCACGGATTGGTTAAATCACCTGGGTTAATTTAGTGAAGCACTGTTAAGCTGAGGCAGGTATATACACATAGCTGTACGTGAATATTAGGGGTCTTCAAGAAGAGTGACTGGGAGAGTCCTTATGTAGCATTTATCTGCTCTTTTGTATTATTAAAAATGCTTCCTGTCCAGATTAATAGATTCCACCCTCTGTAGTACAGGGTCAGCTTCTGGGTAGCAAATTCATTTTTGGCTTTTACACTTACACAATACATCTTTCATCACTGTGCAATACTTTAAAAAAGAAGCCGGGCCTCCAGGACACCAGCAGCAGGAATTTCAGTCCTTTCTTCTGGGGACTCTCTGCAAATTTTGGAAGTTTAGAGGCTTAACTATGTAGCTCATATATAATATATATATATATTCCACTGATTAGCTACATAGTTAAGCCTCTAAACCCCTTTCTGTATGGGCTTACATATTGATTTCTTGTTTTCAGATCTAACTAACATACACATTATTTTCACACCTGGTACTCTGAATAATTACATAATAAATATTCATTAAATAATACGATTAATAATTGAATAATAATCCTGCAGTGTAAATGACGTTATACCATGTACCAGACCCAGCAAAATCCAAAGCTGTCCAGTCGAGAGGAGAACAGTAGCCTAGGCTCTTACCCGTCGGTGACTGCGGGAGCTGTTATCCAGGAAGGTGGGAGAGAGGGGCTTGTTTTGAGACTCCAATACTGATGAGGATGAAGCTCCAGGAGTCATGGCCGTGCTGCATGGCGCCCTGCTGCCGTTTTGTTGGCATTTCTCTGCCCTGAAGCGCATAACGCTGGCCTCCAGCTCCAGACAGTCCCTACGGCTCTCCTTCAAAGCATCCTGCCGCTGCTTATAGGCACGGTCATTAGCGATCACCTGGGACAGAGGGATCCCAAATGCCTTGGGGGCTGTTTCTAGAAATAGGAAAGAATGGAGAGAGTCATGTCACACATTGAATAGACACATTGAGTCTTTTGATTAGCATTATACATGATCAGTTCTACAATGCCTTTCTATGAACATTGCTGTGTCGGGGAAGTTTCCTTTACAGGTAGTCAACTGCACTGTGGCATTTGAGTGGAGCTTAATTTGCAGTCCTGTAACACAAATTGTTTTTACTCGGTGATTGGCAACTGCGGTAATTTAATTTGGTATCATCCAGATGCTGCAGTGTAGGAAGGATCAAATGCTACTGTAAGGCTTCCGTCGGAATCTGGTTCATCTCTCGGAAATGAATATTTGATACACGTCAAGCAACCAACACAAACGAATTTTGGGTCAGGAAAAAACTACTGGCAGCACTGAGCCATGCAAATCGAATAAATAACTGCTCTGTAGCAGTGACTCATGAATTTATGGTCCTTGGTGCACTTTTGATATTTATAGCAGGCTCAGTGGATGTGGTCTTACTGACGGATATGAAAAAGTGCATTTATCTTTCAGGCTCATTCTGCAGGAAGGGAGTATATGAAACCAGTCAATCAAACACAAGTCATTTGTACACCAAAGTGCCATTTACAGCAGCATTTTACCAGCTCAGGTTCAAAAGGATTCACTATATATATTACTGGGGAAAAACAGACCACCTTTTTGTTTATTTAATTTCAGCTTCAGAAATATACCAAACATTTCTCCTTCAAAACTCAACAAAATATCAAATTAAATCAGCATTTAATATATCCATTCTGTTCAGCACCCTACTGCCACTTTAACCCTTCCATCCTTCCTACCCTAACAGCAGAAGATTCATAGCTGTGACCTCTCAACAAAAGCTGTTCCCCAAAGGAGTACCAAAGGAGTATGTTCCCCTTTAAGGAGACACACATTCACACAAGCAACTACCCAAACTCACTAAATGGCAACAGGAGAAACATATGAGGAGATCTGAGTGTTCAGGATCTTTAAATGACACAGAGAAAATGGGTCTCCTAACAACCATGCAAAATCTGTTAGCCCTTCAAAACGCTTACCATCAGATTCTAAGAACTTAACACTTCTACCTTTCAGAAAAGAAAATCAAGCTGTGATTTGTAGTGTAGGTCTCTAAAAGAACATCTGTAAATCAAACAAAGAAGCTGCTGGAGGTCTCCGAACACTGAACTGACCACCCTGGAGTCCACACCTCAAAATCCCTGAATGTGTTTGGGATTATTTGGATGGCCACAAGCAGATAATGTAACCAACTTCTAAAACTGTGGAAAAATATTCCAGCAGAAATCTGGAGACTGGAGAGGCAGGTAACGGGTCAAACGGCAGGAAATCAGACAGATCATCAGCAAGTCCAAAAGGAGTAATCCAGGAGTAAATAGGTACACACAAGGAGAATCGAGATCAAGAGAGGCAAACAAACTGGGCAACCTAAATCAAATGGGTATCAGAGGGAGAGAGTTGAAATTGAAGGGAGCCAGACCCAGAGATAGAAACAGAGACAGGCAGGAGAAAACGCTCGCTAATGCAAAACGTCGCTGTGTGTTTGTGTGTGTGAGGG